>JAUCEE010000009.1:3000000-3336300 GCA_033558005.1 Phytophthora taxon juncus | reverse complement strand
GTTGATGTCTTTTGAGGGAGATGGGCTCGTGGCAAACGCGGTTGCGCTGTGAAACGGCCGTGAAAGCCGATTCGGACGGTATGCCATGTGTGAGTTTTGGTGGGTTCGAGTTTCTTCGGTTTCGGCGCATGTCTGAGCTGTGGTTGATGTCTTTTGAGGGAGATGGGCTCGTGGCAAACGCGGTTGCGCTGTGAAACGGCCGTGAAAGCCGATTCGGACGGTATGCCATGTGTGAGTTTTGGTGGGTTCGAGTTTCTTCGTTTCGGCGCATGTCTGAGATGTGGTTGATGTCTTTTGAGGGAGATGGGCTCGTGGCAAACGCGGTTGCGCTGTGAAACGGCCGTGAAAGCCGATTCGGACGGTATGCCATGTGTGAGTTTTGGTGGGTTCGAGTTTCTTCGGTTTCGCATGTCTGAGCTGTGGTTGATGTCTTTTGAGGGAGATGGGCTCGTGGCAAACGCGGTTGCGCTGTGAACGGGCCGTGAAAGCCGATTCGGACGGTATGCCATGTGTGAGTTTTGGTGGGTTCGAGTTTCTTCGGTTTCGGCGCATGTCTGAGCTGTGGTTGATGTCTTTTGAGGGAGATGGGCTCGTGGCAAACGCGGTTGCGCTGTGAAACGGCCGTAAAGCCGATTCGGATCGGTATGCCATGTGTGAGTTTTGGTGGGTTCGAGTTTCTTCGGTTTCGGCGCATGTCTGAGCTGTGGTTGATGTCTTTTGAGGGAGATGGGCTCGTGGCAAACGCGGTTGCGCTGTGAAACGGCCGTAAAGCCGATTCGGATGGTATGCCATGTGTGAGTTTTGGTGGGTTCGAGTTTCTTCGGTTTCGGCGCATGTCTGAGCTGTGGTTGATGTCTTTTGAGGGAGATGGGCTCGTGGCAAACGCGGTTGCGCTGTGAAACGGCCGTGAAAGCCGATTCGGACGGTATGCCATGTGTGAGTTTTGGTGGGTTCGAGTTTCTTCGGTTTCGCATGTCTGAGCTGTGGTTGATGTCTTTTGAGGGAGATGGGCTCGTGGCAAACGCGGTTGCGCTGTGAAACGGCCGTGAAAGCCGATTCGGATGGTATGCCATGTGTGAGTTTTGGTGGGTTCGAGTTTCTTCGGTTTCGGCGCATGTCTGAGCTGTGGTTGATGTCTTTTGAGGGAGATGGGCTCGTGGCAAACGCGGTTGCGCTGTGAAACGGCCGTAAAGCCGATTCGGACGGTATGCCATGTGTGAGTTTTGGTGGGTTCGAGTTTCTTCGGTTTCGGCGCATGTCTGAGCTGTGGTTGATGTCTTTTGAGGGAGATGGGCTCGTGGCAAACGCGGTTGCGCTGTGAACGGCCGTGAAAGCCGATTCGGACGGTATGCCATGTGTGAGTTTTGGTGGGTTCGAGTTTCTTCGGTTTCGGCGCATGTCTGAGCTGTGGTTGATGTCTTTTGAGGGAGATGGGCTCGTGGCAAACGCGGTTGCGCTGTGAAACGGCCGTGAAAGCCGATTCGGACGGTATGCCATGTGTGAGTTTTGGTGGGTTCGAGTTTCTTCGGTTTCGGCGCATGTCTGAGCTGTGGTTGATGTCTTTTGAGGGAGATGGGCTCGTGGCAAACGCGGTTGCGCTGTGAACGGGCCGTGAAAGCCGATTCGGACGGTATGCCATGTGTGAGTTTTGGTGGGTTCGAGTTTCTTCGGTTTCGGCGCATGTCTGAGCTGTGGTTGATGTCTTTTGAGGGAGATGGGCTCGTGGCAAACGCGGTTGCGCTGTGAAACGGCCGTGAAAGCCGATTCGGACGGTATGCCATGTGTGAGTTTTGGTGGGTTCGAGTTTCTTCGGTTTCGGCGCATGTCTGAGCTGTGGTTGATGTCTTTTGAGGGAGATGGGCTCGTGGCAAACGCGGTTGCGCTGTGAAACGGCCGTAAAGCCGATTCGGACGGTATGCCATGTGTGAGTTTTGGTGGGTTCGAGTTTCTTCGGTTTCGCATGTCTGAGCTGTGGTTGATGTCTTTTGAGGGAGATGGGCTCGTGGCAAACGCGGTTGCGCTGTGAAACGGCCGTAAAGCCGATTCGGATGGTATGCCATGTGTGAGTTTTGGTGGGTTCGAGTTTCTTCGGTTTCGGCGCATGTCTGAGCTGTGGTTGATGTCTTTTGAGGGAGATGGGCTCGTGGCAAACGCGGTTGCGCTGTGAACGGGCCGTGAAAGCCGATTCGGACGGTATGCCATGTGTGAGTTTTGGTGGGTTCGAGTTTCTCCGGTTTCGGCGCATGTCTGAGCTGTGGTTGATGTCTTTTGAGGGAGATGGGCTCGTGGCAAACGCGGTTGCGCTGTGAAACGGCCGTGAAAGCCGATTCGGACGGTATGCCATGTGTGAGTTTTGGTGGGTTCGAGTTTCTTCGGTTTCGCATGTCTGAGCTGTGGTTGATGTCTTTTGAGGGAGATGGGCTCGTGGCAAACGCGGTTGCGCTGTGAAACGGCCGTGAAAGCCGATTCGGACGGTATGCCATGTGTGAGTTTTGGTGGGTTCGAGTTTCTCCGGTTTCGCATGTCTGAGCTGTGGTTGATGTCTTTTGAGGGAGATGGGCTCGCGGCAAACGCGGTTGCGCTGTGAAACGGCCGTGAAAGCCGATTCGGATGGTATGCCATGTGTGAGTTTTGGTGGGTTCGAGTTTCTTCGGTTTCGGCGCATGTCTGAGCTGTGGTTGATGTCTTTTGAGGGAGATGGGCTCGTGGCAAACGCGGTTGCGCTGTGAAACGGCCGTGAAAGCCGATTCGGACGGTATGCCATGTGTGAGTTTTGGTGGGTTCGAGTTTCTTCGGTTTCGGCGCATGTCTGAGCTGTGGTTGATGTCTTTTGAGGGAGATGGGCTCGTGGCAAACGCGGTTGCGCTGTGAAACGGCCGTGAAAGCCGATTCGGACGGTATGCCATGTGTGAGTTTTGGTGGGTTCGAGTTTCTTCGGTTTCGGCGCATGTCTGAGCTGTGGTTGATGTCTTTTGAGGGAGATGGGCTCGTGGCAAACGCGGTTGCGCTGTGAAACGGCCGTGAAAGCCGATTCGGACGGTATGCCATGTGTGAGTTTTGGTGGGTTCGAGTTTCTTCGGTTTCGGCGCATGTCTGAGCTGTGGTTGATGTCTTTTGAGGGAGATGGGCTCGTGGCAAACGCGGTTGCGCTGTGAACGGGCCGTGAAAGCCGATTCGGACGGTATGCCATGTGTGAGTTTTGGTGGGTTCGAGTTTCTTCGGTTTCGGCGCATGTCTGAGCTGTGGTTGATGTCTTTTGAGGGAGATGGGCTCGTGGCAAACGCGGTTGCGCTGTGAAACGGCCGTGAAAGCCGATTCGGACGGTATGCCATGTGTGAGTTTTGGTGGGTTCGAGTTTCTTCGGTTTCGGCGCATGTCTGAGCTGTGGTTGATGTCTTTTGAGGGAGATGGGCTCGTGGCAAACGCGGTTGCGCTGTGAAACGGCCGTGAAAGCCGATTCGGACGGTATGCCATGTGTGAGTTTTGGTGGGTTCGAGTTTCTTCGGTTTCGCATGTCTGAGCTGTGGTTGATGTCTTTTGAGGGAGATGGGCTCGTGGCAAACGCGGTTGCGCTGTGAACGGGCCGTGAAAGCCGATTCGGACGGTATGCCATGTGTGAGTTTTGGTGGGTTCGAGTTTCTTCGGTTTCGCATGTCTGAGCTGTGGTTGATGTCTTTTGAGGGAGATGGGCTCGTGGCAAACGCGGTTGCGCTGTGAAACGGCCGTGAAAGCCGATTCGGATGGTATGCCATGTGTGAGTTTTGGTGGGTTCGAGTTTCTTCGGTTTCGGCGCATGTCTGAGCTGTGGTTGATGTCTTTTGAGGGAGATGGGCTCGTGGCAAACGCGGTTGCGCTGTGAAACGGCCGTAAAGCCGATTCGGATGGTATGCGATGTGTGAGTTTTGGTGGGTTCGAGTTTCTTCGGTTTCGGCGCATGTCTGAGCTGTGGTTGATGTCTTTTGAGGGAGATGGGCTCGTGGCAAACGCGGTTGCGCTGTGAAACGGCCGTGAAAGCCGATTCGGACGGTATGCCATGTGTGAGTTTTGGTGGGTTCGAGTTTCTTCGGTTTCGGCGCATGTCTGAGCTGTGGTTGATGTCTTTTGAGGGAGATGGGCTCGTGGCAAACGCGGTTGCGCTGTGAAACGGCCGTGAAAGCCGATTCGGACGGTATGCCATGTGTGAGTTTTGGTGGGTTCGAGTTTCTTCGGTTTCGGCGCATGTCTGAGATGTGGTTGATGTCTTTTGAGGGAGATGGGCTCGTGGCAAACGCGGTTGCGCTGTGAAACGGCCGTGAAAGCCGATTCGGACGGTATGCCATGTGTGAGTTTTGGTGGGTTCGAGTTTCTTCGGTTTCGCATGTCTGAGCTGTGGTTGATGTCTTTTGAGGGAGATGGGCTCGTGGCAAACGCGGTTGCGCTGTGAACGGGCCGTGAAAGCCGATTCGGACGGTATGCCATGTGTGAGTTTTGGTGGGTTCGAGTTTCTTCGGTTTCGGCGCATGTCTGAGCTGTGGTTGATGTCTTTTGAGGGAGATGGGCTCGTGGCAAACGCGGTTGCGCTGTGAAACGGCCGTAAAGCCGATTCGGATGGTATGCCATGTGTGAGTTTTGGTGGGTTCGAGTTTCTTCGGTTTCGGCGCATGTCTGAGCTGTGGTTGATGTCTTTTGAGGGAGATGGGCTCGTGGCAAACGCGGTTGCGCTGTGAAACGGCCGTAAAGCCGATTCGGATGGTATGCCATGTGTGAGTTTTGGTGGGTTCGAGTTTCTTCGGTTTCGGCGCATGTCTGAGCTGTGGTTGATGTCTTTTGAGGGAGATGGGCTCGTGGCAAACGCGGTTGCGCTGTGAAACGGCCGTGAAAGCCGATTCGGACGGTATGCCATGTGTGAGTTTTGGTGGGTTCGAGTTTCTTCGGTTTCGCATGTCTGAGCTGTGGTTGATGTCTTTTGAGGGAGATGGGCTCGTGGCAAACGCGGTTGCGCTGTGAAACGGCCGTGAAAGCCGATTCGGATGGTATGCCATGTGTGAGTTTTGGTGGGTTCGAGTTTCTTCGGTTTCGGCGCATGTCTGAGCTGTGGTTGATGTCTTTTGAGGGAGATGGGCTCGTGGCAAACGCGGTTGCGCTGTGAAACGGCCGTAAAGCCGATTCGGACGGTATGCCATGTGTGAGTTTTGGTGGGTTCGAGTTTCTTCGGTTTCGGCGCATGTCTGAGCTGTGGTTGATGTCTTTTGAGGGAGATGGGCTCGTGGCAAACGCGGTTGCGCTGTGAACGGGCCGTGAAAGCCGATTCGGATGGTATGCCATGTGTGAGTTTTGGTGGGTTCGAGTTTCTTCGGTTTCGCATGTCTGAGCTGTGGTTGATGTCTTTTGAGGGAGATGGGCTCGTGGCAAACGCGGTTGCGCTGTGAAACGGCCGTGAAAGCCGATTCGGATGGTATGCCATGTGTGAGTTTTGGTGGGTTCGAGTTTCTTCGGTTTCGGCGCATGTCTGAGCTGTGGTTGATGTCTTTTGAGGGAGATGGGCTCGTGGCAAACGCGGTTGCGCTGTGAAACGGCCGTGAAAGCCGATTCGGACGGTATGCCATGTGTGAGTTTTGGTGGGTTCGAGTTTCTTCGGTTTCGCATGTCTGAGCTGTGGTTGATGTCTTTTGAGGGAGATGGGCTCGTGGCAAACGCGGTTGCGCTGTGAAACGGCCGTGAAAGCCGATTCGGATGGTATGCCATGTGTGAGTTTTGGTGGGTTCGAGTTTCTTCGGTTTCGGCGCATGTCTGAGCTGTGGTTGATGTCTTTTGAGGGAGATGGGCTCGTGGCAAACGCGGTTGCGCTGTGAACGGGCCGTGAAAGCCGATTCGGACGGTATGCCATGTGTGAGTTTTGGTGGGTTCGAGTTTCTTCGGTTTCGCATGTCTGAGCTGTGGTTGATGTCTTTTGAGGGAGATGGGCTCGTGGCAAACGCGGTTGCGCTGTGAAACGGCCGTAAAGCCGATTCGGACGGTATGCCATGTGTGAGTTTTGGTGGGTTCGAGTTTCTTCGGTTTCGGCGCATGTCTGAGCTGTGGTTGATGTCTTTTGAGGGAGATGGGCTCGTGGCAAACGCGGTTGCGCTGTGAAACGGCCGTGAAAGCCGATTCGGATGGTATGCCATGTGTGAGTTTTGGTGGGTTCGAGTTTCTTCGGTTTCGGCGCATGTCTGAGCTGTGGTTGATGTCTTTTGAGGGAGATGGGCTCGTGGCAAACGCGGTTGCGCTGTGAAACGGCCGTGAAAGCCGATTCGGACGGTATGCCATGTGTGAGTTTTGGTGGGTTCGAGTTTCTTCGGTTTCGGCGCATGTCTGAGCTGTGGTTGATGTCTTTTGAGGGAGATGGGCTCGTGGCAAACGCGGTTGCGCTGTGAAACGGCCGTGAAAGCCGATTCGGACGGTATGCCATGTGTGAGTTTTGGTGGGTTCGAGTTTCTTCGGTTTCGCATGTCTGAGCTGTGGTTGATGTCTTTTGAGGGAGATGGGCTCGTGGCAAACGCGGTTGCGCTGTGAACGGGCCGTGAAAGCCGATTCGGATGGTATGCGATGTGTGAGTTTTGGTGGGTTCGAGTTTCTTCGGTTTCGGCGCATGTCTGAGCTGTGGTTGATGTCTTTTGAGGGAGATGGGCTCGTGGCAAACGCGGTTGCGCTGTGAACGGGCCGTGAAAGCCGATTCGGACGGTATGCCATGTGTGAGTTTTGGTGGGTTCGAGTTTCTTCGGTTTCGCATGTCTGAGCTGTGGTTGATGTCTTTTGAGGGAGATGGGCTCGTGGCAAACGCGGTTGCGCTGTGAAACGGCCGTGAAAGCCGATTCGGATGGTATGCCATGTGTGAGTTTTGGTGGGTTCGAGTTTCTTCGGTTTCGCATGTCTGAGCTGTGGTTGATGTCTTTTGAGGGAGATGGGCTCGTGGCAAACGCGGTTGCGCTGTGAACGGGCCGTGAAAGCCGATTCGGACGGTATGCCATGTGTGAGTTTTGGTGGGTTCGAGTTTCTTCGGTTTCGGCGCATGTCTGAGCTGTGGTTGATGTCTTTTGAGGGAGATGGGCTCGTGGCAAACGCGGTTGCGCTGTGAACGGGCCGTGAAAGCCGATTCGGACGGTATGCCATGTGTGAGTTTTGGTGGGTTCGAGTTTCTTCGGTTTCGGCGCATGTCTGAGCTGTGGTTGATGTCTTTTGAGGGAGATGGGCTCGTGGCAAACGCGGTTGCGCTGTGAAACGGCCGTAAAGCCGATTCGGATGGTATGCCATGTGTGAGTTTTGGTGGGTTCGAGTTTCTTCGGTTTCGGCGCATGTCTGAGCTGTGGTTGATGTCTTTTGAGGGAGATGGGCTCGTGGCAAACGCGGTTGCGCTGTGAACGGGCCGTGAAAGCCGATTCGGACGGTATGCCATGTGTGAGTTTTGGTGGGTTCGAGTTTCTTCGGTTTCGCATGTCTGAGCTGTGGTTGATGTCTTTTGAGGGAGATGGGCTCGTGGCAAACGCGGTTGCGCTGTGAAACGGCCGTGAAAGCCGATTCGGATGGTATGCCATGTGTGAGTTTTGGTGGGTTCGAGTTTCTTCGGTTTCGCATGTCTGAGCTGTGGTTGATGTCTTTTGAGGGAGATGGGCTCGTGGCAAACGCGGTTGCGCTGTGAACGGGCCGTGAAAGCCGATTCGGACGGTATGCCATGTGTGAGTTTTGGTGGGTTCGAGTTTCTTCGGTTTCGGCGCATGTCTGAGCTGTGGTTGATGTCTTTTGAGGGAGATGGGCTCGTGGCAAACGCGGTTGCGCTGTGAACGGGCCGTGAAAGCCGATTCGGACGGTATGCCATGTGTGAGTTTTGGTGGGTTCGAGTTTCTTCGGTTTCGGCGCATGTCTGAGCTGTGGTTGATGTCTTTTGAGGGAGATGGGCTCGTGGCAAACGCGGTTGCGCTGTGAAACGGCCGTAAAGCCGATTCGGATGGTATGCCATGTGTGAGTTTTGGTGGGTTCGAGTTTCTTCGGTTTCGGCGCATGTCTGAGCTGTGGTTGATGTCTTTTGAGGGAGATGGGCTCGTGGCAAACGCGGTTGCGCTGTGAAACGGCCGTAAAGCCGATTCGGATGGTATGCCATGTGTGAGTTTTGGTGGGTTCGAGTTTCTTCGGTTTCGGCGCATGTCTGAGCTGTGGTTGATGTCTTTTGAGGGAGATGGGCTCGTGGCAAACGCGGTTGCGCTGTGAAACGGCCGTAAAGCCGATTCGGATGGTATGCCATGTGTGAGTTTTGGTGGGTTCGAGTTTCTTCGGTTTCGGCGCATGTCTGAGCTGTGGTTGATGTCTTTTGAGGGAGATGGGCTCGTGGCAAACGCGGTTGCGCTGTGAAACGGCCGTAAAGCCGATTCGGACGGTATGCCATGTGTGAGTTTTGGTGGGTTCGAGTTTCTTCGGTTTCGCATGTCTGAGCTGTGGTTGATGTCTTTTGAGGGAGATGGGCTCGTGGCAAACGCGGTTGCGCTGTGAAACGGCCGTGAAAGCCGATTCGGACGGTATGCCATGTGTGAGTTTTGGTGGGTTCGAGTTTCTTCGGTTTCGCATGTCTGAGCTGTGGTTGATGTCTTTTGAGGGAGATGGGCTCGTGGCAAACGCGGTTGCGCTGTGAAACGGCCGTAAAGCCGATTCGGACGGTATGCCATGTGTGAGTTTTGGTGGGTTCGAGTTTCTTCGGTTTCGCATGTCTGAGCTGTGGTTGATGTCTTTTGAGGGAGATGGGCTCGTGGCAAACGCGGTTGCGCTGTGAAACGGCCGTGAAAGCCGATTCGGACGGTATGCCATGTGTGAGTTTTGGTGGGTTCGAGTTTCTTCGGTTTCGGCGCATGTCTGAGCTGTGGTTGATGTCTTTTGAGGGAGATGGGCTCGTGGCAAACGCGGTTGCGCTGTGAAACGGCCGTAAAGCCGATTCGGATGGTATGCCATGTGTGAGTTTTGGTGGGTTCGAGTTTCTTCGGTTTCGGCGCATGTCTGAGCTGTGGTTGATGTCTTTTGAGGGAGATGGGCTCGTGGCAAACGCGGTTGCGCTGTGAAACGGCCGTAAAGCCGATTCGGACGGTATGCCATGTGTGAGTTTTGGTGGGTTCGAGTTTCTTCGGTTTCGCATGTCTGAGCTGTGGTTGATGTCTTTTGAGGGAGATGGGCTCGTGGCAAACGCGGTTGCGCTGTGAACGGGCCGTGAAAGCCGATTCGGACGGTATGCCATGTGTGAGTTTTGGTGGGTTCGAGTTTCTTCGGTTTCGCATGTCTGAGCTGTGGTTGATGTCTTTTGAGGGAGATGGGCTCGTGGCAAACGCGGTTGCGCTGTGAAACGGCCGTGAAAGCCGATTCGGATGGTATGCCATGTGTGAGTTTTGGTGGGTTCGAGTTTCTTCGGTTTCGCATGTCTGAGCTGTGGTTGATGTCTTTTGAGGGAGATGGGCTCGTGGCAAACGCGGTTGCGCTGTGAACGGGCCGTGAAAGCCGATTCGGACGGTATGCCATGTGTGAGTTTTGGTGGGTTCGAGTTTCTTCGGTTTCGCATGTCTGAGCTGTGGTTGATGTCTTTTGAGGGAGATGGGCTCGTGGCAAACGCGGTTGCGCTGTGAAACGGCCGTGAAAGCCGATTCGGATGGTATGCCATGTGTGAGTTTTGGTGGGTTCGAGTTTCTTCGGTTTCGGCGCATGTCTGAGCTGTGGTTGATGTCTTTTGAGGGAGATGGGCTCGTGGCAAACGCGGTTGCGCTGTGAAACGGCCGTGAAAGCCGATTCGGACGGTATGCCATGTGTGAGTTTTGGTGGGTTCGAGTTTCTTCGGTTTCGCATGTCTGAGCTGTGGTTGATGTCTTTTGAGGGAGATGGGCTCGTGGCAAACGCGGTTGCGCTGTGAAACGGCCGTGAAAGCCGATTCGGACGGTATGCCATGTGTGAGTTTTGGTGGGTTCGAGTTTCTTCGGTTTCGCATGTCTGAGCTGTGGTTGATGTCTTTTGAGGGAGATGGGCTCGTGGCAAACGCGGTTGCGCTGTGAAACGGCCGTGAAAGCCGATTCGGACGGTATGCCATGTGTGAGTTTTGGTGGGTTCGAGTTTCTTCGGTTTCGCATGTCTGAGCTGTGGTTGATGTCTTTTGAGGGAGATGGGCTCGTGGCAAACGCGGTTGCGCTGTGAACGGGCCGTGAAAGCCGATTCGGACGGTATGCCATGTGTGAGTTTTGGTGGGTTCGAGTTTCTTCGGTTTCGCATGTCTGAGCTGTGGTTGATGTCTTTTGAGGGAGATGGGCTCGTGGCAAACGCGGTTGCGCTGTGAACGGGCCGTGAAAGCCGATTCGGACGGTATGCCATGTGTGAGTTTTGGTGGGTTCGAGTTTCTTCGGTTTCGGCGCATGTCTGAGCTGTGGTTGATGTCTTTTGAGGGAGATGGGCTCGTGGCAAACGCGGTTGCGCTGTGAAACGGCCGTGAAAGCCGATTCGGATGGTATGCCATGTGTGAGTTTTGGTGGGTTCGAGTTTCTTCGGTTTCGCATGTCTGAGCTGTGGTTGATGTCTTTTGAGGGAGATGGGCTCGTGGCAAACGCGGTTGCGCTGTGAACGGGCCGTGAAAGCCGATTCGGATGGTATGCCATGTGTGAGTTTTGGTGGGTTCGAGTTTCTTCGGTTTCGGCGCATGTCTGAGCTGTGGTTGATGTCTTTTGAGGGAGATGGGCTCGTGGCAAACGCGGTTGCGCTGTGAACGGGCCGTGAAAGCCGATTCGGACGGTATGCCATGTGTGAGTTTTGGTGGGTTCGAGTTTCTTCGGTTTCGGCGCATGTCTGAGCTGTGGTTGATGTCTTTTGAGGGAGATGGGCTCGTGGCAAACGCGGTTGCGCTGTGAAACGGCCGTGAAAGCTGATTTTGACTTCAAGTTAATGACGAAGATGTACGACCTACAAGAAATGGGAAGCCAGCAGGAGTACACGTCTAAATTCATGCTGTTGCTCTCCCAGGCAACATTTGAGATGCCAGAAGTGGTAAAACGTTGGCTCTACCAACAACACCTCCGCGCAGACACCAATGCCTACATTTGTCAAAACATTCCTACGAGCCTTCAGGACACCATCGAACATGCACAGCGTTTTGAGGACGCTCGCAAGTCCTCTCGACCGCGACAGATGTCAGGAAGCCCATCAGCAAACGGCCAAGGTCGCCTACAACGACAAGGTCGTGGACGTGGCGCCGGTAATGCCCAGGCTCACAGGGCGCAGCAATCCACGAGTTCATCCCCGACGCCAAACACCGGACCGACGCCTTCGCCAACGTGCTTCACGTGTGGCGTCGTCGGCCACAAGTCTCCAGACTGCCCTACGAAGGCCTCTGGCGCAAACAACTAGACATCGGCGCCCCGCCGAGAACGGCTGCGTTGCTGACGGCCATACAGCAACACCGCAGCCAGTCTCTGAAGCTCATTCTTTCGCGTATGAACGCGACGATGCAGTAATGAGCTCCCAGAAAAATCACTCTATGGTTCTTTGTGAAACCTCTGCGCGTAGTGAGAGAGTAGCCAGAGCAGATGTAGTGTATTCACGGTAAAGCTGGAAGTGCCTAAACTTCTAGCTATTCAACGGACTTTCCGCTTGCCATGATCACTGGCTGGCAGCGCTCCAAGGTCCCAGTGCGTGTAGAGCAGCCATGATAGGCACCGGGATCGGCATCATTGCCCCCATAGACTCAGCAGAGTCTACTTGTACGTGAGAATATATGCCTCGGTTTCAGCAGTCGACCTCGTGACGAGCGAGATAGATTACCTCGCGAGGCAGATGCTGAGGCTCTCGCTGTTGCCGCAGCGGGTTGAACCGACCGCTCTGTTGGAGCAGGCTGTGGAGGCGGGTTGCGATTGCTGCTGGGTGGATCTTCTTGATTAATAGCGATTTCCGGCCTGTTCTTCCAGTAACGCCTAATGACTGCGATGTCGTCGAAGTTTGATGGTGGTTCCACGAGTCCGCTTCATTTGGATAGTTCGCCCATCGAACCAGATATTCTCTTTTATTTGGTTCCCCGCGATGATTCAGAATCGTTTTTACGATGAGCGAGGGTTGTACAGTGGCGCCATGAGTTGGTATCGGCTTGAGCTGCGATATAACAACGTTCCGACCGAGCAATTGTCCAGATTGGTCCCGCAGTACGACTGCACCTCCTTTGCTCACCCGTTGCACTGTAAAAAGACCCTCATACCGCGGTTCACATTTGGATCCTCGAGTTTCGTTCAGGGCCATGACGGACATACCTGGCAGTATCGGCTTCGTCACAACGCGCTTTGTACTGTTGTGTGCCGCTGCATCCTTACTGCCAGCATCTCGTGCACGCTCCGCCAGCAATGGGAGAACCTCGAAATGCGCCTGCACTGGGTCACGGACTGCCGTTGACTCCTTGCACTCGGAAAAGTCCTCGAGGTCGTTGCATCGCCGCCCAAACATCAGGGTCGAACCATGACGGCGGTAGATACGGGTGTTGATGGCTATTTGCGCCTGGCTAGCGCGCGATCCCAAGAGCTATCATCCCCCTCGATTGACTTAAAGATGATGGACTTCGTAATCTTGACGTGCACGTCGGCAGTCCCGTTCGCGCGGGGGTTATACGGTGTAGTCAGGCGATGGTCAATCTTGTACTGTTGCGTTAGGCGCCGAAGAACTTGGTTTACGAATTCCGTACCATTGTCACTTTGGAGTATCTTAGGAAAGCCAAAGCAGGAAAAGAGGTAGAATAGTTCACGTCCGATTTCGTGGGCTGCCTTCGATTTTAGAGGCCGAAGCAGAACAAACCGACTGCAAACGTCGACGACAACGAGAAAGTAGTTATTGCCGTCGTCACTAACGCATGGCCCTTGGCCTAAATCAACACAGATATGATCAAAAGGCGCGTCAGCATGGATGGACTTCAACGGATGGAATCCGTGCTGGTAGACATTAAAGCGCTGATACGAAACACAGCTTTTGCAGATTGCGTCACAGTCGGCTCGAATTGAGGGCCAGTAGTATCGAGAACGCTTAATGAGTTGCTCCACGAGAATGTCAGTTCCAAAGTGCCCCTTTAAATGCTCCCGTTCCACCAAGTCCCGTCGTGTTGCCTCGCTGGCTACGAAAGTCAGTCCCGTCAATTCCTGCAGCGCCCGCTTGGGTGAGAGACTTATCAGCTGTACCAGGTCGCAATCTAAGCGTAGATCTGGCTGGGTACAGTCGACTCAATGCGTCAGGTAGAACATTCTGCACTCCTGGACAGTGAACCACGACGAAGTTGTACGAGATGAAGTAGCGGAGCAACATTGCATGCGGGCGCTCTTGCTTAAACATGAATACGAACGCCTTGTGGTCGGTGATCAAGGTAAAGAATCGCCCCCAGAGAATATCGTGGCACTTGCGCAAGCCATAGATGATCGCTAGAAGCTCTCTCTGCGTCGCCAATTAATTTTTCTGGCCTCCCTTGAGCGTTGGGGAGAAGCAGGCAAGGAGCTGGAATCGACCTCGAGACGTTCGCTGGTAACGTACTGCTCCCACACCCACGTTGGAAGCATCACACGCTAGGAACAGCGGAAGCAACTCGTCATAATGATATCGCAGCGGTGCTTGCAGCAAGTACAACTTCAGTCGTTCGAATGCGTCCTGACACTGCTCAGTCCCCAGCTGCCGAAGCGGGCCTTTAATAGCCCTCGAGCGATCGAGAGGTGCGGCAATATGGGCAAATCCAGGGATGTGCTCACGGAAGAAGTTGACAACTCCAAGAAAGGAGGCAACGTTCAGTCCAGTGACCGGCACCGGGAAGGCGTCGGCCTCAGCCGACTTGACGTGGGCGGGAAGAGCCCCGACACCCGATACTAAGAAACCAAGACTCCGAATAGCAGGGTAGACGAAGTGGCACTTGTCGATGCGAAGCTTTCGAAGCTTTAAATTGATGGAGTTCAGTTTGCCGAGCACATTTCTCAAGTCGACAATGTGCTGTTCGAGCGTGTCGCTGAAGATGGTAATATAATTAATAAACACGCGGCAGCAATAATGAAATTTACGGAGTGCTCCTTGTATCCCGCGCTGGACGTGGTGTGAAATTGGAGTGAGGCCAAAGGGACAACCTACAAAGCAGTACTGAATTCCCTTCCACGTAAAAGCCAGCTTGTGCCGGTGTCGGAGCACGACAAGAAACTGGTGAAATGACCATTTTAGGTCCAGCGCCGACAAGAAACGTTTTCCCTTGTAGCCCTCGTGGACGTCCTTAATGCACGGCAGCGGATGTTTGTCCACAAGGACTAGGAGGACATTTACTCCACATGCATCATAGCATGTCCGAATGTCAATCTTGCGGCCATCGGGGAGTTTCTTGTAAGAGTACGTTAGAGGACTGCTCCACGCGCACCCTGCAGGCGCCAGACAAATTATTCCTGCCAGAAGTCATTCTTCTACCTGCTTCGTGACATGAGGCTGAAGAATCGCTGGAAGCGGATACTGCGAGTGGTAGCACGTCTTCCCAGGGATTGTGAAAAGAGATACTTCACTACCTGGCGCTGTGCAATAGGTCCCAAGTGGAATGGCTTGATTGGTCTCGAGGACCTGAGCTAGAGCTGACATAGCCTCCAGCCGAAACTTGTCGTATTCGTCGGTAGGGCTGAGCACGCGAGGTGGCTCATAGTCATACTCTGATTCCGGGGAGATTTCAGGAGCCTTGATATCCGCCCTCTCAAACGGGAGGTTAGTGAGTCCAATTCCGAAGGATGGGACAGATCACGTCCTAATAGCATGATACCGAGGGGCTTAGCTCCATCACTCGCAGGCATACTGAAACCGCTTCTTGTTGCACTGCACGGAAATAGGATGACAGAGAATCCAGCCTTTGCATCGCGACGAAGAGTGTGCTAGTTGAACAGAAGAGGTCTCTTTACACTCCCAGCCGAGTTTGTCGGCGATTTCCTTCGATAAGATCGAGTGCGGCTCCCGTATCCACTTGAGCGATCGGCTCACTGTCACAGAGAAGCGGACTTCTATTGGGGCAGGGTCCGCGTTCATCGGGGCGGTTGCCGCCATATTCACTACTGACGACACGGCGGCTTCACTCACCGCACGCCGCCCTTGCGCATACAGCGTACCTTGTACTGCTGCATCATTGGTGTCAGTGCACAGAGCCTGAAAGTCCTCGTCCGCAAAGCCGGCGTAGCCATCCGTCATCTCCACCATGTTGACCGCCGTGCCGTGGCTCACGTAGTGACCATATTCTTGGCACTTAAAACACTTGACATGGCATAAATCTTTGGATCTGCTCGGGTTGCCCGCTGATGCAGCAGGCTTTACAGGTGCCGTCGGAAGTTCCTTGGGCCTTGTGAGTGTTGCCCTTGCTGCAACTTGCCTGGCGCGGCACTGCTCGGTTGAGTGGCCACGGGATTGATGAAACTCGCAATATGCCGGGTTGGGTGAGCTCCGCTTTGGCGACCAGCTGCTGACTCCCTTCGAGTCCGTTGTCCGCCCTTGGGTGTCGGCGCCAGTCGTCCACTGCCAATTCCCAAGGCTGCGGCGTGCTCCGCTGCGACGGAAACGAGGTCCAGGATTGTGCACTACGGATGCGCTACCTTAAATTGTAGAACAGCCGTCCACAGGTGCATACTGCAAGGCTTGAGCTTCTGGATGAATAGTTGTTTGTAGCCTTCGTCCGACCCATCAATCCGGCATTTTTCCATCAAGTTGATCTCCAAAATCTTGTACTACTCGTCCCTTTTCCTGTAGCATCGACTCAATATGAGGGAAGTAGTAGTTTTTAAGAAACTGTCGGTGAATCTCGGACCAAGGTTGCCCCCCCCATACAGATGGACCGAACAAATCGCATTTCTTGCACTCACACGGAGACAATTAGCAAGTGGGGCCAGAATTCCATTGGCACCCAATTCGCTGAGCAGGTAGCCTCGAACTTGTCCAGAAAGTCGTGAGGATCACTGATTCCTCGGGTTCCCTCACCGCGAAAGACTGAAAGCGTTTCGGGTCTTCGTGGACGTTGCGGTGCTGGGCAGGATAGTATCCAGGTGGTGGAGTCTGCGTGGGAGGAGCAGCCTGCTGGTGTGCCGGGGCTGCTACAGGCTGCATCATGTCGATCATCGCCCTCACGCGCTGCGCCCGAATGACTAGTGAGTCATACGCTGCTGCCGTCTTCTCCAGTTGTGCTTCTAGGAGCCCGATGTCCATCTCGGCGTCTCCGTTGTCGCGAGCTCCCTCGAGCGTCCTCTCAAGTCCTTCAGCTTCTCCAATCTTCTCTTGGCCCTGCAGGAGAAGTTCTTGGAGCCGCGTCATCAGCTCGTCGATCGTTGGTAGCGTAGACATCTTGGACTATCACGCTCGGCTAAAAAAATAAAACCTTTGCGCGTAGTGAGAGAGTAGCCAGAGCAGATGTAGTATTCACGGTAAAACTGGAAGTGCCTAAACTTCTAGCTATTCAACGGACTTTCCGCTTGCCATGATCACTGGCTGGCAGCGCTCCAAGGTCCCAGTGCGTGTAGAGCAGCCACCGGGATCGGCATCACTTTGGAGCAGTTGACGACCGTCAATGGCGCCGTTGTCTCCGCCTTTGTCGATTCGGGAGTATCCTTCAATGCAATTACCCCAGCTCTGGGTGAAAAGTTACGCCTTCAAGTCATTGACCACCGTAATCCACTCAAGCTGAAGCTTGGAGCAGTTCGAGTCTCATTCATTCCGCGACGGACGTGTGCGTTGACAATCCAGCTTCCTGGATTTCCCAACAACGAATCAACTGCTTTTGTAATGGAGATGCCCGAATCAAAGGAATTGTTGCTGGGTATACCGTGGCTAGTCGAGACAAACCCGCTGATCAATTGGGCAAAGCGGGAAATTACCCCACGGACAGCGTCGATACCAAACACGGACGCACATCCTGTCCAATTTTGTCCCTGCGTGCCACGACGACCGGCTTGGCAAACTGCAGGCTGCCGAACGAGGCAAACGGCGCCAATATCACAGTGTACAAACGGTGATGAGGCCTTGACGCAGTATTACCTCCAGCGTGGTCACCGCGGTGACCAAGTCTGTACTCGTTTCGTTAGGCCACGGGACGTGAAAAAGCTTCTCAAGGCGGCAGACAACGAATACTGCTTTTTAGTTGCATCAGCATCCAGCGACACGAAAGCGGATGTTGCATGGCAAGCTCTGAAAGATTCGCCCGCTTACCCTGTTCTCAGTCGTTATCGATACAAGGTTTTCCGGTCAGAGCTCCCCGTCTCGCCAAAATGCATGGACGCCACGATCGAAGTGGCCGATGCAACACCTGTTCACCGCAAACAGTTTCCACTTTCTCCTGAACAAAAAGCTGCCATTCAGGCATGGCTTTAAGACATGCTCAAGGCAAAAGTAATTCGTCCCTCGTCATCCCCGTACTGCGCACCAACTTTCTGCGTGCGGAAAAGCAACGGCGATTGGCGTATAATCCACGATTTCAGTGGGCTGAATGCCAAGGTGCAAGTTCCAGCAAACCCGATCCCGCGGAAGGACGACGTGGTAAATGGTTCTTAGCGATGGATTTATTGTGGGGTTTCTACCAGGTCAAACTGTCGGAGCGTTCGATTCCTTATACCGCACTCGCGACGCCGGATGGCCTGTACGAGTATTTGGTGACTCCAATGGGGATCTCGAGCACATTCAACAGACTAGTCCGCTCCATTTTCACAGATTACACTGTCTTCTGCCAGACCTATTTCGACGACTTGTTCGTATTTACCGAGAGTGATTCCATCGAGGATCACCTTACGGCACTGGAAAAGGTGCTCGAGCGCTGTAGCAACAACACTTGTTCATCAAGTGCGTGTTTTGTCGGACAGAAATCCGTTGCCTGAGCGACTACATTGGTCGCGATGACATACGCATGGACCCTCGCAAGTCTGCAAGCATTCGAGACTGGCCGCTCCCTCGGACCAAGCGAAATGCAGTCGTTTATCGCTTTTGTGCGGATTTCGCTAGCTATGTAGCGCTTCTGACGGAGTCCATCAAGAACAAGCGTCCACACGAACCGATCACCCTCAATACTCGTCAACTTGAAGCATTCTCTGCATTGAAGACTAAGCTGGCGTCTCCCCCGGTGCTGGGTCATCCAGACGTTCACGACCATTTCACGCAAATGTTGACGCCTCCGACTTTGCTGTCGGTGGGTACTTCTTCCAAGTCGATGAAATGGAGCTGAAACAGTGCTCGCGTATGGAGGACTCAAGCTAACTAAACCTGAGCTGAAAGAATTATTAGCAGCACTCCACGCGCGCGCGTGGAAAGTGTACCTGCTGGACAAACCATTTTACATTAATACTGATCACCATACCCTGGAAACAATCCTACAGCAGCAGACCTGCTCGCAACGCTTAGCTCGCTGGCTGAACGAGCTGGCACTTTTCCAGCCGCTGTTCAAGTGGATCCCCGGTGATTCGAACGTCGTAGGGGATGCGATCTCCCGACGGGCCGACTGGAATGACGGAAGAGCACGATCTATCAGCCTCTCTTCACTTATTCACGCGATGACCGAGGCCACCAACCCCGAGACGGACGCAAAATTACTGTTTTCAAGCGCTGGGTTGACAGATATTGGCGAAGCCTGTCGAACTGGATACGCTGCCGATCCTCACTTGGGCCCCATTCTACGTGAGCTTAGTGATGACTCGGTGCCCGCGACTCGCCGGTTTTCGCTGCAAGACGGGTTGCTCTTTTTCCAGCTTCGGTCTATTTCGTGCCGACGACTATGTGTGCCCGACACACCTAGCTTGCGAAAAGCCATCATGTTCGAAGAACACGATGTGCCCACGCGAAGGCACCCCGGACAACCAAGACGCTGCTATTGCTACTCGAGAAATATTACTGGAAGGGCATGGCCCAGTCCGTGGAGCACTACGTCTCGTCCTGCGAACTTTGCCAACGGAATAAGTCTTTCAGAGGAAAAGCAGCAGGCCTCTTATACCCTCTCAATATCCCGGATAAGCGATGGGAAGACATCAGTATGGATTTCTTGTCGCCATTACCCGTGACAGCTACCGGATTTGATGCCGCACTCATCATCGTGGACCTGACTCACCAAGCGGGCTCGCCTTTTGGCAACTCATTCGACTGCAACCGCGGCTTCTACAGCGAAGCTGTTTTCTGATTTTACCAGCGATTACACGGGTTGCCGAGATCAATTGTTTGTGATCGCGACCCGAAGTTTACCGCTGCGATGTGGCGCTCCATAATGGAGCTTTAAAGCACGCAATTGCACTTGAGTACGGCCTTCAAGCCCTCGACCGATGGGCAGTCCGAATTGACGATTAAGTTCGTCAGTGAATTTTTACGTCAATTTGTCGGACCTCACCACGATAACTGGGACGATCTCTTGCCGCTCACCGAGTTTGCATATAACTTCAGGGTACATTCATCAATCGGCATGTCACCGTTCCAGGCGGACCTTGGGTACCAGCTCAAATTGGTGGCAGATTGCATGGTCCCGACGGCACGGGCTACCCGTGCCAAATCGAGATGCTTGGTGTCGTGTAGGACTTCGTCGCCCTGTGTAAACAAGTCTTGAGGTCGGTTGCGATCGTAGGCGGTATGCCACTCGATTGTGCAGCTGCCATAGCATCCTGTGCTGCAGCAAGCACAGCTTGTTGGTTGACACGACCCACCTCGGCACCCGACGGTAAACGGAAACTGGGTGCTCGCTTCATCGGTCCTTACCGCTTTCTCTAATGTCGTGGGACCTGACACCTACAAGCTTAAGCTTCCTCCAGACCTCCGGCTTCACCCAGACTACCACGTCTCGCGGCTGAAAAGATATCATTTCGACTCTGATCCTAAACGAACCACGCGAGTGCAACCAGTTCTCGTCGCCGACAGCTCTGAGGGACATCTTGTCGCTGCAATTTTGCGTCACCGCATTGTCGCGGTGTCCGGCAACTCGAAGTGCAATGGCTGGACTCAACGATCAACCGCTCGCGAATTTACACCAGGTGCGCTCGTTCGTCAATACATTGACACCTTGCCCACACCCGAGCAACAGCTCGCCTGAAGGAGGAGGTGTCACGGGTACAACCCGTGTGAGAACAATTTGAGAACCAGAACCGACGATCATGCTCAAAACCACGCTCTGAGACCATGCAGCATCGCATGACAGTTGAATCTTTTTTCTACAAAGGTCCTAAAACCACAGTCTTCATTTTCCAGCATTCCTCGCAAGTGGAGCTCACCTTCAAGTTGTTCAAGTAGAACACGCGACACTCGGTGTTCCCAGCCGAAAATACAAGACAGAGTAAATTGCAAAGTGATTGATTTTAAGAGCTATTGAGACCTGGCACTACTCATCGTACTTCCTTGCCTGCTCACCCTCGTGGTGATGGCTTGCACAGCCATCAGTAGTGGGTCATGGAACATTACGCCGGCAGTTTTTTTACTTTCCGTAATTTACCTGCGAGACCAGTCCTGGAACGTTCTTTCGAGGCAGCTGCTATTTTGACGACGCAACCTCTCGACCACCTGAGAGCGAAAGCAACGTCTTTTCGATCTTAGGGTAGTTTCAGAACCGCTCGACCACTGAGAACAGGTTTTGTCTGAATTTCAGAATTAATATATTTTTCTCAAAAAAAATTAAGACCCTATGTATATAGATACACATAACTAATAACATGTCGAACGAACTAACTCTTGGAAAATACAAGGGCACACCGATCGAAGAAGTATATGCTTCTGATCCCGGGTATTGTCGATGGATGCACAACCAACCCAGTCTCAATATTACTGAGAATATCAAGATTTTCCTTCACTCCAAGTTTCTTAGCAATGATAATTCGTATATGATGAGTTGGGGCAAGTACAAGGGGAAGACGCTTAAGCAGATCAGTCGTATGGACCCTAATTACATTGATTGGCTTCGAAAGAGTGAATTCGTTATTGAAAAGTGTCCTAAGCTACTCCAGGAACTTAATTAAGCGATAAAAAATATTTTTTTTGTTCAATGAAATGGTATCGAGAACCTACGCGGTTGAGAATTCTAAAATTTCGCCTATGAGGCGATCATAGCTTAGTTCCTGCTCGCTTACAACCAATACAAGCATGTTTGTTCCCTGGCAACCAGCGTTTGTGCCTTGGATCTGAATGGCCTGCGGAACATCACGTTCGGTTAGACGACTTACATCAGCAATTAGGACACGGTTCGTTAGCGACCAAGTCTGATAGTCAAGAAGTCCATTCACGAGCTCAGGGGTCAGATCACCATCAATCGAGCCAATTTTAGCGACCTCATTAGTGAACTGATGGAACTCATAATCGTGGCTGATATCGAAGCACTGAGTCGAACCGATACGGACATTGAAGTTGCGAATGCTCGAACCAGGCTGAAGAGTCCAAGGAGCGCTATCAAATGGACTCTGAAATTGCTGAACAGCAGCAGTGGCAAAGTTTCCAGTTTGCTCGGCAAAGGGGAGAAGGATAACATACTTCGCATTCTTTACAGATGCGGATAGCTGTAGATCGAAAGAAGCATTAAGCTGAGTCGATTGCTTGCCAATACCTGCGCGCTGGTAAAACCACTGTGCATAACAGTCGTTATAGCGGACCTTTTTTACTGGCTTCGAGATGATAGCCTGAGGGTTCTCCAAATGAACAAACGGGACATACAGTCTAGAAGTCGTGAAAGGCATGTACGTACCATCAATTGTAGGCTCAAGCGCATTGACGACAGCACCCCAAGAAACAGCAATGGATCCAGTACCACTAAGAACACTGTACATAGGGGCTGGAGAAGTCGCAGAAGCAACCAGTACTGGACAGGTATTACCACTTGATAGAGTAGTACTCGATAACGTCATTCTAGTAGAACTATCAATATCAATAGCAGCAGTACCCTGATTAACGCGGAAACGAAGACGGATTTGAGGGTTAGCCATAAGATCAAGCTCTTTGAAGATCGGATGTAAATCAACGAGTTTGATTTTGAGCATGTAATTCCATGTACCCATAATAGCACCAGCTGTACCAGCACCTACTACGAACGCACCACGTCCAAGCTGATTAGCAATGGTAGTGGTAGCAGATGCGCCACCCGTAGACGGCCATGTATTAGATGAGTCAGCGCCAGCGTTTGGTGGATTTGAAACAAGGCGTTTAGCAAAACCATCATTTGCTACTGAAGCCGTAGCAGAGATAATCCCGGCGTTAAAGGTCGTTGAAATTGGCATATTATTCGAATACCCGTCTCCATTGGGAGAGGGATTGGAAGAACCACTGTACTTGGTTGATTGAGCAGCATCCGGATACAGGAAAGATTCAGCACCATGCTTCTCAACATACTGAGGACTATATCCAGTCTGAGCACGAATATTGTTCCAGAAAAGCTTATAGTCAGCCATAGAAACAATAGTCTTACCATTTAGCTCCAAGGACATCGAATCGATGACGTTCCAGTTTCCACACTTCAGCGAAACGCAAAAGCGGTTAGCTGCAGCCGTAGCAAGAGTAGCATGAGTGTTTTTCATCGATACCTTGTATAGTAACATAATGTAGGCATCGCGAAGCGAAGCGAATCCTTCACTTCCATTAAGCTGGGTTGTAGCATCGATAGTAATAACACCGTTTTGGTATGAGCCCTGGTTAAGATCGATAACGAAAGGCACGCGCTTGCCAGAGGAGACTTTAATCTCCGGATCACTCTTGAGCGAGCTCTGGTAAAGATATTGGTCGGAAAGTTGTGTTTCAGACATCGTTGAGATTCTATATGGCATGTAATATACTTTATCAAAAATAATTATTATGGAACTCGTCAAGCCTATTACATCCGATCATGATCTAATTGAACTTGCCAAGCGTATTGGGGCTCATCTCGATGCTATCTTTGAGTCAAATGAGATCACAAAGCCGCTTCCGAAGAAAGGATCATATCTGGTTCTACTTAGATCGCCTAATCTCGATGTAGGACACTGGCAGGCTGTTCATGATGGAGAATTCTTTGATTCAATGGGGGAAGCGGCACCTACGAAGTATGGCATCGGGCGATACAATCCCAAACAATATCAAGGCACTTATGGCGATTATTGTGGTCCGTTGTGCATGCTATGGCTATATTGCAAACAAAAAAATAAGATGAATCTATTGAATCGATTCAAAGATCTGAATTTGTCAATTCTGTATTAAATATGTTTCAGGAAATATAGCAATAATGTATCGCGAATTGACGATTTCCAGCGATGTTCCAGCTCCCAAGCTGACTAAAGCCCTCAAGACAGGTAAGTTAAGTCTTACAGCTGATCAACTCAAGGGTTCAGGCTCTGTTATCCATCTCCACCCAGCTTCGTATGAGAAAGCACTAAAGGCACGCAAGGCGGGTCGTGGGGTTAGACTTAACATTACCAAGCATGAGATCAAGAAAGGCTACAAGAAGCTCCAAGGAGGATCCATTTGGAGTAAAATCAAATCAGGGTTATCGACAGCATTCAAATTCGTAAAAGATAGTGGTTTGCTGAGCAAGGGTCTGGATGCGGCAGTGCCTGCTATTGCTACAGCGTTTGGAGCCCCTCAAGCAGGAATCCCCGCAAGGGCGGCTATTAAGTCATTGACAGGAGTTGGAGTATATGACTCTGACAGCGATACCCCGCTAGAGAAAGAAGGTGGACGTGTATCTTTAGCGGATGTTAAGAAGGCGGCGAAAAATGCTCTCGGGTATGCTAAACGTAAGTGAGAGTTTAAAGTGTCGCCCACGTGTATAGTAATGAGAGAAGATATTCTTCTGAAGCAGTTTATCATTGCTATAGTCATCGATGATAACAAGCTCCGGTTTGTTAGAGCTTAATGGAGTATGACGCACCTGATCTACTTTAGGAGGGCTATCTGGGTCAGCAAATGTGATGAATCCTTCCAACTTTTCCCGGAGATACTCATAAAGCTCCTGATGGGGATTACGAGCAATGATAGTTAGATGAGCAAATACGTGAGGAGAATGCTTGAGAATAAACATACAAAGATTGTTCTTTCCTGAAAAGCTTGGACCGAGCACAACCATTCTAAACAAAGCTTTCATATCCAATGCGGGGATATCACCCATCGAAGCAGACTTGAATTTTTTCGGAATCGAAGCCCCGAAGTCAGGAATAGCACTCATGACTAAAATCGTTTGATCTATATAGGATTAAACAAAATGAGTTCCGGTTTTTCATATCCACAGCCTACATTTCAATCATCCATTTATAATCCTTCATTCTATCTTTCGTTAGACTCGAGTGGTTATCTAACATACGATTATGCGCAGACACTATATTTGAGCAAGGATGATTACAGGATGGGCTACCTTAGCGGAGTAATAGCGGGAACTGCTTCGTACAGCAAAACTTTGATTCTCGATTCGTCCGGCAATATCAGCGGAATTAATAGCTTTGGAGCTTCTACTATTACTGGAACGCTACAAACCGGATCCCAACCAAATATAACGTCTCTCGGCTCTTTATCAGGTCTTACGATCGGTGGAAATTTATCGTTCAGTGGGTCATCGCGCTCGATATCGATAACAGGCACTTCAAGCTACATCGATTGTCGAGAATATCGCCAGAACGGGACTATATACGATTTGGGCCTTCTTGAATACATAAACGGAGTTAGTTTTGGTACCGCAACGCCAAATAAATTCCTATTATGCGACTCAAGCTCGAATATCGGAGGCCTAAGTTCGGTAACGGCTACTACTCTGACCTGCACGAACTTGCGCCAGGGCTCGACGTATTATGACCTATCAAGCTTTTTAACATCTATTCCGACTTCCCTCTCGCTCAATAATCTGTCAACGAGTGGGGATATCAGCTGCTCCGGCGTTATCAATGGGTTTTTAGCGTATGGAAACCAATCAGCTATAACAACAGTAGGATCGCTGACAGAGCTTGGGATCAACTCTACAGCAACGAATGAATATTTCTCGATCACTGGTAGTGGATTGGACTTTCTTGATGGTTCTTACACACGAATGATGACTCTAACCGGGTCGAATACGACTCCTGTTCAATTCCAGATCCAAGTCCATAATGGCAATCGATCAACCACAGCGAACGCGTCATGGATCGGGAACATCACAAACAACGACCTCAGATTTGGGGTCAATAACTCGACGTCGATGATTCTAACTACCACAGGTCGTCTTGGTCTTGGTACTACAAGTCCTTCAGCTCCGCTGCACGTCCCTGGCAGCAACAGTTTTGTATTTGGAGCAGGCGGAACGACAGTGTATCGCCTCAGAACAGATAGTGGAGCTACAGAATCCGCTCTTGGCCCGATCACATATTCAGTAGCGGGTATATTCGGAGGATACATTGCCTGTACAGCCATGGCGATGACGTCGGATCGACGCCTTAAAAAGAATATTCAATCATGCCCAATTGATCGTGTGAAGCGGCTCTACGATAGCTGTGAGGCCAAGCTCTATGACTGGATCGAGTCGGAAAACAAGCCTGGACAAGAAATCGGTCTCATAGCTCAGGATTTGGTCTCAGCCCATCTAACTGATTTGATATCGATCTTTTACAGAGATGATATTGAAGGGGGAGAAGACCCAAGCCTTGAACCAGCTAAGCAACAGCTCAACGTTGATTACAGTCGAATATCGGCTTATAATATGAAGATGATTCAGCATCTTTTGGGTGAGATAGATAGATTAAAAGATCGTTTGGCTAATATAGAGTCATGAGGATTGAGCGCTGGGAGTTAAGCCCTTTGAAGAGCAAGAAGTATCGAGTGTGGGTACGTCTTGATACGGGAAAGTTGCGCAAGGTTGATTTCGGGGCTCGTGGATACGCCCAATATCGGGATCAAACGCCTCTGAAGGCTTTTAGTCATCTTGATCATAATGATGAGGAGAGACGTCATCGATACTACCTTAGACACAAAGTTGATTACCCAGAACCATCAGCGGATTTCTATGCTAAGAAGTTTCTTTGGTAATAATATACAAGAAATGGGTTGCGTACCAAGCAAAGATCTTAAATCGAATTTAACTGCTGATGAACCTACTCAGGCAATTGCTTCTACATTCATGCGCGCTGATCAGATCGTAGCTCTCGGAGATAGTGCATTCGTTCCTATCAGAGATGCGAAGACGGGGGAAGATGCTATCATGGAAATACATGTTGGAGAGAAAAAAAATAGTATATATCGCGGAATGGCGAATAAAGCTGTTAGATCTGGTATTGCTTAGATAGCAAACGTCTTTACAGACTTCGATTTTTTTTTAGTTGAGTATGCCCATACTTTCCCTCCTTCCGTCTGGGTTGACGCATCCGTTTTCTTGAGCGTCTTGTCAAGATCCGTTGCCCAAACAGCTGCCTGGGTCTTTTGAGGGCGGTCATGGATGATAAGATTTTTCATGATGGCTTTTAGCTCTGCGACGTTGAGATCAGCGTTGTCGCCATATCTACCACCTGAGCTGGAAATAATTCGGGGATTGAAAAAGAACATCTCTATATCAATCGGACGATAATATCCTTGAACTCAGAATCCGAAATTAAACGATTGGAGTACATATCCACACTAAGCGATTTCAGTTGCTTGATGATTGAAGGATTATCATTGCCTAATTCAAGCTCTCCTTTCAGCTTGTCATATTCAGCTCTTAGAGAGTCTAACGGATCCTCAAGGTAGTCATGGAAGTTATACTGAAGATGTGTAATCGCAAGGATCTCTTTGAACAGTTTTCTATCATCGATACTGAGCTTGTCATATGAAGCTTGATCGATATGATTCTTATACACAAGAGTTCGGATCATTGATTGTAGACTATCACTGATTTGACATTTGGGTCCGCATTTGCGGCGATTGGGTTGAACAATCACAAGGGTTTTGTTATCAAGATCAGGAATTCTGATATACTTACTACCCAGCTGACGGTAGATGTATGCCGATGGGGTGGCCAAACCTTGAATCTCATTGAGGTTGTATGTTCTCCCGCGACGGACAACTCCTTCAAGCGGGGCGACGCCAGCACCTCTTAACCCACGACCCTGAAGATTCCTCTTAACCCCTGACCCCACTCGATCAACCATGTTATTCACAGTTTGGCGAACCGTGCGCTCGTCTTGTCGATCACTGAATTGATCAACCTCGGTGTAGTTTTTAGCATCGGAGTAGCTTTTAGCCTTGATTTGATAGACAGCCTTGGTCGCTTTCATGGCAGCGGTTGCCGCCTTCAACGCTGATCTTGCGGATTTTGAGTTATTACCCTTTACTGTTCGCTTCGCCTCATCGTATTTCCTCTGAGCTTCGCCATACTTTTGGAATGCGGCTTCTGACTCATCGTGGAGTTTTTGCAAAGTGTCATCGCGATATTGAGTACCCTCTGAGGATTTGATTCGAGCTGATGTATCTGTCGATTTTGTATTGTCGAGGATCGCTCGATTCAATAGCTGAAGATTAGCTTCGAGATTTTTTTTCAATGCTGGATCATCATTCTCATAGACGTATCGCTCTATGTCTTCAAACCCGGTCATCAGGCTATTGAAAGTATCCATCCATCTAATGGTTTTCATAAGATCGTTGAAAACCTTGCCAGAAACCGCTTTGTTTTCGTGGTTTCTAATGTAAAATGGTTTTGCTGCGGTAGGCTCACTAAAGTAGTAATTTTGATTAGCTTTCACACCACTTTTGGTATCTACAATTGGTTTCAGTCTAAAGGGAATTCGAACTCCTTCAAATGCTATTTTGCTGTAGTAGTCCATGAGAATCTTCTTCGCATCGTTATCAGCATTAGTTATAGAACTATTCATATCTTCATCAATTCCAATCTTAATTCCATGCCGAGCCTCACCATCGCGTGGCTCAAAGGCTTTTGCAAGTTTGGTGGTGTCTTCGTTAGTAAATAGATCGATATCGCCACGATCTTTGACTAAATCAATAAATTCTTGGAATGTAGATCTCCAATCGACTTTTTTAGTAATCGCTGGCTTGACTCTTTCACTATCAATACCAAATACACTAATTGATGAACCATCAATCCACACGTATCCAGTTCTATCCACCTGAGATGTTTTACTCATGCTCTTGAGGATAGGAATGATTTTCTTTTTCAAACCAGCCGACTCAAGCACTGCTTTATTCTTGAAAATAGACCAAAGCAATCGATTCTTACTATCAACTTGGTCTAATGAGGTTGAAGTCGATGTGTCCAACTCAAAACTATCTTCAAGACGCTGCTTTGAACGGAATGCATCATCACCTTCACTTGGATCGGCGATTTTTCGTTTTCGCGTTAGTGAAACGTGATAAAGAGGGTCTTCAAGTCTCATATAACTGCTCTCATCGATTGATTTACTTTCGCCATCATACCAGATGTCCCTAATCTTTTCCTCTGTAGCCACCCAGTTAATCGATTGATAAGTCTTACTCTTTCTACCCGTTTTGGCTGTAATTAATGACCCCTTATCACCAAGAAAGTATCTATTGTCATCCTTACCAGTTTTACGCTTAATTGGCTTAATTCGAAGCGCTACCCAATTAGGATTGGCGGTAAACAATTTCTTAATCCATGATCGCGCCTCCACTTGATCTTCGGTATCCATGTTTTTCATGTTTGTTTCAGCATCTAACATTTTTGGAGTATTGTCGATTCCAACATCAGCTGTTTGCTGTGTGTTATCGATACCAACATCAGATGTTTGAGGTCTCGCTTGAACATTTCTATCAGTTTGATTAACACGATCAGTATTAATGGAGCTATTTACCATCTGCACGCCGCTATCAACTCCAACATCAATCATCACAGGGCGAACATTTGGAGTTGAGCTGTCGCTCAGACGTGAGGCGAAGCCGTCAGTCTGCGACTGTGACTCTACCTGGGGTGTTGAGACCTCAGGGTTTGTTTGGGAGTATCCATCAATCAGTGTTTTTTTTTTAACTCAGCAGACTCGGATGAGTCGGTCTGAGTTGATTCTGTTGATTTCTTTGGGACTGTAGTAACCCCATTCGTGATATCACTTGCCCATGACGTTCCTGCATACATCTGACGCTTAGTGTTGGATTGTCGAACGCGGCGCTGAGCTCTTTCAAGAAGCTCCTGCCGTTTTTGCTCTCTCTGAGCGAGCGATGTAAAAGAAGGAAACATTTTATTGCTATATCAAACGAATCATAAAAAAATGAGTAGTGTTAAATACCCTTACCACAAACTCGGCATAACTGAGTCATGTCTAAATGGTTGATAGTTATGACAGATACTATTCCGCTCATTTAGAAGATTTAGATAGCGATCCTTAATGCAATGGAATGGAACTCCAAATATTGCTTCCAACTCATGTCGATACTTTCGATTTACTACTGTTTTACGAAAGTTTGCTGATGCATCGAGATTTATCAACTCATTCTTGACTCTACTCACCTCTTGAATGACCCACAGCTTTCGACGTAGCGTAGCAAGCTCACGTTGATTTTTTAAACAGTTGGGGCACATATTTATAATAAGGGTTTATATATATATCAAGTCAGATATTTCAATAATCTAATTAAAAATAGTAAATATACTATAAATGAGTCAAAGCTTACAGAGGATTGCTCTAATATATTTTTTACACAAAGCTAATTATGACTCATTTGTGTGTGTTTTTTTTGCCCAGTACTCTTTTTCTAGCATCGACTTCCGATTCTTATTTATCAATCGGAGATTATCTTGAGGTTCCCAGGAATCAGGCTCATTACCAAGCCATTTGATCAGATATTTGTACTTCCCAGACCGTGTCGTCTTATGATCCAAGATCTTCTCAGCTTCAAGAATATCGCCACGATTAATAACAGCATCTGTAGTCTCTGTGTTGACCATTTTAAGATCGTTTGGCGCCTTGTAGAGGGTATGACCATTTTTTGAACGGATTTGGACTCGGTAGCCATCAATTCCAACGATTTTATAGACTGCTTTGCTCCATCGAGCAGCTTCTTTATCAAACGTCTGCTTTTTGAGACGGTACAATACGCTTGATCCGACGTCAAACTCCTTCTCAATTCTATCGGCTTCCACCTGATTATGACTCAGATCTGCATTCATTACTTTGCCTTTTGCCTCATTTGGAGTCATACCAATCGAACGGTGAAACGTGGTATTGTAGTTTTCAATAACATCAGTGATAAGCTTTTGCGTAATTCTCTTGGGGGACATTTTAGTTAGTCTCTGTTTCAACGTTCTGTTGAATCGTTCAATTTTTCCCATAGTTCCATGATCACCTGGCTCATTGTTGTAGTGCTCAATTGTCTTGGATTTGAAGAGCTCTTGGGCCTGTAAGTTCATGAACTCACTACCATTATCACTTGTTAGGATATCCACTTTGTGGAGACGAACAAACGCTTTAAGCGCTTCTAACACAATTGCTGCCGTCTTGTTTCGTAAGAGCTTTGCGTACCCCAGCCTTGAGTTGATGTTGATAGCAGTCAAAATTGGCCGTTTCTCCCAAAACGCTAGATCAATTTGCCACGAGTTGGGGTTATGCGAAGCTATTTTGAAACCATTGAATCTCTTCTTTTGCTCCTGAAATCGTTGAATATCGGGCTGACTCCCATACCAATCCTTTACTATTTTGAAAGTTATCTTAGGATTCAACTCCTTTGCCTTCTGATACAGAGCTTGAGCTCCTATAAAACCGGTTTTTGGGTCATAGTAGAGTTTCTTTAATAGCGCGTCCATGATCTATATTTACATTAAAAAAATCCCCAGTGGTTAGCTGCTTAAATATCAAGTGGTTCAGTCGTGATACCATCATCAAGTACTCGACGTTTGTCATAGTAGTAGTTAAGCGCTGTTTTGGTTTGAGTATAGGTGATGATAGACTTGGTTTCTTTCGATAGTCTGAACCCCTTGTTTGTACCTTGTAGCGTGATGCGATCCCGTACGACAGTCTCAAACCCATCAGGATTAAGAACACCATTGTTTCGACCACTTCCCTGTTGAATACCCTTCGCTGAAACCTTTACTTTGTATGTCTCATCAGGTAGGTAGCAAATATAGTTCTTACTTGATAGTGAGACCATAGCATCACCTGACCATTCATCTTTGAACAAACCAGGCGTACGGCGATCAAACTTAGCTACCTCAGTGTTGTAGTCACGTGGGAACCAATCGTATTTATGCTCCTTGAAGTGGTTCGTAGCTCAGGCTTAATACAGTCTTGAAATGGATTATCACAGCTGAAAGCGATATAAGCCGAATCAGTGTCCATCTCCTGATACTGGAAGTCAGAGCGATCGAAGTAGAAATCTATGCAGTCATAGTAAAACTGAAGCATGCGTAGCTTAGCAAGCTGATAGATAGCAATCGACAAATGGATTGGGTTCTTATTATTGAGTCGACGCTTCTTCATCGTGATCTCACACGCATCATTAAGCTCCTCGAGACCATGGAACGTAAAGTGTTCGATCTTGTTCTTAATAGCTTTGTCACTCGACTCATACTTAACCTCTTTGTGCTTGCTCATATCCATGCCAGATCGACCAAAAGCACTGTTGCCTACCAGTTTCATCATCTCGGCAATCATAGCCTTAGACTTATCAACATCACCCTCTCGCCGGGCGTTTGATACAGCCTCCATAAATGGAGCAAAAGCTTTATGGGAGCTCGCTTTTATGAAGCTGTAAGTCTTGGTGATCTCCAAACCATGAGAGAGATACCACTTCAGCAAAGGTGCGTATATGAGAATCTTTTCACCAAAGTAGCTACCAATCAACTTGCGAGCTGGTTTTGCTCGGCATTGCTTGCGCGCCTCATTGTGTTCGAACATGTGCTTACCAATGACGCTCTCATTCGTACAGTCGATCAGTACATTCTTGAAAATTGGAGTCATCTCACCAAAGTACTGTTTAAGGTGTTCTGGTGTTCGAATATCACATTCAAGAAAGCCGAATACTTTGTCTGCTTTGATGTCATCGATGATACCATCATACGCTTCAACCGTAGTCAATCGACCACATGGCATCTCATTACCAAGGGCCCATAGGTATAGAGCGTTAGCGTCGTATCCGATAATTTTCTTGCAGATCTTACCTCCACGAATCTTCGTCTCGTTTCGCTTAGCATACCTGTTGAATATAATTGATGGTCCACCAGCGATGTTAGCTTTCATTTTCCCGTAAATCTCAGATTCCTCCTTGTCAATCGAAAACACCAATCTGTCTGCGTTAAAATCAAGCAGTTTCTTGTATCTGAACCCCCTGAGAGACATATCTTTTCGAGCGGTGTTGCATGAAATGCAGCTGATCAAGATATTACCATCAGTGTGCCCAAGATTGTTATTGATTCTATCAGCGGAAGCGGTATCAGCAGTCAGCTGACAATAGCATAGACCACACAGATACTTTTGCTTTTGCAGCAATGTATTCACGTGCTCAAGCGTCATACCAAATTTTCGTTTTGCCTTAGCATCCTGACTCTTGTAGCCAGCCATGCGCTTAGCTGGAAATCGGAATGCGTTAGCAGGTTTCTTATCCGGATATTGGAGATTATTGAAGCAGGTCTGATACATGACCTTCTCTGAAAGACCAGGTAGGGACACTCCATCCGCAAACATATCCAGATCGAAGCGCTTAAATAGCTCTCGCTGAGCCTTGATAGCTTTGGTGAAAGGGACTACGTCGAGATTATTGTACCAGATCAGTAGGTCTTTGATTGATTTCATCTCGTAGTAATCCCACACGAACTTCACTCGTTCGTAGTCATCGCTCGTGATGCTCGTTCCACAGAGCTTGCTATCAAACGCTGACTTAGGTGGAATAGTAGTCTGCTTTAGAACATTGAACGCGGTGATGTACTCGTAAGGGAAAAGACCCTTACCAAGACCACAGACACATCTAATTTTGTCATCGCATTTGCAGCCACCGAGATATGTTGTAAGATACTTGTCGTAGCTGGTACCAGCTGGTACATAGTTAGTGATATCAAGCATTTTCATGTCCGATGTAGCAATGCACATGTAGCTGGGGTCCTTGATGACAGATTTGATGTTGTCGGTACCAATTACGGCAAACAAATCTTTCTTAATCAAGTTAATATCGTATCGACCAGAATTGAAGCCGAATACTGGTACTTGGTCAAGATGCTGTTTCAGTTTCACATAATCAGACCTTTGCTTACCAAAACCAAGACTGCGGTGAAAGTCAAAGAAGCTGGCATACTTCCCCACTTCAATCCAACTCTCCACATCGGACATCTTGTAGGTCTTGCCAAGATTTACTCCTGGAATTTCCATACCTGCCATACCATGAGCATTGATGATTTTTTGTAGAAGCGACTTATACTTATTGACATTGTACTGCTGAATCTTCAGCGATACATCACCGATGTATTTGAACATATCCGTCAGCAGCATCTTCGGATCTTCATTCACAAAGCAGCGCACCTCCTCGGTTAAACTATCAGCTATGGATACAGACACAGGGATGTGTTCGTTCGTGAAGACAGTACTTTCCCCGTGTTGAGTCGCGGTAGGCTTAAGAATTGCCTCAAAGTCATAAACTATGAAGTGATCGATGTAATGGTCAGCATCCTTGACGGAATACTTCGTAAGCAGTGATCGTATCGTGTTCTGAGCCGGTTTGTATATAGTTGGCTCAGTGGGGAAGCTCTCAATATTTACAAGCTCACACTGGTTCTTCTTGTGATTTTTCAGCTTTTCAGCGCTGACGAAAACCATTTCACACTTAGGACATTGATATTTAGCCTGAAGCATATCAATGTTCTTGATGTAAAGAGCATGATTCTCGAACGATAAAATATCCATAGCTTCATACCCCTTGTCCGATCTACGAATGCATTCTACATTTCCGGAAGCTACATCCATGCTATATACGTTAATACCGAGTTGGAAGCAGTCCTCAACCTCATCGAGCTGTAGTAGGTCAATAGGCTTGAAGCTTCTAAATAGACTCAACGTATACTTCACCCCCTTGAAAAAGCAGTAGCGCTTGAATGCCTCCTTCACCTGAGCCTGAATTCTGCGAGGATCCTTCTTAGGGCTCTGGAATGTATGCCAGGCGATACAGTGGAAGACGCACTTGTTGTTGGTCTTAGGGAAGTTGATTACATGCTTGTTTTCGCGGATAATCTTAGGAATAACAGCGTCGCTATCCCCAAGAGCATGGTCGCGATGATAGACGAAAATCTTGAATGCAGTGATCGCCTTGAGCTTATATCCAGAGCTGGGGTAGTTCAGCTTGTCAGCCAACTCCATAGACCGAATTTCCGAAATCACCTTCTTTCGAATATCAGCCTTGCTGTTGATAGCAACAGGCTTATTGAACACATAAGTGTTAGCGAGATTCGGATAGAAATAGCGAGTATCATCAGGATCGGTCTTGCTTACAAGTTCGTACCCAAGAGCAATATTTACCTTAAAAGCACTTGCCTGGCTCGAAAGAACGTTCTCGAGCTTATCGTAGAAATCAGTAGCCTCGATACCCTCATATAGGTGTGATTCCATGTGATTACCATTGTAAAAACGATACTTAGGATCAGCCTTGAAGTCAGGCGACAAGTGCTTCTCAAGGGTTTCAATCGAAACATTGTACTGCTTAGCTACCAATCTCTGGTTGATTGGGCGCGAAACGTTGCTTACATAAACCATCTTACCCGTTCTACCACGCACCTTAACACGGTAGCTACTACCCCATTTGATAGCTTGGATATTTAATCTCTGTAATCCTTCGAGTTCGTATGCAAACATGTTGCCTATATATGCTTGGCTATATTCTTCTTCGTAGATATGACTTTATAATATTTTGATCATGTATCAGGATCGACTTTATATCTTAGTCATTACAAAAGATTCTGAAATTAATTAATTCAAATATTTGGGTTATACCTTTTTGGAGGTTTTAAGCCATTGTCATTGACTATATTGGGATTGACTTTTTATTTGAGAAAAAAAATTATTAATTAAGTTCGGTTTCGTTGTTAGGTTCGGCTTTGTCATCAATAAGTTCGGTTTTGGGCTTGCGCTTGCGAACACGGATCTGCTCTCTGTTCTTATCGTCGTAGCTCTTTTGATACGACAGTCGAGTTTCACGTGTGCGCTGATAGTAGCGCTTCTGCGCAGCCTTAATGCGCTCTTTGTTAGCGAGGTATTGTTCAGATGAGTACGCCATCTTTGTATATTAACAACTTTATATTTATCAGGATTAAAAAAAAATGACGGCGTAGCAAACAGGTCATTACTGTTTCAAACTGATCAGTTCCTCGTCCTTAAATCCAAATATACAGCGACATTTCGAGAAGTCTCCAAGTTTAAAGAAAGCTGTGATCCTCTTTGCTTTACGGGAAACTTTCGTTGGTAATCCACGCTTGTTGCCTCGAAAATCGATGATAACGTAATCTTTTGCAGCGAGAGCAGCATACTTCCCCCCTGCAGCGAATCGAGACATATGCTCGCCGATCTTGTCACCATTAACGAGCAATTCGATTCCCCACCGAAGACTTCCATTTAAATAGAAGTCAATCTCTCCATCAATGCGCGTGCTAGGCTGACCAGGCGAGGTAGGGAACACTCTCGAAAGTTCAGGGCATATATAGCACGTGCTTGTTGTGTGTCGCGCAAAAGTTGCCATAAACTGATGCTGGAATACAGCTTCTTTGGGAAAGTCGTCATTGCGAACCGCAGATTGTTTTAGCGCGGAAGCAGACATACTTTCAATCGCCTTTCGGATCAGCTCGTGCAACGATGTAGGATTCTCATATCCACGACCAGGAAACAGCCACTTGTAGTAGTACCTTTCAGCCAAGGGAGACGTGAACCCCACGTAGCCGCCAACTTCAGTTACAATACCCGCTTTCTTCAACCTTGTAAAGCATTCGTGTTCATCACGACTCAATTGCTGTACCAGTGGCTGACAACTAGGATCGCACAACAAACACGTGCTAAGAAACTTCTGCTGGTTTGAACTAGCAGGTGTTGTGTGTTCACTTCCGAAGCATCTTGCCATTTGTTCGACAAAAGTCCCCGACAGATAGAACGCCAGCAACTCCTCCTCAGTTCGAGCACCCGCCCTCCGAAAACGCTCATAAATTGCATCAATTGATATGCGTAATGAACCGATGTGCCCATTGCACTCGCGTATCATCACCTCTACCAGCGTTGGAAAACGCAATCCTGGTGGTAGGCCGTTTTCCAAATTGAAGCACTGATACGCCTCCTCATCACTAACCAAGAAATCGTCCCTCGTCAACTTATACTGGATGCTGCTGAAAGTAACAGGGCTGAGAGGGGCATCCGTCTCCAGCAAATGAGTCGCGGAGATGATAAATCGGACGTGATCTGGTAACCATGATGTTGAGCCTTTAATCAGACGAGTCCAAAAGTCGAGATCATTATACTGCCGTTGACAGTCGTCCAACATCAAGACACACAGCTTGCCACTGGGTATATCGCACGCCTTCTTACAAACATTGACGCCATAAGTGGAAAGAAGAGTTGTGGCATCTTCTGTGCTACTATCAAAAGCGATAGGTGCGCAGGAAATTTCAGGATGTTTACGCGCAAACAATGTCAACAGCGACGTCTTTCCAGAACCGGAAGGAGACGACAACAGCACAAAATTGGTTCGGATAATAGCTTCGTGGAGTTTTTCAACCAGCACATCCCGCGAAAGATGAGGGTACTGCACATTGATTCCCTCACAGTATGGTCGAAAGGTCGGAAAAATCTGGAAAAGGTTGGCATCCTCGGTCCGATCCGGAACCACCACCAGCACGTGAATTTGCTCCGCTTGAGGTGAGGGCAATCCTTTCATTTCCAACACTTTCTGAATCGAATAGGCCGAGTACGCCTCATCCTCTGTATCCACCAGTGATACCCTTTCGAACCCCGGTACATCCTCTCCTTTTCGTATCGCACGAAGGTCCTCAATTGGTAGCCATCCTGCGCCCTTCTTCGCCAGAGAGAGCTGCAGGTTGTCTGCTTCTCCCTTGATCGTGTCTGGCTTCTTCGCCTTGATCGCATCCTTCAGGAGAGCCACCGTCTTCCATTCTTCAATGATAATAGATATCACGCTCCCACCTCCAACGAGCGCGCAGTTTAATAGGACCATCGTTCGTCGAGCCGGCAGATTCTGGAAGGGAGGGAGAATTTCTGGCGTACTTAGGCGGAAAAGAAGGCGTGTGACATATATTTTCAACCAATGATGAGACGCCACGTCGTTGAGGTAAAAATCTGTCGGCGTAATGTTCTATTGCTTTTACAATCAATACATGTATTAATATAGCTCGGTCGAGCTGATCTGAAACCACCCTAAAATCGAAAAGACGTAGCTTCGCTCTCAGGTGGTAGAGAGGTTGCGTCGTCAAAATGGCAGCTGGTCTGAAAGAAGGTTCCAGGGATGTTCTTGGTGGTAAATTACGGTAAGGAAAAAACTGCCGGCGTAATGTTCTGGATACTACTACTGCCATCCCTCCTGCGCCATTAAACTTGAGCTTCGTCTCGTGCGCACAAATATACGATCTCATGCTTGATATCTCACCAGCTGGTTCACCACCACTGGGGAGTCATCAAACACCGCATACACGCAAAGTTGGTCATCGGTTACGGCTTGCAACCTGATGCACATCCTGGTTGGCTAAAAAGGAGTTATACAACAGCTATTCAGGAGACGATTAGCATGTGGATGGCCCTAGCTTCCGCCCCGGACTTAGAGTTTAATTTCCCAAGAGTTTATTGTCGCTTGGCAAGACAGGCCTGTTATTCTCAGAATAAGAAACAGAGGGCTAGGTATGAACCAAGGATTTGATGGCGTTCGACTGAGAAAAAGCTCAGGTTAGCGAATCCGACTAAGACGGAAAACCCCGAACGCCACTTTCGTTTTGAGCATTCGGAGATTTTTTTTCATGACTTACTTGGACAATTTAAGTTGGCGTGCAATTGTGCTACTCTACGCGTACAACATTCTGGTTCAGATGGTTGCGATTGTGCTGGGCTTTTGCCAACGTACTTTACGTAGGTGGCTTTAGCACTTTGTTGCTAAAGCAGTTCTTCTGGGATTTTGCAACAGTCTGATAGAGCGACTGAGAAGCGTGGTTACGTGGTTAGTGGGCTTCACATATAGCTCTGTAGCTGGGTCTAGTAGTTTCCCTAGTTTTGCCTCGAATTCGGTGCCAACCTTGGCGCGTAACGTGCCATCGCCATGGCTGACTCGGAAGTCGAAGTGACACAACCGCCCTTTGTCGCGGCATTTCGTGAGGGGGTCCCCTTTCTTGATCTTGAGAGCACATCGAATCACTAGAGGAAGGTCGTCGATTCCTTCAGTCTGCATCGTCGTTGGAAGTGCAGGAAGGCGGTTGGTGCCTTGAGCCACGGTTGGAAATGCGACGTTTTTTATGCCGCTACTCCATAAGAATAAACAACGGTTTTAATTCCCCCCTAATCCCCATCAAAGCCCGATTAAGAGGGCTTTATAAGGGGGCAAAGCTATTGAAAGGGACAATAAGACTTGTTCGCTTAATTCCGAAGCTTTCTTAACGCTACGTGTAAGCCCCTGCCCGGTACACGTCGCAATTCCTGCCGTGACCAGCGCTTCGTTAAAGTACTGTATGTTCTTGTGCTTGTTGTAGAGCAGGTGACCAGCGCTTCGTTAAAGTACTGTATGTTCTTGTGCTTGTTGTAGAGCAGGGTCACAGTTGCCCCAACAACGCGACTGTAGGCTGCCGTAGACCTCCCAAATTCAGATGCTACTGTGAATGGCTTAGACGCTTCCGATAGTCGGCGGCGTACCATGGCTAGCGAAACGTTATCTCCAGCGACAGTTCGAACTCCATCGCGAGGAAGTCCTAACGCAGAAGCTAGTTGGTGCAATTGAGGGTCAGTAAATCGAAATCTAGTGCGTGCTGTTGCGTCATCCATCATTTCGTCGAAGTGACGAGAAGAATCGACAATAGCGGCTGCATCTCTCAACCGAAAGCAGTGCAGCTTATTGAGTGTCATTATTATCCTTAAAAACCGCTTCTTGTTGCCATGGGAAAGACGCCATGCTTGATCCAACACCTCCACCGCCCGAGCTGCAGAGCTGCAGTTTGCTTGGGTCCAACAAACATTGTGCACGTCCTAGAGTGAAGCCAGCGCCATCCATCTCAGCTCCACTCAATGGGGGTAGGCTTGAAAGACCATGGTCACTAGCTCAAACCTACCCATGTTTGAGTTGAGATACAACCCCTACACAACGTCTAACTCGAACTGATGCTGAAACGTGCACGAAAATCTGCCTCTGAAAGTTGTCAATGTACACTGATGAAGAACAACCAAACTCTGCGCTCGCACCTAAGCGGAGGAGATGATTTCGATTAAGTTCGCTGTCGCAACACCAAACGAACTTAGCTGACGCCGCCTCCTCCGCTTAGGTGCGAGCGCCGATGTGCCGGCGTGGCGGTACACTTCAATAGTTGGAACGGAAACGCCCGCGAATGAGCCGCAGCGTGCTGGAAGCGGCGACGTCTCCGAGCAGCAGCGGTGCGTGGCGTCTCGAGGCGCTCGGCGCACTCGCCGCACTCATCGCCTGTCGTTGTGTCTGCAGACTCGTCGCCGGTGCTGGTGGCGGCCCCCGAGCGGCCGCGCGCGCGCCCCGTGGAGTCGGACGAGGTACGTGACGCGCCTTGCGCGGGCCAGAGCGGGCGCTGACGCGCTGTGCAGTCCGAGGGCGACACGGACGACCGCGAGGACACGCAGGACGCGGACGACGAGCCGCCGCCGCGCCGTCTCTCGGTACGTGGCCGCCGCCGCCTCTTCCCCAGCCGCAGCCCACTCACCGCCGTCCCGCAGAGGCGACTGCAGGCCGACGCCGACGTCACCAGCCCGCCGCCGTCCACCGGCCACGAAGACGCCAGCAGCGCGTCGCCCGCCTCGCGCTACTCGCTGCGCACGCGCCACGCCAAGCCCAAGCGCTTCGACGAGTCCATCTACAACGACGTATTCACCAGCTCCCGCGCCGCCTACGCCGCCGAGTCCACGCCCGAGGCGGCCATCAGCAAGAAGCGCAGGCGTCGGCGCAGCCGGAACCGCAGCCGGCGCACCAAGAGGCAGCGGCTCCATGCAGAGGACGAAGATGAGGAGGACGACGACGACCAGGAGGACGCCAACCAGTATGACGACGACATGAGCTTGAAGGAGATCAATCGGAAGATTAAGGCGCAGGAGCGCGCGGAGAGAGAGAAAGCGGAGGCTCTGGAGCGACGCTCGCGCTCCACACGCTACTCGCTGCGTTCTCGGGAGAGTCTCACGATGAGCGAGACGAGCGCCGTGTCACCGCCCCAGATAGAGACGAGAAGTCGCGGGGCGAAGCGGTCGCAGTTGGAGGTGAGTGTAGATGATGACCACGCTGATGCTGGACATGAGGGAGATGCAGATAACGAGTCGCAGTCCGAAAACGATGACGCGAACTCGGACGATGAGCACGATGATGACGAGGGAGATGAAGGACCAGTAGGCTCAACTCGTTATCATCTACGACAGCGTCGACAGGCAGCGTCGAACGACGGCATGGCTACTCGAACCCGAACGAAGACTAGGTCAGCGCCTGCATTTGAAGCAGAGGACACATCGCGGCGCTATTCCCTTCGCGACCGCTCCAAAACGCACCGTGCGGATGCAGAAGAAGACGCAGCTGCCTCGCCAGAGACTTCTGCATACGCAGAGTATCACAAACGACAGGCTAGGCGTGCTTCTAGGAGAATTGGTACAAACAGCTCTGGAAGCAACAGACGACTGTTTTTGCCAGAAATGGACACTTCGCCCTCCCCCCGCCGCCGCCGCAGTCGAGGTCGAAGCAAGCATGGACGAGACCGACGGAACCGTCACCGTCGCTCGCTCTCTTCTTCCTCATCAGGCTCGTCGTCCTCATCGGAAATGTACATGGATGACGATGACTCTGACGGTGGAATGCGAACGAGCAGTCCCTGGCGGCCTTCCAAAGGAGGCCGAAAGAGTGGAAGTTCACGTGCCGATATTACGCCTGTGGAGGTGGATCGCAGTATCACTTGGGATAGTGTCGGGGGCTTGACTTCACACATCGAAGCACTGAAGGAGATGGTAATGCTACCGTTGTTGTACCCGGAGTTTTATGACAAGTACAAAGTATCACCGCCGTCAGGTGTACTGTTCTACGGTCCACCAGGCACCGGTAAAACGCTGTTAGCTAGAGCCTTGGCCAACTCATGCTCCGTCTACGGAGACAGTGAGCAACCCGGCACTTCTAAGGGGCCAGGCGATCCAGCATCGAAAGGAAAGAAGAAGGAAAGACCAAGGCGTCATGTTACATTCTACATGCGGAAGGGGGCAGACTGCTTGAGTAAATGGGTGGGAGAAGCAGAACGGCAGCTTCGCCTATTGTTTGAAGAGGCCAAACGCAACCAGCCTTCCATAATCTTCTTTGATGAAATCGATGGCCTCGCACCTGTGCGCAGCGCTAAACAAGATCAAATTCACGCGTCCATAGTCTCAACTCTGTTGGCATTGATGGACGGCATGGACTCTCGTGGACGTGTCGTTGTTATTGGCGCGACTAACCGACTCGATGCGATTGACCCTGCACTGCGACGTCCTGGTCGATTCGACCGAGAACTAGGTTTTAAGCTGCCAAGCGTGAAAGAGCGAAAAAGTATGCTGGCGATTCATTCAAAGCACTGGAAGCCCCCGTTGTCTGACAGATTTTTATCCGAGCTCGCTGAGCAAACAGTGGGCTACTGTGGTGCTGACATTAAAGCACTTTGCGCTGAAGCAGCCTTATGCTCTCTCCGGCGAGTGTACCCACAAGTGTATGCAAGCGAGGATAAACTGCTGATCAATCTGGACAAGGTGATGGTGGCTCGTGGTGATTTTGTGAAGGCTGCAAAGAAGATCACTCCAGCTTCTCATCGCGCTGTTAGCTCATTTGCTTCGCCGCTACCTCGAGCTGTGAAGGGACTATTGCAGGGTCAGCTGAAGAAGGTGTTGCGAGATGTGGCGCATAACTTCCCGCTTTTCCCTCTTGATAAAGCAGCAATTGATGATGCTGTCACCACTGGCAATGACACGGAAAAAGACTTACGTGCTAAAGATGACGAGGATGAAGACGAAGACGACGTCGATATATATGCAGTCGCTAATCATGACGATTGCGATGTTTGTCACGGAGATGGGGAAGAATTGCTTTGCTGCGATGCATGCCCTGGAGCCTTCCATCGTGGGTGCCTCTCAGACGTGACCGTATCCCAGGAGCCTGAAGACAATGCTAATGGCCTTTGGTTTTGTCCCGACTGTCGAAGCTCTAACTCAGTGGCCATGCAGAACACAGTTCAGCGCTCCCAAAAGAAGCGGGTTCACACCATTGCTTCGCTTCATTTACCGCGCCATTCAGGCTTTCCTCGTGTTCTCATCACGGGCAAGGCTGGAATGGGCCAGCAATACATTGGGCCAGCTCTGTTACACTCGTTGGAAGGACTTACGCACTTCTCTCTGGATTACCCCTCACTTGTGGCCGACACAAACTCGCATTTTCCGGAGGAGGCTCTTATTCAAAGACTCAGTGAAGCCCAGAAATGCTTGCCGTGCGTATTGTATCTCCCTCAAGTAGAGTTGTGGTGGAAAAACACGAGTGAGTCCATGCACTTGACTCTAAAGATGATGCTCATGAATCTGCAAGTTCGGGCCAACCTGCCCATCTTGTTTTTGGCGTGTACCGCGTCGTCCCCGTGTGAGGAGCAGAAATTACCCGATGATTTGTTGGCTTTATTTAAAGAAGACCCGAGCGTATCGTTGACGTCAGTGGTGATGGAATTGGATGTACCGAGTAAGGCAGCCCGACTGGCTCACTTTGAACAAGTATTCACCTCGTTTGCTACACCTCCTGTAGTAAAGAACAAGCGAACGAAGAAGGAAAAACTAGAAGTGCTACCATTGGCCCCGCTTCCACCAGCAAAGTCCGAGCTTGATTTGAGCCCGGAGGAACAGCGAAAAAGAAAGGAGCGAGATCTTCACTTTCTGCGTGAGCTGCGCATCTTCTTGAGTCAGGTGTTAGACTACTGCTATTCGCAGCGGTTGTACACACCGTTCTACGTTCCGGTGGATCCAGTTGCAGTGCCAAATTACTACCTGATTGTGAAGCGTCCCATGGACCTGAGCACGATGCGAGATAAGCTTAACGACGAGGAATACACCTGCTTTGAGCAGTTCATGGACGACATTCAACTCATTGTGCGGAACGCCAATGTGTTCAACCCCAAGCGCAGCAGAACACGCCACATTGCACACGCAGCTGGTACCATGAAAGATAACATTTTAAGTTATGCGCATCGGTTCCGCATTCGTCAGGGCTACGACCTCTTCGCTAAATGCCGGGAAGTAACGAAGCGGCTGCGCGCTCACCCAACCATGTACGGGGAGTATGGCCAACGATTCTTGAAGTATTCTGGCAAAAGCACGCGTAAGACTCATGCCCGAGTCCCTGAAAAGCCTGGCGTGCGAACTAGTGCGCGGCTTCGTGGTGTTAAGGCCCCAGAAATCAGTTTGGACGCAGCTATCTCACGCGCGACGGCAACGAATGGAGGAAACATTAAACCTACCAGCAATGGGGTAGCTTTAAAAGAGGAGCCCGCTACGGAAATTCAAAGTGTAAATGGCAGTTCGGAAGATAACCAACACGAACCACTACAGGTCACGCAGTGGTTTGGCGACGAAGAGGAGGAAGAAGAAAAGAAGAGCGAAGAAGGCGCGAAAGATGATACCAACGAGAATACCGATGACAAGCCCGATGAGGTAGAGGAGGAGGAGAATGAAGAGGAAATATTTGATGAAGGTGACCGTGTATTTGTGAGCAGCCGGACACACCCAGGCATCAATCGCGAGGGTGGCGCTGCTGTTGTTCAGAGCCGCAACAAGGATGGCACGTATAATGTCAAGTACATCCTCGGTGGTAGTGAGAAGGCCGTGAGTGTAAAGTACATCAAGCGACTGACGGATGACGCTGTGATGGAGTCGGTGAAAACGCAGCGGTCGGTCGCCAACAACTCGACCGACGGTTCTGTTCGTCTGATTCAGGCCGAAGAGAAGATGGACGAGACGGACTATTTCGACGAACTATTGTGGCCCATTCTGAAGGAGGAAGGGTGGAGACGTGATGACAATTTTGATATTATTGAGGCATCGGGTAAAGAGTCCGGGCTGGCTGTACAGCGTGTTGTGTTTAAGCCTAAGAAGCGCAACGGCAAGACAGTGACTTTGAAAAGCGTGCTAGAGGCATTGCAATACATTCACGATGATCCGGAGCTGTCGCTAAAGTGCTTCGGCAACCGGTATGCCGAGCAGATGATGACCGACGAGGCGCTTGGTGATAACAGTAGCGACGACGAGACTGTAGAGGCAGAGGAAGCGGCGTCACCAGGAGAAAACGCGGCTGAAGAGAAGGCATCGGTGAATAATTCCGCAGAACCCACTGCAGATGAGCCGATGCCTGTTGCAAATGAGGAGGAGGAAAAAGAGGAAGAGGAGGCCGTGCAGGAGATACCAGACTTTATTTATGACGAGGTACGGCGTTAGTGTGCTTGCTTGTGTGAGGGGGTTCTGGCTGTTGACACTACAATCGACAGGTTCGAATGGAGGCGGTCTTGCAGAAGCTGGTGACGAAGACGGCGAGCTGGTCTGTGGACAAGCTGCGCGACGAGTTGCTGCTGCTGAACAAGCTGGCGTACCCGTTCCGCAACCGCTTCGACCGCACGGACCTGATGACGGTGCGTGCGCAGCTACAGTGTGGCTGTCGTGAGTTGACTAACATGGTTTTGACCCCTCTCGCAGGCTGTAGACGCGCACGTGTCGATGATGCAGTGACCAGGTCGCTCGTAGGGCAGACAGCGACAGCCACCTAACCAAACTCAATAGACATGATGTTGCTATGCCAGGTTGAAGTGCGTGTGTACAGTTGTCTCCCCCACTAAATACGACCCCATGAAGTCTTCTCCATGGTCCTTATTCCGCCCTCGCGCCCCCTTGAAGATGCCCATCGTGTACGCGCTCGTGTCGCGCGAGAAGACGGTGCTGGCCGAGTACACGGCCACGTCCGGCAACTTCCCCACCGTCACGCGCGTGCTGCTGGCCAAGATCCCGACGGCCGACGGCCGCATGTCCTACGTGTACGACCGCCACATCTTCCACTACCTCGTGGAGCGCGGCGTGACGTACCTGTGCATGGCGGACGACGACCTGAAGCGCCGCGTGCCCTTCCTCTTCCTGGAAGACATGAAGGCGCGCTTCCAGGCACAGTACGGCGAGCGCGCGCTCACCGCCATCGCCTTCGCCATGAACGACGCGTTCCAGCACGAGATCCGCCGCCTGCTCGACTACTACAACGCCAACGCCGACGCCGACTCGCTCTCGCGCGTGCAGCGCCAGATCGACGACGTCAAGGAGGTCATGGTGGAGAACATCGACAAGGTGCTGGAGCGCGGCGAGAAGTTCGAGCTGCTGGTGGACCGCACGGACCGCCTCAACCGCCAGTCCGTTAAGTTCGAGCGCTCGTCCACGCAGCTGCGCAAGTCCATGTGGAGACGCAACGTCAAGCTCTGGCTGCTGCTGGTGCTGGTGGGGCTCTTCGTCGTGTACCTGGTGGTGTCCATGGCCTGCGGCTTCGACTTCAGCGGCTGCTCCGGCAAGCGCGACGACTAACAAGTTACTACTGACAAGTGTTCCCTGCTATTAACTTGCTTTGTACGTGCGTGCTCGCCAAAAAGGTTAGTTGTTTCTCTATCTATTCATCTACTTCTGTCTACTGTTTGCTGGGTGGTTGGCGCTACGACGCGAAGTCAAGCGCGCGATCGAAGTTCGTCTCGGACGTGCTGCGCACGCCGTGGTGCCAGTGGCTCTCGATGTTGGTGTGGAGCGCCGCCGTCACCGCCTTGTAGATGGCCTCGTCTCGCCCTAAGAAGTGCACCAGCGCGAATTGGCAGCCTGTGAAGGCCAGCGCCTCCTTGGCCACGTCAACGTTCGGGCTCTGCAGAGCGCGTGCCAGTCGCGTGAAGACACGGCGCTGCAGTACCTGCGTCGAGTCCACTTGGTGCAGCGGTGGCCCCGACATGATGACTCGAGCTACCATGCGGATAGCGCCAACCTCTTGCTTCGGGTAGCGAGTGGGCCAAGCACTCAGCAACCGCTTCAGCAGAGGACCCGTCACCGAAGGCATATACGCCACAAACTGACCGGCACAACTGATAAGCTCTTCGTCGTCGGAGCCTGCCGGGTCGACCCAGTGTGCGCGCCATAGCGAAATAAGGCTGGCCATGCAATTGCGCACGAGCTCCTTTTGCTGCTCCTCCTGCTCCTGAGCCGCGTCCGATCCGTCCGGAGGTGGGTTCTCCAGCAGGCTCTCCTCAACGTGCTCAATCGAATAGCGGAGCAGCTCCGTGAAGCCGTGTCCGTGATCGTGCATGTGGTCTGTGATGACTCGCGTCGACGTCTTCTCGACGCCTAGAGTCTGTGCACGAGCCGCGACCGCTGCCACATACTCAACGCGCAATGCCGTGGCGTCAGCCAGTGCACGTGCAAGGTGCAACCTCTTGGTAGGGCAGCTCTTGTGGATGGCGCGCAGAATGTCGAGTCGCGCACTGGCGGTGCGGAAATCCTCGAAGCGGAGGGCGTTCACCAGCGCGTGCATGAACGTGGGCGTGATGAGGCTGTCGGCCGCCGCCGCGGGCGACACTGTGGTCGGCAATGACGACGGTGCGTGCAGGTTAATCTGGTCCTTGAAAAGTGCGTTGGCGAGTCCTCTCTTGACGAACTCCTCATTGGGTTCGTCCGTGTCTGTGCCCGTGTCGTCCCCGAAGGCGCTGAGCGCTTGTCTCGGGCGGTTGCGGCGGCCCTCGCTGCGCGCGAACAGCGCCTTGAAGATGGTGTGGATGACGTCGTCGCGGCTGGCCACGCGCTGCGGCAGCCGCTTCTGCTGGCTGAAGAGCGTGAGCTGCTGCGGGAAGGCGCTGGCCGCCGTCTCGGGGTACACGTCGCCCTCGTCGCGCGCGGGCGGGTCGGCGTCCTGCTCGGGCGCGGGCTCCTGCAGCTCCGCGGACGTGAGCGACAGCTTGCGGCGGTGGCGCTCGTGCATGGAGGCGGCGGCGGCCTTGGCCGACGGCTGCGGTTTGTTCTGCTTGCCCTTGGCGCCCATGCGCTGGCGTCGCGGCTTGGGCTGCGCGTTGGCATTGGCGCTGGCGTTGCGCGGGGCCTGCGCCGGCGACTTCTTGGCCGCTTCGATGTTCTTGTGCAGCTCGGCGGCGGCGGCGGCGGTGGCCGAGCGGCGCGGCCGGCGCGCGGAGGCCGACGCGGAGGTGGCCGCTGGCCGCCGCTCCGTCACGAAGGCCATCGAGCGCTTGGGAGGCGGCGCCGCGCGCTGCGCCGCCGGCACGAACACGGGCGCGGCCAGCGACAGCCCGCGGCCGAAGCGCTGCTCCAGCTCGTCCTCGTCCAGGCTGCGCTCGCGGTCCCGCTGGCGCCGCACGCGGCTGGCGCGCAGCTTGGAGCCGGCCCCGTGCATGGCGGCCAGGAACTGCTGGCTTCACGGCGCTTGGCGTCGCGTGTGGACCACACAGCAGAAAGTTCGCGAACGAACGGACACAAGGAGAGATGGCTACACTCGAGCTGGACGGCGCCGACGCCGCGCTCGAGTTGTCGCCCGCGCGGCGCCAGCGCTCGCTGCAGCTGCGCAATGGAGCGCGGCCGACGGTCTTCAAGCTGCAGAGCACGGCGCCGCGCAGACTGCGCGTGCGGCCGGCGCTGGGGCTGCTGGCGGCCGGCGACGCCGTGACGATCCAAGTGGCGCTGAGTGCGCAGGTCCGTTAGTCGCGTCGCGTGGCCTCCGCCCTCGCCTCACTCGCGCCTTGCAGCAGGAACTGGCGGCGGCGACGTGCAAGCTGCTGGTCGTGTGTCGGACGCTCGCGCCGGGCTCCGACGCGGACGCGGGCAAGCTCAAGGCCCTGTGGGCGGCGGCCGAAGCGCAAACGGACCCCTCCACGCTGGTCCTGTCGGAGACTGTCAACGTGCAGATCCGAGTCGACGAAACCAATTCAGTGGCCTCAGCTGCGCCGACGCAATCCGTCACGACGCCTGAGCTTGCTGAAATTGTGCTGCTGCTCATGAGAAGCCAAAGCCGCAAGCAGGAAAACGCGCTCACAGCAGCTGAACGTGACAAGCTGGTGGCGGCCCAGACACTGCACCGAGATGACTGGCCTTGCTGGGAAGAGTACGCTGCACGGATGAGGAAGCTGCTACGAGAGCGCAACAAACGAAAGTCACAGGCCTCTTGACGAAGTGGTGGCGAAGTACCGAAACGTTCAATTAAATAAGAGGTACTGACCGTCGTGCTTGCCCTCGTGCCTGTCCAAAGGCTTGCGGTCTGTTTAGCTGACTCTGATTTTGCTTTCGTCCTGGGCACGCAGCACTTCTCTAGGAGCTCTCAGAGACGTAGACTAAGTCTACTGCGTGCCGCGAGAGCACTCGCTCGCTTTCAAATTCATCTTCCTCGCCCTCGGAAGGAATGTCGATCATCGGGATGGCGTCCCCATCAAAGAACTCGTCCTCGTCGTCGAGCGTCACAAATGCCTCAGTGTCGATGAAGCTGTCGTCTTCGAATCGATCGTACCCCTCCGTCTCAGGGCCGCCCTCTGTGGGCTCTTCTTCCTCCATTTCCATCTCCATGGGGTCGATCGTGGTAAGGCGGGGGTGCAAGTGGTCCGTCGGAAGCCAGACGACCGATTGCGGCGCCGAGTGGCCCATCGGGCCGTCCGAGGACATCGTAGCGCGGCTTTCGTCAATGCGAGACATACCACCGTTCCAAGACGACGATCCTAGGCTGGCTTGAGACTTGGCCCCATACTCCTCTGATGACGAGCTACTCCGTTCACTCATGCGCACCCGGTTGGCAGCACCTGTTAGCTCCTGCGACGCCACCCACCCAGCGCTCAGATGGCTCGTGGTAACCATGCACTCCGAGCAAAAATCCATCTTCTGCGGGTGGAACACCCCGCCTTCAAACACAAACACCTTCTTGTTCACCTTGCAGCGGTTGCACACGGGCTCTTCGCACAGCTCGCAGCGAGTCACCTTGCCGCCGAAGAAAGCACGCACTGGACGATGGCACACGCGGCAGGGGCAAACGCCCGCACCTCCACCAAAAGCCATGCTGCTGCGACTGCTATCAAACGTCATCGAGGCGCGGAACATGCTGCTGCCGAAAGTGCTCTTGCGTCCCTGAGTCTGGCGCATGTCGTCGCCATTGTGATGCAGCGGCGGTGACGGGGTACGCAGCGCAGCCGGTGGTTTGGTCCGTAGCGAGAAGGCCAGCTTCTTCATCATCGCGCACTCGATCGTGCTCGGAGAGGCGAGCACAGCCTCCGCCGTCAGAGTGAAGGCCAGGCGGTCCCTCGCGCCGCCGCGGGGCAACATTCCGCCGTGGAAGAAGAGCTCGACCTCGTTGTCGCTGTGTTGCCTGTACAGGTAGCAGTACGATAGGTGTCCGCGCACGATCTGCATCTCGGGGGCCAGCTCCGGCGCGGACGGCAGCGTGACCGAGTGCACGAGGTGGTAGCCGACGCGCGCGCCGCTGTCCTGCGGGTCGCGCAGCACGCCCGTGGCCTCCAGGTACACGTAGTCCCTGTGTCTGGACAGCACCTCGTGGTGGCGCAGTGCCCACTTGAGCGTGAGCGAGCGGAAGGGCGCGGCGGCCGAGGGCGCCACGAGCGCAGCCAGCACGCGGCTGTCCAGCAGGTCGCACTGCGCGTGCGCGCTCTCGATCTGCATGGCCTCGGGCGTGAGGTTCACGGTGCCGTGCAGCACGTCCTCCAGCGTGCCGGGCACGACCCCCACGGCCAGCAGCTCTGCCTGCTCGGACAGGGCCACGGACGGCGCGTTCTTGCCGCTCATGGTCGCGCGCAGCGCGTCGGCCGCGTGCGCGCCGTGCTTGCCGCGCAGCCGGAGCCCGCCGAACGGGCCGCGAGACGACACCTTCTTGTAGCACGCGATAGCGTTGTGGCGGCCGCCGCCGCGCGCCAGCTTCCACTGCGAGCGGTCCACGGCGCCGCCGCCGTCCCCGGGCGCGTACGAGGCGGCCGCGCGGTTGCTGTGGTACTTCTGCAGCGTCTCGTGCACGCGCGCGTCCGCGAACTGCTGCGCGCGCGCCACGTACTCCTTGGACGTCTGCAGCGAGCCGCGCGAGTTGGTGGCGGCGCGGCCGACGCCGCCGCCGCTCGCCGAGGACAGCGACCGCTGCTTTTCCAGCGGCTTGGCCATGGCGGGGCTGGAAGTAATGTCTGCGGAGACTGCGGGTGATCGGCTGACCGACCTCTACGCGCGCTTCGACCGGACGACGCTCAAGTGGAGCCCAGCTGGCTGTCTGCGATCGGAGACCCGTGCTGATAAGGCTCGGGCCGCGCGCTCTGACCGCCCTCGTCGCCACTTGCGCCGAGCGTTTCCGCGGAAATGGGTTGTAACTGCAGGTGGGGGCCAGCGGCGGCGGCGCGGGGAATGGCCACCGTCCAGCGGCGGACTCGGCTGTCCGCGCGCCCCGTCCACTCCGTATCGTTGCCGATTTTGATGGGGATGTTCGCCGCTTGGCAACTGCTTGGAGTGCGTAATGCTGGCGCGAAGCGCACGAGCTCGAGTGGTGAAATGGGAGCTCTCTCCATTGGCGACGCTGGGGTGAAGAGAGCGCTGCATCGCGGCGCCGCGCGCGTTGCCAACGCGAAAATCTAGAGCGCGGTAGGCCGCGCACAGTGCTGATACCTCCAAGTAGCAAACCCTTGTCAGAGCAGCAACAGGGCGTGCACAGCAAAGCGCTGCGGCAAGCGCTGCTTGCAGGGTGATTTCACGCAACGGCGGCGATGACGGCTCACAACTACGGTAAGCTCTGCCTGGACTGCATAGAGTGCTAGAAGCTCGCTTAAGGCCTACGAGTCGTACATTGTGATTAGAGCAGCGGCGGTGCTAGTCATGTGTTGCGAGTGTCGAGCACTTATCGACAGTAACATGTGTCTCGTCACATGCTGTTATTTCACGAATCGACTTACCGCGAAGCTGTAACAAGACTGGGTTGTTGCCCGGCAGTATGAACGAAAGGAGACTCATCGATACGTTATTGCAATAGCTGTACTCTTAACAAACTCAAAGCAAGCTAGGCGCTGTTGATCATGTGCGCAATGGCTTCGGCGCGGAAGATGTCAGGCTCGATGTAGGCAAGCTCCGTTACATTCGTGTCGAACACAATATTCTGTGGGTCATCTAGCGTGTATTCGGGCCACTTGAGAGCGGTGACTGCAGCACAGCAAAGTCAAGACAATGAAGACAAGATCAGTACAAACTCGAAGAAAACAAGACAAGTAACCTTTTACCTCCGGATTGGTTTGGCGTCTGGTTCACGATAAAGCTCGCCCACATGCGGCTCATCAGTCGAGAAAGTTGGCTGTAGCTTTCAGGCTTGTTCAGGAACGGGTCCGTCGCGACCGAGTTGTTGTAGCCGTTGCCGAGCAAGTTGTAGAATACGAAGGCGACCTCGGTGAAATGAGTGGCGCCAATGTACTGCGAGACGCCAGCAGTCAATACGTTGAAGACATAGCTGTAGCTCGTGACATTGTTGTTTGCCCAGACCTGCGACATTAAGCGACGAGGGGCATGCATGGTGCTATCTCCTGCGTAAGCAGACACCCGCTTGTACATGTTTCCGTACACCGTGTCGTTGCCTGGACGGCCGTGTAGCGTGCCGGGGATGCCAATTTCGGGGATGTCCGGGTACAGTTCCAGCAGGATTTTCGCCTCGTCGTCACTGTAGCCCTTCGTCTTCACCAAGTACTCGAAGAACTCTTCCGTTGTGTCAATGCCAGTTTTTCCGAAAGCGGTGCCCTCGTCAATATTCGTCCCGAGAAGGATTGGGACGTGGACAAACTTTCCTTCGCTCAGCAGGGCGGGACCAGTGTCTTGAATATAGTCACCATCAACAGCCGGGCCCCAGGACGCCGAAGAGGCCACTGAGCTGTTTAGAATTGCCGAAAGCGTATCAACTGGAACTTGGCGGAGGCAGTCTAGAGTGTCTTCTACACTGCTACAGTTCGCCGCGGCAGTGATGTTGTTGTAGTAAATATCCCAACTCGAGGCGTTGGTGTACGCTCCTGGGATGTACTTGGCTGGCGACCCCGACTGCATGACGGCACCCCGAAACAAGCCATCGTCACGACCTCCATAAGCAATGAGCTGGTACGAGACACCTCGGCCACCAGCACTCTCACCCCAGATCGTCACTTTACTCGTGTCGCCGCCGAACGCCGCAATGTTCTCCTGCACCCAGTGCAACGCCAAGCGCTGGTCTCGGAATCCCAAGTTTGTAACACCAGCTTCCTTGACCGCAGTGCCCCACATGAAGCCGAATCCCTGAAGACGGTAGTTGAAGCTGACGCCGATGAAAGGCATACCCGCTTCTGCGGCTTCATTCACAATGTAGGACAGGTTGTAGCGAGGGTCAAGGGAGCCACCCTGGGTGAAGCCACCGCCATGAATCCACACACCAACAGGCAGGTTGTCTCCTTCCGAGACGTTGCTCGGACGCACCACGTTGATCGTCAAGCAGTCCTCCGAAATGATGTTGCCAAGAACCCACTGGTCACTACCGTAGCCGTAGCACTCCGGAGAGTACTCCGTCGCGTTCTTCGAGCCCGACCACGTCGTGTTCAACGACTGAGGGATGCGGAAGCGAAGGTCCCCAACGGGAGGCTGCGCGTAGGGCATTCCGAGGAAAAGATCTTGGTTGTAAGTTTCTTGGTGGACGCCGTAGTAGGACCCATTCTTGACGGTGACCGTGGGCGGGTCGCTGGCAGAAGCCGATGCGAGCAGCAGTGCTGCGAGGGCAGCAAAGGTTCTCATTGCACCTGCGTAGTGAAGTGACGTGAGCAGTATCGTCCGAGATGTGGAATGAGACCTCAGTCGTGAAGCAAAGCTTACGGCTGGCGCAGAGCCGTACACCACGCTTGGATCGTGATGCACGATTTGAGCAAAACTGCAACCACACGAGTTTGAAGTACACCGGGCACTGACCAAGGCTGTGTAGCCGCGGTCAACTTTGCGTGACGGAATTTCCACCACGATTCATGTTTTTAGTGGAATGCGACTAACATGTGTGTGGCTATCTCATCCTTAGTAAGTTTCATCCTTTCGAAGTTGGCCATGTTAACGACTGACCCGACTGACGATAACGCTTCCTACAAAATTGATGTCTGAAGGCATATAGTCGTGCTTGAGTTGAGTGGTTGAAGTGGTTGACGGGATTGCCAACCACCTGGGTACCAGGAATCGTGCCTCCAAATGTTGATTCATGCCGTACCTCCGCTTTTCAAGTTATCAAGAAGCTATACTACGAAACAGGGATCGCACATCGACACTTTGACTGCTTATACTATGCGGGCGTGGCGGCTCACTCGAAATACTGGCTGTGCAGGTACGCGATGGCTTCCGCACGGTAGATGTCGGGCTCGATGTAGGCCAGCTCCGTGACATTGACATCGAATACGATGTTCTTCGGGTCGTCCGAAGTGTATTCGGGCCACTCCAGGGCGGTCACACCGTTGTTGTTCGGAGTCTGGTCCACGATGAAGCTCGCCCACATGCGGGCCATGAGGCGCGCAAGTTGCGCAAACGTCTCAGGCTCGTTCAGGAACGGATTGACGGAGACGGCGTTGTTATATCCATTGCCCTCGAGATTGTAAAACACGAAGGCGATCTCTTGGAAGTGCGTCGCGCCAACGTATTGCGAGAGGCCGTTGACAAGCACGTTGAAGACGTAGCTGTAGCTTGTGACGTTGTTGGCAGCCCACGTCTCAGCCGTGTAGCGACGCGGAGCGTGCATGTAGGCGTCCCCCGCGTACGCGCACACGCGCTTGAACTGGGAACCAGCAAGGGAGTCGGCAGGAGGGCGGCCATGCAAAGTGCCAGGGATACCGATTTCAGGGATGTCCGGGTAGACCGCAGCAAGGATTTCGGCCTCTTCAGCCGTGTTCCCCCTCGCCTCGAGGTACTTCAGAAACTCATCCGTGGAATTAATGCCCCAGGTTCCGAATGCAGAGCCTTCGTCGTGGTTGGCTCCGTGGAGTACAGGCACGTGAACAAACTTGCCAGTGTTCAAAAGAGCAGCACCGGTGTCTTGAATATAGTCGCCGTCGATGACAGGGCTAAAGGAAGCCGAGGAAGCAACCGAGCTGTTGAAAATCGACGACAGAGTATCAATTGGTACCTGGCGTAGGCAGTCCAGCGTGTCGGCAGCAGAGCTGCAGTTGGCAGCAGACGTGATGTTGTTGTAATACACATCCCAAGTAGAAGCGTTCGTGTAGGACGAAGCACCATGTGCCGGAGCTCCGGACTGCATGATAGCGCCACGGAACAAACCATCGTCCCGACCGCCATAAGCAAGTAGCTGGTAGCCTACACTCCAACCGCCAGCGCTCTCTCCCCAAATTGTGACCTTGTCCGGGTCACCGCCGAATGCAGCGATGTTCTCCTGCACCCAGTGAAGCGCCAGCCGCTGGTCCTTGAACCCGAGGTTCGACACGCCCTCCTTCTTCACAGCACTGCCCCAGAGAAAGCCAAACCCATGAAGACGGTAGTTGATGCTCACGCCGATAAAAGGCTTGCCCGCTCGAGTAGCTTCATCCATGATGTAGGAGAAGTTGTAGCGAGGATCGCGGTTGCCTCCTTCGAAGAGACCGCCTCCGTGGATCCAAAAGCCCACAGGAAGCTTGGCGTCAGCCGAAATGCCGCTTGGACGCACCACGTTGATCGTCAAGCAGTCCTCCGAGATCACGTTGCCCAAAACCCACTGGTCACTGCCATAGCCGTAGCATTCCGGTGAGTACTCCGTCGCGTTCTTCGAGCCCGACCACGTCGTGTTCAATGGCTCGGGGTTGCGAAAACGGAGGTTTCCGACGGGAGGCTGCGCGTAGGGCATTCCGAGGAAAAGATCTTGGTTGTAGGTTTCTTGGTGGACGCCGTAGTAGGACCCATTCTTGACGGTGACCGTGGGCGGGTCAGTGGCTGAGACTGCCGCCAGCAGTGTCGCCGCTGCGACCAAGGACTGCAGGTGAGGCATTATATCTCAGCTCAGTTTGCCAGAACCTGGTTTAGACTAGATGTGTGAACTGCCGCTGGGAAATTTAAGAATGAATTACAAGGAGACTGAAAAGTCGGTACGACTGGAACGCAGACTCCACCGAACTGCAATATGATGCGTAGAGGTAGTAGTAGAGGTGAGGGCTACAACTTCCTCGTCGGGCAACTGCGATCACTACCATGGAAACGTCTCGCAATCGTGGATGCGATCTGCTCGTACAGTACACTGTATTTCGTGTTGACCAGATCTCGTTCTTTTGCACCACGCACACGATTGCGTTAAGCGTGCTCTCCGCGATTATGAGCTGAAGCCGATGGATCAGCCGCAGGACTGATGGTGTGCTTCGACTGGATTCCTTCCCTCACGCTCCTTCCCTGACGTCCGCTTCAACCTGTCTCGTCACATTTTCGAGTAGCGAAAAACGTACGGTGCAGATGAGCCGCGACTGGCAAATCTTGCAGTGATCCCTTCCCGCGGCCGCTTCAACAGCAACCACGACGGCCGCCGCTCCTGCAGGCTATAAGAGCGGCGCTGCAGCCTATCCTCAGAAGTGGACTCGGGGTGCACAGCAATGGCGCTGCATTCCACCGATCAAAACACGGTCTAGGACACGCATGGACGGCACGATGTTCTGGGCATTGTTGAGAGATCCTCTGTAGATGGGGGCAATAGTTCTGCTACACCTTCAAGGGTTTAATGTCGACCAAACGAGCAGGAACCCCGCACTGAAACGATACATCGGAGTCAGGACAAACACAACCTGGTATTATCTTCTCAAATGATGAAACTCATTACACTCGACGGCGATGCTGCCTGCTTTCACACTCAATCACTCCACCAGCTCTGCATCACCTACAGCTGCACCTGGCCACTAAAGACGGCGTCCTCAGCGTTCTTGCTGATGTACACGGGGCGCGAACCCTTCGTAAACTCCCAGCTCGTCGTGTTCACGTTGTAGAAGCTCAGCTGCTTCTCGCGGATGCCGATGGTCACAGTCGTGCTCGCGCCAGCCTCCAGCTCCACGTTCGCAAAGCCCACCAGCGCCGTGGCAGCGAATTGCACGCCCGGGTACGCGGTCGCGGCATCCGTCGGCGGGCCGATGTACACCTGCGGCACCTCCACGCCCTTCACACTGCCCGTGTTCGTCACCGTGAACGATACGCTGAAGACGGCGTCAGCGTCATCCGGACTAACCGATACCTCATAGTTCAGACAGCCGTTGCTCTGTTGTTGTTGTTGTTGTTGCTGCTGCTGCTGCTGTTGGGTGGAGCTCGAGGCTGCGAAGTTCGGGTTGCTGTACTCGAACGACGTGTAGCTCAGTCCGTAGCCGAACGGGAACAGCACGCTCGTGTTCGTGTGCGCGTACCAGCGGTAGCCATTGTTCAGGCCCTCGCTAAACGTCGCGTTGCCGCTCTCCGTCGCCACGCGCTCCGGGTAGTCCGGGTTGCGGGTCATCGTCGAGTCCAGACTCGCTGGGTATGTCACGGGCAGGCGGCCCTGCGGCACGTTGTTGCCCAGCAGCAGGTCAGCCGTAGCCCAGCCGCCCTCTTGGTTCGGGTACAGCATCTCCAGCACGGCGGCCACGTCGTCCAGCCACGGCATCAGCACAGGCTCAGCGTTGTTCAGCACCACCACGGTGTTCGGGTTCGCGGCAGCCACCTTCGTCACCAGCTCGTCCAAGCCGTCGTCCAGTGTCAGACCCGTCTCGGCGGGGCTGTTGGCAAACGCGAACACGATAGGCGTGTCGACCTCGGTGGCAACGTCTACAGCAAGCTGGATGTTGGCCGCGCGCTGAGCTGGAGTGACCCAGCTCAGACGCACAGAGGTCGGCTCATCGATCAGACCCACGATGTACGCCTCCAGGTCGTGCCAACCTTCCTTCAGATACACGTACGACTTGATGTTGTCCCAGTTGTCGCGCGTGGCGATCGAGTTACTCCATGGCTTCACACCGCCGTCACCGTACAAACGGTAGCCTTCAGCAGTTTCGGTGCCGTTGATACTGAACGTGCCGATAGCGAAAATTGCACCGTAGTCTGGGTTGGTGTGGTTCTCCCACTTCGGGATAGCGCGTGCAAACGAGAACGTGTAGTAGCCGTCCGTCTCCGCATACACTTGACCTTGCCACGTGTACGACGCGTTCTTCGCAAGGGCAGACGTGCCCGTGAAGTACACGATCTCGTCGTTGGAGCTGCCGCCGAGGGTGTCGTTGCGGCTCAGACCCGGCTTGCCCTGTAGATTGCGCAGGTGCGTCGACGGAATGATGGTGCCCTCCTGGTCCACGCCAACAGCGCTCGCGACGTCCTCGCCCAGGCGAGACCTCAGAGCCTCCAGCGTCGAGATCTGGCGTTCCGGGATGCCGTACGCACGCTCTGCGAAGTTCGTGCCGTGCGTGTACTGCAGGCCGTTGGGGCCGATGACAGCGATGGACGAGCCGGCCTTGATGGGCAGCGTGTCATTCTTGTTCTTGAGCAGGATGCCCGACTTGACGGCGATGTCGTAGGAGATCTTGGCGTGGTCCTCGATCACGTCTTGCGGCAGCGGCGACGAACCCTGCGTGGTCGTGCCCAGCAGGCCGAACTCGTCGTATTTGGCGAGGATGTGGCCCACGGCGCGGTTCAGGTACGACTCGCTCATATACCTGTGAGAGTCTCATGCCTCACATGTCATCGGTACTAGCACTAGTGAAATAAAGAAAATTTGTCAAGGCGTCACGGTTTAGAATCAAGCAGCTTGGTACAGTCGTCTCCGCAGATATTGCCTGAGTTAAGCGTCTGCATTTGGCTACCCTTGGCTAACATGGGACCAACCTCATTTGGTCCCGGGACCAAACTCTCGCTTCATGACTGGGACCAAAGTCGATCAGGACCTGAAAAAGGGTAACCAATTAACATCTTGCCTTTATTTATCAAAGCTCGACGATAATTTGCCACACTTTAAACACAGACACCCAACTTATTAGGCGGTGGCATTGTTCAAGCTCGTCAAGTACGCAATGCCCTCGGCGCGGTACGTGTCCGGTGCAATGTAGGCGAACTCAGTCACGTTGGCGTCGAAAACAATGTTCTGCGCGTTGTCAGAAGTGTACTCGGGCCACTCCAGAGCAGTCACGCCGTTCTCGTTCGGGTTCTCGTGGACGATGAAGCTTGCCCACATGCGGGTCATTAAGCGAGCGAGCTGCTTGTAGCTCTCCGGTTTGTTCAGGAACGGATCAGTCGCAACTGAGTTGTTGTATCCGTCGCCTTCGAGGTTGTAAAACACAAATGCGACTTCAGTGAAGTGCGTCGCACCAATGTATTCGCTGTTGCCGGCTGTCAGCACATTGAACACGTAGCTGTAGCTTGGAACATCGTTGGCAGCCCAGATCTCTGACAGATAGCGACGCGGAGCGTGCATGATCACATCTCCGCCGTAGGCAGCAGCGCGCTTGTACATCACACCGTAGCCAGAGTCGGCAGCGGGACGTCCGTGCAGAGTGCCGGGGATACCGACAGCCGGAATGTCCGGGTATACCTCAGTTAGAATAGCTGCAGTCTCTTCAGTCTCGCCCATTTTAAGCAAGAACGACACAAACTCCTCCGTGGTGTTCACAGTGGCACCGCCAGCACCGAAAGCTGAACCTTCATCATTGTTCACGCCATGGAGTACGGGCACATGAACAAACTTACCCTCCGTAAGAAGGGCTGGACCAACATCGGTGAGGAAATCGCCGTCAACGATCGGGCGGTACGAAGCGGAAGAAGCAACTGAGCTGTTGAAGATAGATGAAAGCGTCTCGACCGGCACCTGGCGCAGGCAATCCAGCGTGTCAGCGGCAGAGCTGCAGTTGGCCGCGGCCGTAATGTTGTTGTAATACACGTCCCAGGCTGTAGCGTTCAGGTACGTCGACGGCACCTTAGCGGGGGCACCCGACTCCATGATGGCGGCACGGTACAAGCCATCGTCGCGGCCATCGTACGCAAGAAGCTGGTAGCCAACACTCATGCCACCCGCGCTCTCACCCCATATAGTGACCTTGTCTGGATCACCACCGAATGCTGCGATGTTCTCCTGCACCCAGTGCAACGCTAGGTGCTGGTCCTTCAGGCCCAGGTTCGACACTCCGGCCTCCTTAACGGCCGTGCCCCACAGGAAACCAAATGCTTGCAGGCGGTAGTTAATACTCACACCGATAAAAGGCATACCAGCATCGGTAGCCTCCTTAATCATGTACGACTGGTTGTAGCGAGGATCACGCGAACCGCCCTCGGTGAAGCCACCGCCGTGGATCCACACAGCCACTGGCAGCCCAGCTCCTTCGGAGATGCCATTCGGACGCACCACATTGATCGTCAAGCAGTCCTCCGAGATTTTCAGCAGAGCGATTGACCGAACTGTTGCGGTGAGTGAGTCGATTACGACCGCGCAATCTCAAAGCGATATCAGGAAGCCTGTGACAGCGCAGGCCAAAATATATCGTGGTACATGTAGAGCAACCAGCTCCACCATGCTCTTTTCGAAGGCGGCAATAAGCGCTGTTCAGGATCAAGATACAGTACTGAGGTTGTCGGCGCTGTGAGGGAGCCAGCAGCCACAGTGGAGTGCCTTCGCGCGAAAACATAGGATACCACTTCCCCCCTCTCAACATGAAGTTTGAAGCATGATAACGTGACGAACCGACTAGCGATTTACCGCGCACCCCGTCTCTGGCACAGTACTTGAGCTGCACCTTATGTTCCAGTTTGCACACACTTGCCTCTTTCACTCAAGTTATTGGTGCTCTATCAGTAAACCATGTAGAAAAAACGGTCTCATAAGCTATTAGACGTGTTGGCTTTTGGCGATTCACCCGTTCACGCGTACGAGAATGCGATGAGCTTTCATTTTCATTTGGATGTACTGAATGTGGAGGCCGGAACCGTGGTTGCGCAGTGTAATTTGGAAGTACAGTACTCGAGAACCACGGACTGTTGAGTTCTGCAGTGCGGTGTTGCTCGCTTGAGGGACCACGGCACTTGAGGTGCAGAAAATATGCTCGCTACTTGCGAACAGCAACCACACATCAACCATATGCCCCTGACCCGAGGGATGCCCGTGAGCTGCCCGCTACGGTCGAGCCTCCAGAGGACGCCTACGTTTGCGTGATACTTTCCAGGACTCCAGCTTGTTGGCCCGAAGCCTACTCCAGCTAGCGTGTGCGAATCAATTGCACAATCCGCTCTTGAAAGCTCCGCAAATCGCTTTCTGGCGCGGATAACCCGCTAAAGTCGAAGAGTACGCAGGGTGACAAGACTTGTACACTTGCGCTGCGGTCGTCGGACGTATCAACGACACTGTGCAGGACGGCGGCTATGCGCGCCGTACTTGATCCACTTGATATTTAGAGCTGCAAAGACATCGCGACAAATCAAGATCGAACTTCAAGTTCCGATGCCCTCGGGATCCGCTGCCCAGTGGCACTCGAAGGGAAAGCTAGCGGCATTCTTCGGACCCGCGATGATGATGAACGATCCGTGTCTTATCACCAGTGCTCGGGGCCAGCACTCACCTGGCTGGCATCGGCCGCCACACACGCCTTCAGCTCTGCATTATTTCGAGTCGATTGTGCCTCTCCCCGAAGCACCAGTCGTACCCGTACGCAGCTACGGCTAGAGATGCACTGCCCCAAGCGGTCTGGTTTTGGCCTGCACACGTTGCCAGCCAACTTGTCGCGGGGACCGACTGTAAAAACATGCAACTAGCAAAAACGGCCAGCAGTGTCCAATTCAACTACAGTGGTTGCAGTACAGGACGGTCCAGTCATCCCACCAACCAGCCCGATTATGCGCTCGGTTACGTGAGTTGTCCTTCAGATCCGCGGTCGGTACGTGTCGGCTACATGTACGAACCACTGCTGAAGGCCGCAAGCAGCACTTTCAGCAGAGAACATGGTTTTCACTTACCAACTTCAAACCAAGTGCCAATAGCAGATTCCCTCCTTTGACGTCAGCTTAGCTCGAGATGAGGCCCCTCTCCTACACCCTCGCTCTCGGGTCTCTCCTGGCTGCATTGGCCTCTGCTAGTGACCCACCCACGGTCACCGTCAAGAATGGGTCCTACTACGGCGTCCACCAAGAAACCTACAACCAAGACCTCTTCCTCGGAATGCCCTACGCGCAGCCTCCCGTCGGAAACCTTCGCTTCCGCAACCCCGAGCCATTGAATACGACGTGGTCGGACTCGAAGAACGCGACGGAGTACTCTCCGGAGTGCTACGGCTATGGCAGTGACCAGTGGGTTTTGGGCAACGTGATCTCGGAAGACTGCTTGACGATCAATGTGGTGCGTCCGAATGGCATCTCCGAAGGAGCTGGGCTGCCAGTGGCTGTGTGGATCCACGGCGGTGGCTTCACCGAGGGCGGTTCGCGTGATCCTCGCTACAACCAGTCGTACATGATTAAGGAGGCTACCGATGCTGGTATGCCTTTTATCGGTGTGAGTATTAACTACCGCCTGCAAGCATTTGGTTTCCTGTGGGGCACGGCCGTTAAGGAGGCCGGAGTGTCGAACCTGGGCCTGAAGGACCAGCACCTAGCGTTGCACTGGGTGCAGGAGAACATCGCAGCATTCGGTGGTGATCCAGACAAGGTCACTATATGGGGTGAGAGCGCGGGTGGCATGAGTGTTGGCTACCAGCTTCTTGCGTACGATGGCCGCGACGATGGCTTGTACCGTGCCGCCATCATGGAGTCGGGTGCCCCCGCTAAGGTGCCGTCGACGTACCTGAACGCTACAGCCTGGGACGTGTATTACAACAACATTACGGCCGCGGCCAACTGCAGCTCTGCCGCTGACACGCTGGATTGCCTGCGCCAGGTGCCGGTCGAGACGCTTTCATCTATCTTCAACAGCTCAGTTGCTTCTTCCGCTTCGTACCGCCCGATCGTTGACGGCGATTTCCTCACCGATGTTGGTCCAGCCCTTCTTACGGAGGGTAAGTTTGTTCATGTGCCCGTACTCCATGGCGTGAACAATGATGAAGGTTCAGCTTTCGGTGCTGGCGGTGCCACTGTGAACACCACGGAGGAGTTTGTGTCGTTCTTGCTTAAAATGGGCGAGACTGAAGAGACTGCAGCTATTCTAACTGAGGTATACCCGGACATTCCGGCTGTCGGTATCCCCGGCACTCTGCACGGACGTCCCGCTGCCGACTCTGGCTACGGTGTGATGTACAAGCGCGCTGCTGCCTACGGCGGAGATGTGATCATGCACGCTCCGCGTCGCTATCTGTCAGAGATCTGGGCTGCCAACGATGTTCCAAGCTACAGCTACGTGTTCAATGTGCTGACAGCCGGCAACAGCGAATACATTGGTGCGACGCACTTCACTGAAGTCGCATTTGTGTTTTACAACCTCGAAGGCGACGGATACAACAACTCAGTTGCGACTGATCCGTTCCTGAACAAACCGGAGAGCTACAAGCAGCTCGCTCGCTTAATGACCCGCATGTGGGCAAGCTTCATCGTCCACGAGAACCCGAACGAGAACGGCGTGACTGCTCTGGAGTGGCCCGAGTACACTTCTGACAACGCGCAGAACATTGTTTTCGACGCCAACGTGACTGAGTTCGCCTACATTGCACCGGACACGTACCGCGCCGAGGGCATTGCGTACTTGACGAGCTTGTACAATGCCACCGCCTAATAAGTTGGGTGTCTGTGTTTAAAGTGTGGCAAAAATTATCGTCGAGTTTTAATAAAATAAAGGCAAGATGTTGATTCACTACATTGTACGTGTAATTTTGTGTATTGCTACCATTACTACTACAGTAGCAATACATACATATGCAATCGGCAAGTGCAGAATTGCAAAGTTCAGCTTGCTTTGGCTTCATTGCTGTACATTGTTTTTGGTTCCACTGGTGTAGTCGTGAGCACGCATTGCGTGATTGCGTTCTACATGTACCTGGATCTGCGCACACAGGTCCAGGTAGAACGTTCTCAGCCGTGCTGATGTGTGGTTGCCGTTTGGACACCAGTGGGCGACTGATGAAGTTGAAGCTGTCTTTGTGTCTTGCTCTGACACAGCACTTGTTTAGATCATGCTGGTCGCAATCAATGGCTGCGAACGCTGACTTGCTAGAGACGATGATGCAGTGTTTTCTGTGAGCACTTCCAAAACCTTTTCTGGTGAAGTGATGCTGTCGAGCAGTAAGCCGACTCACGTTTGCCTGGAAATGGAATACAGCAGCAATCGTAGCGCTGAGGTGTACTGCTGTTACGTAGATCCGTCTTCTTTGAGGCGCTGTAAGCCGTTTACGAGCGCGCCGTCAACTCGCCGGGAAGTGAATCAAGTCCCGGCCGAGCGGCTGTACCGACCAGTTCGACTCAAGCCTTGAGATCATCCAAGTGCTCTGCTTGGGTAAGCATAAGCATAAACGCTGTGCAGGGCGAACTGGTTACGCTTGAACTGACTCACTTCAACTTGAGTATAGCACGCTCGAAACAGCAACTTCAGCTAGGATTTGCCTCCCAACAGCAAAGCGAGAGATCTTGAGCGGGGACTCACACACGTTGCGGAGTCAGACTTGGCTCATTCACAAACCTCCTTCGGACCACTCACATCGAGCACTCGAGTGTTTGCTGTGTTCGCCATGGTCTCCGTCACCTGGGGCATCGCCGTGGCCTTGTGCACTCAACTCGTCAGCGCCGGCGACCCACTTGCCACCGTCTCCTGGCGCACGGGCAACGACAAGGTCGACGCCATCGTCGAAGCGCTGACCGCCGAAGAGAAGGTCAGCCTCGTGCATGGCGCCGTCGACTCGGACGGCAACCAGCAACAGGCTGGCTACAGCGTCCCGATCACGTCGCAGGGCATCCCTGCCATCCGCCTCACGGATGGCGAGGCCGGCATCAACATCGTGCAGAACGCTACGGGACCACCTACCCAACTGAACGTGGCAGCTACGTGGTCTCCGAACGCAGCGTACCAGCACGGTGTAATCACGGGAAAGGAAGCCAAGCTGTTTAACATGGCGGTGGCTCTGTCGCCGCGTGTCAACATCCTGCGCGACCCCGTCACAGGCAACTTCTGGCAGTCGTACAGTGAGGACCCGTTCCTGAATGCACGCCTCGGCATCCAGGGCGTGAAGGGTCTGCAAGACCAGGGATCGATGGCCAACGCTAAGCAGATCGGTCCGTCTTCGACCGGTGCCAGTGCTGGTGATACCAACAGTGTCGTCGACCTGCAGACGCTTCAGGAACTGTACTGGGTAGCCCCCGGTACGCTGTTGCAGGAGGGCAATGCGGCCACGCTCATGTGCTCGTACGCCCAAATCAACGGTATCCCAGCTTGCCAGTACGAGCCGCTGTTCAACACGATGCGTGATGACTACAACAGCTCTGCCATCGTCATGAGTGACTGGGGCGCCACACACTCGACCGCGGAGAGTCTGATTGCCGGCATGGACCTGGAGATGCCGACGGGCTCCTACTACGACGCACTCTACGACTACATCTACGTCTCGCAGAACTTGAGCGAGTCGTACCTGAACCGCGCCGTGGGCCACATCCTCGCCAAATACGACGAGTTCGGCCTGCTGGGCACGACCACGCAGGGTTCGTCGCCGCTGCCGCAAGACGTGATCGAGGACCACGCCAAGATCTCCTACGACATCGCCGTCAAGTCGGGCATCCTGCTCAAGAACAAGAATGACACGCTGCCCATCAAGGCCGGCTCGTCCATCGCTGTCATCGGCCCCAACGGCCTGCAGTACACGCACGGCACGAACTTCGCAGAGCGTGCGTACGGCATCCCGGAACGCCAGATCTCGACGCTGGAGGCTCTGAGGTCTCGCCTGGGCGAGGACGTCGCGAGCGCTGTTGGCGTGGACCAGGAGGGCACCATCATTCCGTCGACGCACCTGCGCAATCTACAGGGCAAGCCGGGTCTGAGCCGCAACGACACCCTCGGCGGCAGCTCCAACGACGAGATCGTGTACTTCACGGGCACGTCTGCCCTTGCGAAGAACGCGTCGTACACGTGGCAAGGTCAAGTGTATGCGGAGACGGACGGCTACTACACGTTCTCGTTTGCACGCGCTATCCCGAAGTGGGAGAACCACACCAACCCAGACTACGGTGCAATTTTCGCTATCGGCACGTTCAGTATCAACGGCACCGAAACTGCTGAAGGCTACCGTTTGTACGGTGACGGCGGTGTGAAGCCATGGAGTAACTCGATCGCCACGCGCGACAACTGGGACAACATCAAGTCGTACGTGTATCTGAAGGAAGGTTGGCACGACCTGGAGGCGTACATCGTGGGTCTGATCGATGAGCCGACCTCTGTGCGTCTGAGCTGGGTCACTCCAGCTCAGCGCGCGGCCAACATCCAGCTTGCTGTAGACGTTGCCACCGAGGTCGACACGCCTATCGTGTTCGCGTTTGCCAACAGCCCCGCCGAGACGGGTCTGACACTGGACGACGGCTTGGACGAGCTGGTGACGAAGGTGGCTGCCGCGAACCCGAACACCGTGGTGGTGCTGAACAACGCTGAGCCTGTGCTGATGCCGTGGCTGGACGACGTGGCCGCCGTGCTGGAGATGCTGTACCCGAACCAAGAGGGCGGCTGGGCTACGGCTGACCTGCTGCTGGGCAACAACGTGCCGCAGGGCCGCCTGCCCGTGACATACCCAGCGAGTCTGGACTCGACGATGACCCGCAACCCGGACTACCCGGAGCGCGTGGCGACGGAGAGCGGCAACGCGACGTTTAGCGAGGGCCTGAACAATGGCTACCGCTGGTACGCGCACACGAACACGAGCGTGCTGTTCCCGTTCGGCTACGGACTGAGCTACACGTCGTTCGAGTACAGCAACCCGAACTTCGCAGCCTCGAGCTCCACCCAACAGCAGCAGCAGCAGCAGCAACAACAACAACAACAGAGCAACGGCTGTCTGAACTATGAGGTATCGGTTAGTCCGGATGACGCTGACGCCGTCTTCAGCGTATCGTTCACGGTGACGAACACGGGCAGTGTGAAGGGCGTGGAGGTGCCGCAGGTGTACATCGGCCCGCCGACGGATGCCGCGACCGCGTACCCGGGCGTGCAATTCGCTGCCACGGCGCTGGTGGGCTTTGCGAACGTGGAGCTGGAGGCTGGCGCGAGCACGACTGTGACCATCGGCATCCGCGAGAAGCAGCTGAGCTTCTACAACGTGAACACGACGAGCTGGGAGTTTACGAAGGGTTCGCGCCCCGTGTACATCAGCAAGAACGCTGAGGACGCCGTCTTTAGTGGCCAGGTGCAGCTGTAGGTGATGCAGAGCTGGTGGAGTGATTGAGTGTGAAAGCAGGCAGCATCGCCGTCGAGTGTAATGAGTTTCATCATTTGAGAAGATAATACCAGGTTGTGTTTGTCCTGACTCCGATGTATCGTTTCAGTGCGGGGTTCCTGCTCGTTTGGCCGACATTAAACCCTTGAAGGTGTAGCAGAACTATTGCCCCCATCTACAGAGGATCTCTCAACAATGCCCAGAACATCGTGCCGTCCATGCGTGTCCTAGACCGTGTTTTGATCGGTGGAATGCAGCGCCATTGCTGTGCACCCCGAGTCCACTTCTGAGGATAGGCTGCAGCGCCGCTCCTATAGCCTGCAGGAGCGGCGGCCGTCGTGGTTGCTGTTGAAGCGGCCGCGGGAAGGGATCACTGCAAGATTTGCCAGTCGCGGCTCATCTGCACCGTACGTTTTTCGCTACTCGAAAATGTGACGAGACAAGTTGAAGCGGACGTCTTTTTTTTTTTTGAGAGTGGTGGGTTTGTGTAGAGTATGGACATCCGTAATCGTAAGACGTATACCCGTATACCCGTATACTTTTGGTCTTACCATTCATTTTCATTTCTGGTGGACACGCGCGAGGACAAACAGCAAGCTCTGAGCATCAAGCCCTGGAGCCCGAAGCATGCCCTTCAGGGCTAGGAAGCATCTTCCCCCAAGCCCCCCGTAGCGATGATGATGTAGGGAGTTCCAAGACCACGAGAATCACGAATGCGGTTCGATTAGGGGCGATGCTGGCGATTCATGACAAGCCCCCCACGGATTCCTCCAGAATGGGATCACTTTGCGAAGACTTTGGTGTGTACACATGCAGGGCAGTACAAGTCACGCGGAAAAGGCAAGCGACCCCGCCAAGAATCTAGTTCAATCAAATGTTCGGCTCAGGTACACAAATTCTGCTTGCTTTACGATCGAGCTTAGTCTGGAGCAGTCTGGCCCAGTCTGGCTCTGTTGGGCTCAGTCTGGTGCAGTCTAGCTGAGTCTGGCTCTGTTGGGCTCTGTCGGGCTCGGTTTGTACAGGTTCATTTAGACTCAGTCGCGCGAGCTCTGGTTGTTCGTTTCTCTAACTTAGTGGAACTGTATGTGTTGTTATATGTATAGATCAACGCCTGTGTGCGTTGAAAGCAAATAGGTTTGCTGTGTGTATTCGCTGTGGCACAATCACCTCCTCAGAAGAAACGCATTCAGACAGTATCCAACTCAGCGGATGGTGCCCCGCCGGAGGTAGTGGAACTGTTGGTGCATTGCAACAAGTTGGGGCCAGAAAAAAAAAAACATTCTTCAGTAGTATATTGTTCAACATTCGGATTGCGAGCCGAATATTCGTGATGTTCACAATTTAGTACTACGTAGTAATATCTATCAATCAAAAGGAGTTTGAAACACAACTAGCGTGCAGTGATAGCGCTATTCTGCAGGTGCAGGAACTCTGCTGCTTGGACGGTCGCTGCCTCGGTACCTGCGTAGTAGAAGACTGTGGCAGCGACATGATTTCCACACAGGGTTGGAAAAAATTTCCGCAAGCAGGTTGCTAAGCAAGAGCGCACCTTTAGCTTTCCGGGTTAGCGGCTCGTCGGGATGAGGCTGACACTTTGCTTTTTCAACTGGTGATACGGCTGTGCACACAGTGTTGCCAAGTAGTCATTCCAACGGTCATCCGGTTGTGCGTTTATTCTACGTATACCGTTACTCCGGCTCGTACCCACTGGTGCTCCAGTCAGGGAAAATTGCCTCTTCCCATGTTACCCAGTCTGGTGCAGCAACACGTGCCTTTTTTTTTAAAAAAGCTTCGAGTGTGAGTAAAAGGAAAGGAATCCCAGTCGCAGCAAGGTTGTCCTGTATTTCACATTGTTAGCCAAAAGCTCCTTTCATGAAGAAAAGAAGAGTACTAAGCCCATAACACGGATATTAGGCGCTAATTCGTTATATCTAAGAAAAGTGCATACACATGGAAATTCGGATGAGCAAAATTCGACATTCACAAACGTTCCATTACAACTGCTGCTCTTAACATCGACGATCCTAATGCAACAACAGTGTGTATCCTGGTTGGACTCCTCGTCACTTGCAATTTGCAGGGTGGCCTTTGTGCTTGATAGACCTAGTTGGTTGTAGTGAGTGCGCTATTGATGAACGCAATGGCCTCAGCGCGGTAGAAGTCTGGCTCAATGTAGGCCAGGTTCGTCGCATTGACATCAAACACGATGTTCTGGGGGTCATCGAGCGTATATTCCGGCCAAGTGACGTTGGTCGCTCCGTTGTTGTTAGGTGTCTGGTCCACAATAAAGCTTGCCCACATGCGAGTCATCATGCGCGCAAGCTCGGCAGACGTCTCGGGCTCGTTCAGGAACGGGTTGACGGAGACGGCATTGTTATATCCATTGCCCTCGGGTTGTAAAACACAAATGCGACTTCTTGGAAGTATGTGGCACCCGTGTACTGAGTAAGCCCGTTGACCAACACATTGAAGACCTAGCTGTAGCTCGTGACGCCTTTATTCGCCCATGATTCAGCCATGAAACGACGCGGAGCATGCGTACGCACAGACGCGCTTGTACATGGTTCCACATGCGGTGTCGTTATCGAGGCGCCCATGCAATGTACTGGGATTCCGATCGCAGGGATGTCAGGGAACAGGTCTGCGAGAACTGCAGCCGATTCTTGACTGCCGCTTCTGGCGACGAGATACGATAGTAACTGCTCCGTCGTGTTGATACCGCGAGAACCAAAAGCAGTGCCCTCGTCATGGTTTGCGCCAAGCATGATCGGCACATGCACAACTTTCCTTCGCTCAGCAGGTCCGCCCCAGCGTCTGGAATAAAATCTCCGTCAATAGTAGGGCTGAAGGGTGCCGACGAAGCAACCGAACTGTTGAAGATAGCAGACAGCTTGTCTACTGGCACTTGGCGAAGACAGCAGCCGAGCTGCAGTTTGTAGCTTTCGTGATGTTCTTGTAGTAGACATCGAATGCAGAGGCGTTCGTATAGCTCAAAAGTGCGCACCCGACTGCAACGGAAAAGACCACAATCGCGGCCACCGTACGCTAGAAGCTGATTGCCAACGCTTCCTGCTCCAGCACTTTCACCCCAATCGTGACCTTGTCTGGATCACCGCCGAACGCGGCGATATTTTCGTTCACCCACTGCAGTGCCAGACGCTGGTCTTTCAGCCCAAGGTTCGCCACCCCGGCCTCCTTGACGGCTGTTCCCCACATAAACCCGAATCCATCGAGACGATAGTTGATGCTAACACCGATGAAAGGCTTGCCCGCCTCCGTAGCCTCACTAGTGATGCTCGAAAAGTTATAACGAGGATCGCGGTTGCCTCCTTTGGCCTAGCCACCACCGTGGATCCAAAAGCCCACAGGAAGCTTGGTGTCAGCCGAAATGCCGCTTGGATGCACCACGTTGATCGTCAAGCAGTCCTCCGAGATCACGTTGCCCAGAACCCATTGGTCACTGCCATAGCCGTAGCACTCCGGAGAGTACTCCGTCGCGTTCTTCGAGTCCGACCACGTCGTGTTCAATGGCTCGGGGTTGCGGAAGCGGAGGTCTCCGACGGGAGGCTGCGCGTAGGGCATTCCGAGGAAGAGGTCTTGGTTGTAGGTTTCTTGGTGGACGCCGTAGTAGGACCCATTCTTGATAGTGACCGTGGGCGGGTCAGTGGCGGAGGCCGACACGAGCAGTAGTGCGGCGGCCAGGATGGTAGGTTGCAGGGGCCGCATCTCACTGCCTGCTTGGGATACGCTACTGCGAAGCTCAGAGCAAGTTGAGGCGAGGTTGCTTCAGCGCCGTGTACGAAGGCGATCTTTATCACTCTGGCCCTGGTGAGATGGTTACATCTGGGGGATAACTTCCTTGAGGCGGGTCGCCACGTGAGCCCAAGGCAACGATGATTACTGTAGTGCGCTCGGGAGTTTGCGTTTCTTACCGTGCTTGAATTATTCCCGCGTCGGTATCTCATCCCTTTGTCCGCTTGGGTGGACACACGTGTTCCAGCTTGAAAAAAAAATCACAACTGTCCACACCAAATTGCACAGTATTCCTGCAGCCTCGTCTATCAAGTCCGTTGTAGCCGCTGCGAGTGTGCTGCGCGGTGTGTGGCGTGTAGTCTCTGTGTCGCCTGAGTAGCTCCTACGTACTCAAGTGATCATGCGGCCGAACAGGATGGGAGGCGGGAAGAGAAATTGCTCGCATCAAACCTCGCAGGGCAAATCAGTGTCGTTAAAGACGCACTCATCGAACGTCGACTTGGTTGCGAAAATGGCAGTAGGTTTCATTTGGTCCAAGACGGATACCATAGCGCGAGTCCATCGTTCCCAATCGATACTTATGATCGACTCGATATCAGGGACACGAGGGTTTGCCTATCCAAAGAGGCAACCATATTTCTACCCTCCCTGACGTCGCGCCGCTCTGTACGCTCATTTCCCCGATCTACCTCCACGCGTCTCACAATGCGCCGGCAATCTACTCTCTTGGCCGCCGCACTACTGCTCGTGTCTGCCTCCGCCACTGACCCGCCCACGGTCACCATCAAGAATGGGTCCTACTACGGCGTCCACAAGAAACCTGCGGCGAACGATGTCACAAGTTACAGCTACGTCTTCAACGTGCTGGTAATTGGACTCACGCAGTACATTGGTGCGACGCATTTCCAGGAGGTGGCCTTTGTGTTCTACAATCTCCAGGGCAACGGGTACAACAATTCGGTTTAGGCCGATCCCTTCCTCAACAAGCCGGAGACTTCCACCCAGCTCGCGCGCATGATGAGCGGCATGTGGACAAGTTTCATCGTGGACCTGACGCCAAACAGCAATGGTGTAACCGAGATCGATGAATACACTCTAGACAACCCCCAGAACATCGTGTTCGACGTCAATACGTCCGACATCGCCCACACCGCGCCGGACATCTACCGCGCCGAAGGCATCGCATACATCACCAGCGGCTACAGTCATTTGAACTAGAGCTAAGCAAACACAGAGCAATAAAAGGCTTGGCAGTTTTATAATAAAACTCCAAAACATGCAAACTCCGGCTCGGTCGACGAGATCGCGATTGCTGTCGCTGTCAGTCATCTTCAGTTTCTGCCACCACTTCAACTCGTCCTATCCAGCTTCAACCACAAATCGTGATGTACCACTGCAATTGGAGCTCGATTGGCGAGAAAGACAAAGGTCTTCGAGGCGCATTTGCTGCAATTTGTCCATACAGTAACTCCAGGCTTGGGTAGCGCGCTGGTCTCCACAAAGCTAGGATAGCGGCTAGCATGCCTATGCTGACGGAGTTGCGGTGCTCAGCATTTGCGATCCCACCTGACTCTTGGGTCTGTCACGGCCAGGTGGACCTCTCAAAAATCCGAACGCCGTCAACACGAATGGTTCCCGTCAGTTGATTCCTGGACACATCCAAGTTGCAGTTAGTCGCAGCTGGCTGGTTTTTGGTTTGGCACCAATCCTGCAACGACGAGCACTTGCTTGGTCCATGCGAGTGGCTCACCACCTCACTCTTCGTCTTCCCCGCGATCGCAATAGTCGGGGACAAGCCCAGAGCAGCTCTGGCTCGATCTTTCGCTACCATGCGATCTCTCTTCTTCTCGACCGCGGTTGTCGCCTTGCTAGCGGCACCAAACACAGCCTCGAAAGTGCCCACGGTCACCGTCAAGAATGGGTCCTACTACGGCGTCCACCAAGAAACCTACAACCAAGACCTCTTCCTCGGAATGCCCTACGCGCAGCCTCCCGTCGGAGACCTCCGCTTCCGCAACCCCGAGCCATTGAACACGACGTGGTCGGACTCGAAGAACGCGACGGAGTACTCTCCGGAGTGCTACGGCTATGGCAGTGACCAATGGGTTTTGGGCAACGTGATCTCGGAGGACTGCTTGACGATCAATGTGGTGCGTCCGAACAACGTCTCGGAAGGAGACATCCTGCCTGTTGGTGTCTGGATTCACGGTGGAGGTCTCACCCAGGGCGGCGCCCGAGACCCCCGTTACAATCTCTCCTACATCATGGAGGAAGCGGTGGCAGCGGGCAAGCCTTTTATCGGAGTTAGCTTCAACTACCGTCTCCAGGCCTTCGGATTTATGTCCGGCACGGCGGTGCACAAGGCTGGCGTCGCAAACCTCGCGCTCAAAGACCAGCGGTTGGCGCTGCACTGGGTGCAGGAGAACATTAATGCATTTGGCGGCGACGCGAGCAAGGTCACTGTTTGGGGAGAGAGTGCCGGTGCGCGCAGCATTGGTTACCAGCTCATCGCGTACGAAGGTCGTGACGACGGTCTTTTCCGTAGCGCTGTTATGGAGTCTGGTGCCTCAGCGTACTGGCCCAAGAGTTTCAAGAACGCCTCCGCCTGGGACGTACATTACAACAGCATAATCGACGCAGCGAACTGCAGCTCTGCTGAAGACAGCCTGGAATGCCTTCGCCAGGTCCCGATCGACACCCTTTCGGCAGTGCTTAACAGCTCTGCTGCGACGTCAGCTACCTACGCGCCATCCGTCGATGGCGACTTCCTGACGGACGTCGGGCCGAAGCTCATCGGAGAGGGCAAGTTTGTCCATGTTCCCATCATGCACGGTGCCAACTTCGACGAAGGCACGGCGTTCGGCAAGACCGGCATCGACACGACCGAAGAGTTTTTCCAGTACTTGGTCGGCACCATGGGCTACAGCGACGATGAGGCCGAGGTGCTTCTGAAGATGTACCCGGACATCCCGCAGATCGGAATCCCCGCCACGCTTCGCGGCCGCCCGGGTAACGAGACTTCGTACGGATACATGTACAAGCGCGTGGAGGCGTACGCCGGAGACAACAACCAGCACGGCCCTCGTCGCTTTATGTCGCAGATGTGGGCGCGCGACAACGTGCCGGTGTACAGCTACCGGTTCAACGTGCTGCCCGCTGGCATCTCTCAATACCTGGGCTCGACGCATTTCACAGAGGTCGCATTTGTGTTCTACAACCTCGAGGGCAACGGATACAACACCTCAGTTGCGACCGACCCGTTCCTGGGCAAGCCGGACACCTACAAGCAGCTTGCGCGTGTGATGACCCGCATGTGGGCCAGCTTCATTGTGGACCAGACACCCAACAACAACGGCGTGACAGACGTAGAGTGGCCACAGTACTCGCTCGACGACCCGCAGAACATTGTGTTCGACGCCAACGTGACGAACCTCGCCTACACCGAGCCGGACTTCTTCCGCGCCGAGGCGATCGCGTACATCCACAGCCTGTACAACGCCTCCAGCTAGGCGCACGTGCCATCGTACAGACCAATTTGACAAAGTATAATTGAGCGTTGCGTGCTATCAAACTTGATCGTCGTTGGTGCTTGTTGACGGCACCTTTCTGCTCGACTGAATATGGAGCTTGACACGCACACCGAAGGACGTAATCTAGCAAAAAATTCTGCAGTTGTAGCTTTCAGCCACGTTGAGCCTCCCATCTTGTCGGCGTCGGAACATAGCTTCACATGGCTGCAAGGCGTCTCAGCGAGTGCATGGACGCTGTAGAGCGCGTTACTTCCGCTCGCCCCGATCCCATTGCACCATCCGAGCCGCCATTACCACAGCAAGATGACCTGAAGGGCGGACACATCTTGCTTGCTTGTGCGCTGGCTCACCATCTCGCGAGTCGAACCCCAGCGTGTTTTGGCGCGCCGTGTGAAACGATCCGCCTCATCCCGCTGGCTACACAGCCCACAAGCTCGTTGCCTTCAAGGACCAAGCTCGGGGCAGTGGTGTCACGCTCGACGCGATCGTGCGGACGTGAGGGTGTGCGGCTCGCCTTCGTCTGGACAGCGGGCTCCATGAAAGTACATGTATCTCCTCCGGCACCAGGCCAGCAAGAGTCGGTTCATTTAACTCGGCGCGTCTGCAGGGTCCTGCGCTTCCCGGCGCGAGCGCTCTCTTTTACCGAGGGCCGCCATGCTCTTCTACCGAGGCCAGCGACTGCCTGGTCAACGCGGATGCAGCACCTGCTGGTCGTGCAGATGCCGCGCCAGCTAAATTTTCCCTCTGCACAAGCAGCAAGGTGCCATCGTCGCTGAACATGCAACCGCACGAGCGATCCTGCAGCGAGCGAGCAGCGCTACAAGCTGTTTGTTGTAAGTCAGCCTGCGACTGCAACAACGGCAACGTGCAAGTCTCGGACGGCTGAGCAAGGCTCACAACGACACGTACGCGAGCGACGGGCTCGATAAAACCTCTCATTGTTGAGCGTTTGATACTTCCCATAAGTCCGCTCAAGATAAACTGCACGAACGTGGTGTCTGCAAAAGTGCATACCCGGCGTAAGACGATACCGAGTTCGGCGGGGATGGACAGACGACATGAGACCGTCGTCCGATTGCGGGTGCTTGGGGATCTGCTGGGCGGTGCAAGAGCTCCGACGCGGGCAGGAGGTACCAGGCGCTAGCCAGCGCGCTTCTTCCGCCGTCGTGTCATTCGTTAACCGGCCGCGAGCAGGAACGCTCCGCTCCGCCCCACTCGGCCCGCCACTAGCCACGCGCTAGTATCTCGCCGAAATCCGTTCGGACCGACGCGCGCTGACTGCTTCAGAAACCGTGACTCGCGTAACGGTCGCTCGCGGACACTAGCGGCATGAGGTTCCCGCTGCCCAAGAACATCTTCCCGCCGCTGGAGCTCTCCGAGAACCAGGAGCAGAACTACGAGCAGCTGGCCAACGCGCTCATCAAGGCCACGCTCGCCGAGTATGATCAGTTCGTCATGCATGACCGCAAGCGCGTGGACGCCCGCCGCTGGAAGGCGGTGCGCACGCGCGACGACGTCTCCATCTACCGGGAGCGTGCTGTGGACGGCGTGCGCCAGCCGGCCCCGGCCAGCCTCGCGCTCTACCAGAGCGCTATCTCCACGACCAGCAGCAGACCCAGTCAGCACGCGCGCACATCGGGCCCTCACATAAGCTCCGATCTCTCAGACGGTCGCAGCCACACTATCTCCCTCACCGGCGGCCGCAGCTTCGGGCCCTCGTCGCCCAAGAAGAACAAGTCCTCGCCCGGCATGGACCCCACAGAAGACAGTCGGGACACCACCGGCAATGACAGCTACAGCAGCGGTGGACTGCTCTCGGAGCCGCGGATCACCACGGGAGCTTTCTCCAGCACCGAAGAGGACAACTCGGGGCTGCCAAGACTACTCGCTGTCGGCACTCTTCGCGGCTCGCTAGATGATGTCATGTACGGCGTCGTGTCCCCGAACGCGTCGTCAGTACGTCTGCGTAGCTCGTACCTTGGCGAGCACATTGCTGACTGCGCGGTGCTGCGCGAGATTAAGAGCCCTTCGCCTGCCGACCCGTTTCGCTTCCTGGGTATCAAGTGGTTCGTACGTGCCAAGCACCGTGGCGCCGCTCGAATCGTACTGCCCCGTGATTTCGTCGTCTTGGAGTTCTCGGGCGTCATGATGCGTCCCGACAACTCCCGAGTGGGGTTCCACCTCATGCACTCCGTCCAGATCCCAACGTGCCGCGAACTGCACGAGCACCGGATCCTGCGTGCTAAGGTGTCGAGTTGCTACATCTTCGAGGAAACGCGCAACAATCGCGTGCAGGTCTTCATGACGGCGTCGGTGGAGCCAAATGGCCATGTGCTACACCGTATGGCGGTGCGCTCGGCTGCCACCGCGCTCAGCAACTGCTGGAAGTCTGTGAGCTGCGCACACAACAAGAAACTTGCGTTTTGTCTTCAAAACGAGCGCCCATCAGCCATGGGCACTAGCGCCATTACATCGTCTCGAGGAGGTCATGCTCTAGGTGCCAGTGTGATCCGTTCTTCACGAGGCGGGCTATCGGCGTTGACACCGGTGAACGAGTCGGCTGTGCGGGAATCTAGCACTCCAATGGAGCCGGTATCCCAGCGCAGCAACTACAGCTCTACGGCCCACCGCCGTCAATGCGGCGTGTGCCGTGGCAAGCTCGGCGTGCTTTCTAAGACTATCCTGTGCCAACTCTGTTGCGAACAGATTTGCAACCGCTGCCGCATCGTGCGAAAGCTCAGCAGCGATACGCTGAACTCGCAGGTCACTACTTCGGCCATCAACTTCTGCAAGAAGTGCGTTGCAAGTGTTAGCGATGAAAGTGCGCTGGAGATTGCTCGCCAGGAACTGTGGGTCCGTGCTCGTGGCCGCACACGCGCCTCATCAGCGGTCTCCCGGACGAACTCAAGACACACTTTCTCGTCGGAAAGGAACACGTACGCCACCGTGGTGCTTGGTCGCGGCAGCGAGATGAACAGCAGAGGCAGCACTGCCACGAGTAGTCTCGGCTACAGCCGCGGTCCGAGCAGCTTCAGTCAGAGCCGCGGGCCCCACCAAGAGGAGTCTGCTCTTGGATATTCGGTTGGCCCTCGCCCGTCGACATCTACGCAACCGTCGACACCGATGCAGCGACCAAGTTCAGGAGGACGTCTTTCGAAGAACTTCTCCTTTAACACGTTCAACATGAGTGCTGGCCCGTTGTCGACTGCCACGCTGACCAACGACGCGCTATCGCTCGATGACCTAGGCCGAGACAGCAACAACAAGACCGCCGCTACGGCCAACAATGACAAAAGCGAGCCTGAAGAGCCTGTAGTGCTCGACCACCGTATGACCATGACCATTCGCAGCCTGCGCCACCTTGACTACGTTCTGTCGGTGGGTGAACAAGACTTGGTGGACGAGCTTGAAAACGAGGACGTGGAAGACTACGGCGAGTTCGAGAGTGGCGATGAAGGTGAAGGACGCTCGAGCTATGCGTCGTCTGTGGCCGTCCTGGACGATGACTATGAGTCGTGCGAGACCCCTACCAGCGATGCTCCGCAGTCCCAGCGTGAGTCACCTATTGTCGAAGAAGAAGAGGACGACGAGCAAGAGAAGGAGTCGACCGGTGAAAAGGGCACAAAGGAAAAGGACAACCAAAGTGTGCAGGATGCAGAGGTGTTGACACCTGCTGCAAAAGAAGAGAAGGCTGCAGAGGTTGAGAGTCAGCAGCCTGCGAAGCAAGAGGAGACGGCTACGTCGTCAGAGACGATCGAAGTTAAGGATGAAGAGTCAGTGACAATGGCTGTGCCTGTGAACGAGAATGATGAGCAAGATGTGGCAGTGGCTGAAGAAGTCGAGGTGGTCGAGGCAGCCCCTATTGCTGAGGTGCACGCTATGATGCTGTCTCAGTACGAGTTGCAGAAGTCCAATTCCGAGCACGAACCTGTTGTTGAACGTGCGCTCGAGGAGCCCAAGCCGCGCCTCCACCGCGCGCACACGACGGTGCCATCCTCTGGAGACAGCGTCAACTACCAGCATCAGCTCTTCCAGCAGATGCAGGATCTGCACAACGTCGCCGAGACGACGTACCAGGTGGCCCGAGCTAACACGGAGGCTGCCTTCAAGGAGCGCGATAGCGGCCGCATGTCCAAGGCGTCGCCCGACGGCACGACCGGGAACCTCCGTGGTGTGCGCACCTTCTCGCAGCCGTTCGCCTTCAATGTCGTTGGGCTGCGCTCGACGCGCGCCATGACCGTCGGCATCGGCAAGTGAAAAGCACTACACGCGACCAGTATGAGCTGTGATATTTATCGTGGAGCTGAAGGATGTGAGCACACGAGGCCCTCTTAGTTAAGATAGCCGAGGGCGGAGCATTCCGGAATAAAGTATGTGTTTAGCTTTACTAGTTTTTTGTGTGCTCGCATCTGGCTGTCTCTAGCCCTGATGGTTTCTTGCTTGCCACGCTGTCGTTGAGCGTCACGAATTCTTCTTATGAAACTGAAGCAGGTGGCGAAGCGAATATTTTGTGTCCTCATGGGGAACTCGAAGCAGACGATGATGGCACGGTGCCTACCAGAGGTAAACACGGAGAGCATAACGTAGCGGAACAGTCCACCCGCCAATGTACCAGTAATGCTAGAGCTAATTGTAATGCTGAGAGGCTAACGCTGCGTAGCATTAGGTACGTCTATTGCAATCACTGATTGTGCGATTGATTTCGTTGCCATGGTATGCAGTCTGCAAGTGCTGTATCTCCGCCGCGATGTCATGTCAGAAGCGGAGCCCGTGAGCTTGGCTGCGGTGTCTTGAACCTTGCTCCTATCTCAGTTCGTGCCAACGAGGCAGTGGCTAGCCGTTTATTGCTGTGCAACTCTGCTGCTTCTTGTGCCAGCGCGCGTGTGGGTGCATGCTCGCGAATGGATATTTCGTGCCGGTGTGTAGTGCAGCACCGCGGCGGGCTCAGCTTGAGGTTGACGCACGAACCTTGTCGTGGCGCCCGAGCTGGACTCAGCTTGGACGTTGAAAACGGAAAAGGACAGCACTGCAGATGGCTCGGCAAACGCGGTGACAAGGCAGCCGGAGACTGTCGCGGATGCGTGCAGCGTGGCAAGCACCTGTTGGTGGCTGCGGTAGAGCATGTCGCTGCGGCTCCGGCTTAGTCCATCGTCTCCGAATTATTTGTGCCGCCACCGAGATGGACACGGACGTCCACTGGTGCTTCGTCGCGAAATACCACGGGTTCTGATCTGACTAGCAAGAGTTCAGCTCCATTTGATCTGGACAAATCTCACTTAACGTCGGGCAGTGGCACCGCAGAGCCTGTGGTGCTTCGTCTACGGTGGAGAGTCCACCCACGCCAAGACCTTCTGAATCCTTGCCACGACCAGCCCTCGGACAATTTTGCGCTGCAGCCAGCCGATCACTCTCGCGACAGTTGGATCGAGCTTGGACTCTGCGTCGCGAGACTTGTGGCCGAGTTGACCCGCGACAATGCTACGGTCTCTCGAGGTCCACGAAAAGCGCTTGAACCGTGCCTGCTGGTGACTCGAGCTTAGGGCGATCGTCGTGTTCCTTTCTCAGTGGCAGAGGCCCATACGGATCCACGACCATCTTGACGTCGGTGGTGGGAGTGTTGACCAGTCTTGTGCTCGCTGCCCTCGCCCTTCTGGCTAAACAGGCCCCAAGTAACGCAATGGTGAGTCCTCTGCCCCACGTGGCTCAAACGAACTCATATGGCTAGCCCTGGACGCAACAGCCTGCTCGAATGAGTGCATGTGTCGCACCGAATGTCCGTGGTCGCAGCCATCGGCGGCGGGTCGACGTAAGCTTCACTATTCAACCTTCTCGCTAGCGAATAAGTGCAGGTCTGCACGCACCACAACACACGCGAGGACACACAGGATGAAGTTCCCGTTGTCCCATGCGCCGTTCGGCGACTTCCCGGCACTGTCCAAAGCACAGGCCGAGCAGATTGAGCTGGTTGTCCAGCAAACACTATCAGAGACACTAGCAGAATACGAAGTTCACCAGCAAAAGCAGCGACGACTGCTTCCGCGATCACACTACAAGGTTGTGAAAAAAGTGGAGAACCTTATCTGCTACCGTCAGCGGTCAGGAGTCGCACCTGAGGTTCCAGCACCAGCAGAACGCGCCAGCCCAGCCCGCACAAACGCATCGTCTCCGACATCTTCAGCAGCGTCGGCTTCGTACGCGTACAGACCTCTCAATGGTGACGACGACTCTATCTGGCGCTCACCAAAGCTCGTGACTGTCGGCACAATGGTTGGCACACTTGACGATGTCATGTACGGCTTGTTGGCCACCGATGCTACGTCGACTTTTATTCGAGCTTCGTACACAAATGAGGAATTGCTGGACTCCGAACTGCTGCACTGCGTCAAGTCTCCCACGCCCGAGAAGCCGTTCCAGTTCATTGGCGTTAAGTGGCACGTGCTGGAGTTGACCAAGATCACATCAAAGCGCGATTTCGTCTTCGTGGAGGCATCAGGAGTGGTTGACCGCCCTAACGGCGAGCGCGTTGGCTACCACATTATGCACTCTGTCGACCTTCCAGGTCTCGGTGAACTGGTGGAGAAGTATCAAGTTCTTCGAGCCCGTGTGGTGTCTTGCCACCTCTTCCGTCAGCTACCGAACAGCGCCGTTGATGTCTACATGAAAGGCCTCGTCGACCCCAGCGGCCACATGCCTGGCACCGTTGCTATCACCTCGACAGTTAATGCTCTTCTCAAGCTTGGTCAGGCCGTCGAGTGCTCACACAGCAAGAAACTCGAGTACCTGCTGGAGCAGGAGCAGCTCAAGCGTGCCGCCACATTAAACAAAACTAGCGGAGCAAGCAACACCAGTGGTCGAAGCAGTGGCCACAGCGATCGAAGCAGTGGCTCTGTCAAGTCGACCAAATCCAACAGTTCCTCGAAGCCTTGCGCGGTGTGCTCCACAACCTTGCACATGTTCCGCAGCGTCGCTCACTGCGAGCTTTGCTCTGAAGCGGTATGTTCTCGGTGCCGTGTCACCCGGAGACTGAGCTATCGAGTCGCCCGTCCGAAGGAGTTGAAGCAGAAGAACACCATCTTCTGCACCACGTGTGTCGCGAAGGCCTCGGCGTACAGCGCTTCTGACGTTGCTCGCGCCGAGTTGGTGACACAAGCTGCCTTCAAGAAGAGCGCACCGAATATGAACAACTTGGTCTCTAGCCAGCTCCGGCGCTTCCTGACCAGCTCAACACTTTCCAGTAATAACACCGCTCTGTCATCGTCGAACTACTCGCGTCTCGAGACACCCGTGGAAGAGGACGAAGAAGACCTCTCTTCTCGACGACGAAGCCTGAGCATTGAGGGCACCACCGTTCGCGTCCGAAGGCGATCGCTGACCCACCCGCCCGTGTCAAGCGACAAGGTGGAGATCGAAAAGCTGGCCGAGCTCGTGAACCTGAGCGTAGTGAGCTCCAGCAGCGACTACTTGGACGTGGACTTTTACGAGAGCGAGGCGGGTCGAAGGAAGACCCAGCCACCATACGCGTTTTCGGACCTGCCCGAATGCGAGTCCGAGGACCCGCTCGCGTGCTCAATGCCGCCCAAGCCCAGCGTAGCGTCGATGAACAGCCAGCTGCGGCGTCAGCGCGAGCTTATGCGGCGCATGGAGGAGCTGCGGCAGAACGCCGAGAGCGTGTACCAGCTCACGCGGCGCAACACGCAGTCAATGCGGTGCGGCGGCATGCCGTTGCAGTCTAAGTCCGTGTGCCATACGACGGCCGAAGCGGACATCGATCTCGACTGAGGCTCCCTCACCGGCAGGAGAGTCTCCATTTCTAGTAGCTAACCAATAATTTAGACAACCAAATGCTGAAGCTCTACACTCGAGTCCTCACCTCGTCGATCGTCACCAAGATGTTTTCTCCATTGCCAGGTGACCATCAGGTGTCGTGGAAATCCACCGCTTGCCTCAAGAGCAGAGCTGACAGAGCTCTTCTCCAGGCCATCGGCGCCAATGCGGCCGGCCGTTGCCGCCGTGGTCGATGCAACGTCGCAGCCCACGCCATCGCCCTTGGCTGGCCACAACAAAAATGCAGCCGTAGGGATGTCTGAAGGTCACCCGGGGCCATTGCAAGCGCGACAACGGAGCTCGACGCCGTCCCACTCGTGGCTTCATGGCGGCGTTGCACACAGGCAGCAATCCGCCGCGGACACGAGCTGTAGACGCCGAGTCTGCGTGCTCGCAGCTATTGAACCGCGTCCAGCATTGCGGCGAGCACTTCACCGACATGTAATCGGATCCGCGGCATGCGTTGCGCGAGGCCACCCGCTCGCGACCTCGCTGCAGACGACGACCTTCTCCCGCCAGCACCACGGTACAAAGGGCCCGTCTTCTCCGATGCGACAGCCATCGCGCTCGCTGTTGACGCCACTCGCGAATCTGCCAGGCCGCGCGCATGACCAAGTTCCCGCTGAGCCGCGAGGCGTTCGCGCCCGCCGCGCTCTCCGGGGACGAGCAGGAGACGCTGCAGGCGCTGGCCGAGCACCAGCTTGCGCTGGCCGAGCGCCAGCTGGAGCAGCTCTTGCAGGACGGCTCCGTGGTGGACAAGCGCCGCTGGAAGCCGCTGAAGACGCGCGAGCGCATCACCGTCTTCCGTGAGCGCTCCAACGCGGCGTTCCACCGCCAATGCCACAGCCGCAGCCAGGTGGACGACTCGTCGACCGGAGGGTCCATCGCGGACGTGTTGGGTCCTCAGAACGAGGACGACTGGCCGCTGCCGCAGTTGCTGGCGGTCGGCAGCCTCGAGGGGACGCTGGAGGACGTCATGTACGGCATCCACACGCCCACCGCCGTCCACATGATGACCAAGGCGGCCATCTCGGACGACGAGGTGGTGGACGCGCAGGTGCTCGCGGAGCTGCGAGGACCCACCATCGCGCACCCGTTCCGGTTCCTGGGCTTGAAGTGGCTCGTCAAGGCGCACCCGCCCGCCATGGGCGCAGTCGTGCTGCCGCGCGACGTGGTCTACGTCGAGTTCACGGGCATCAAGGTGCGCGCGGACGGCTCCAAGCTCGGCCACTTCCTCATCCACTCGGTGAGTCTGCCGCAGTTTCCGGAGCTGAGACGCGAGCTAGGACTCGTGCGGGCGAGGGTCTCCTCCTGCGTACTGCTACGACAGCGAGAAAATGACCCTGACCAAGTCGACGTCTTCATGACGGGGCGAGTGGCGGCACAGGGCCGCGTGCTGGACAGCCTGGCACTGCTGTCCACTGCCAACGGACTCACGTACTTCTGGAAGGCAGGAGTTTGCGCGCAGCGCAGGAAATTGGCGTGGCGACTGCAGCACAAACGCAAGATGCCGCCTGCTGCAGCGTCGGTGCCACCTGCGCAGTGTCCATTGTGTAGGAAAGGACTGGATCGTGCCTTTAGCTCACCCACGCGATGCGAAATGTGTGGAGTGCGCATGTGCTCTCGCTGCAGTGTGGACCAGAAGCTGCTCTTCCCTGGGGCGTACGGAAGCAAGGAGACGCACATGGTGACGGTGGAGCTTTGCACTCCCTGCATCACGCACACGACAGCAGAGGATGCCGTCTACATCGCTCGCCAGGAGATCCGAGCTGGACAATATGGCGTACTCACGTCCCCTCGAGGTGTCAGACAACGCAACCGCGCATTCAATGTGGTCAAGCCTCGTCGTAAGATCGATTTCTCGGCGTCGGCAGGGCCGCCTGCAGCGAAAACCCCATCACAGAGTCAGCCGAGGATCGACTTTGCGGCTTCAGCCGGCCCAGTACGTATACGAGATGATGATTGCGACGAGACAGTGACAAGACAATCGCTGCAAGCGCTGGATAACTTGTTGGAGAACTCAAAAGGTCCAAGTGAAAAGCCAACAGCGGATCGTTGGGAAGACCTGACTGCCAGCGAAGATGAACCAAGCTATCCCTTGACCCCGAAACAAGCCCCAATGACACTCGAGGACCTCGCAGAGCCAGAAAGCGACGATAATAGCGATGGAGTTTGGGAACGCACGGGGGTGACACCACAAGCGAAAGTAGAAAACAGCTCCATGCCGCTTTGGCAGAGAATGTCTGCGTTGCAAGTCATGGCTGAGTCCACCTACCGCTATACGAAGAAGACGACGGAGAAGGCGTTAAGCCTGAGCCATGGTTGCTCACCTTCGTATGCGTCTCCACCTGTCGTACCATGAAGCAAACGAAGCGAAAAGAGCTGTGTTTGGACATCAGCCACTATCTAAAATGGAGTTATCATAATAAATATCGTTCCAAGGCTTGCGCAGCACTTACCATCCTTGTCTGTCGCTTGCTTAGCCATCATTGTCTAACAACACCAAACGTAGCTGCCAAGACTGCTACAGTCTATCGGCGCTGGTCATGTTGATTCGCCGCCTTGGTTTTGACGCCCCACGGATATATCCACAACATCAGCAACATTTTTGGATGCGCCAATTGTAGAACTACCATAAAAAGTTTCAGAAAACCTGAAAAACCCGCCAACTAGTTACTCAAATATGTTCTTCTTCCTTCAGAAGCTCGAGGTTACACACATTTTCGAGCTTCACATGCCAATCTTGTTGACCTTTAGGCAAAAGAGATATTAATTTATCCTTTTGCCATCTAAGATCTATAACGATAGCTCAGTGAGATCGATATACAAGCAAGGGCAATAAAAAATGATAAGAGTGCATTAGTACAGACGAGTTCTAATAGGTGTACCTTACACCTAAATAATCTGCCCAATTTGAAATGGTGTTCGCTGTGTGCCATGGGACCGACTGTGCTAGGCTAGTCGACTCCGTACGGGCAAGCCTCATCTGTTGCAAACTTGTCCAGGATTGATAAAATCTCTCCCATTTTTGGTCGGTCTTCAGGGTGAGGAGCGATCATCTTTTCAACGAGCTTCCAGTAACCAGGTTTCATCGCTTCTGTTTTTTTTCTCCACTGGACTATTATCGGCAATCGCACGCTGAAGCTGGTCTCGTACCGCGTCGTCCGTCAAACAGGCACTCCAGAGCTTGTCCTCTCCAATTATGACTTCGATGATCGTCATATCAAGAGGAAAGGACATTCGTTCTTCTGAGAGCGGTGGGTTTGCGATCAAGTTGCTTTTCTTTTCTTATTAAGCCACTTGATCGCACCAAAAGGTGACTCCTAGAACGAATGCATCATACAATTTCCCTGAATAGGCTCTCCTGTCTGACAATTGTCTTGCTGTTGCGACTGCAACCGATGAACTTGAAGGTACGACAGCAAACGCTGTCTACTTCACAGCTAAAGATGCCTGAGAGGAGCTTAAGATATGGGCGAGGTCTTGCTGGGTCAACAGCTCTCCATTTTCACTTTATCATTGCTGCTACCATATCCACCGCGATGGAGTTCCCCAGTCTTGTTTCTATCATCCAGTCTGTCTTGAACAAGGCGTACAGCAAATACGAAGAACTGGAGGAAGCCAAAGCGGTGTGTCAACGCCTTCACGAGCGCCTTGGAGAATTCTTGAAGGTGCTTGATACCATCGACCCCGACACTTTTCAAGCTGAAGATCTGCTACAACGTCTGCAGACACTTGTAGAGGCGTTTGCCGCTTCAGTAGACAAATACGCCTCCCAAACCGTCGTGGACCACCTGATGGGCGTCAGTGATTTTTTGGACGACATCAAGCTCTACAATGAGAATCTGGAAAACTTGCTGAGTTTGCTCCCGGTCAGACAAACGGCAGTACTTGTGGAATGGCGCAGCGAGTTTGAACAAACTTCTCCTAACATGCTCACAGCGTTAGCTTCGACGAACGATCTCCTTAAGAAAATTTGGGGGGGGGGGGGGGGGGCACTACGCATCCTATCCAAGGATGAGGTACACGAGTTGTCATTGACAGCGAAGCGAGACCATGCTAAATCACCAGAGTCGCCGTACCAGGATGTTGAAAAAGGTTATTCAAGTTGCGGAAGAAAACTTTCTTGAAGCTAGATACACCTCCGTCCTGGCTGATCGCAGCTAATGAAGTGTCTGCACTTGATGAGAGAAGATGCCAAGCTTCATCACCCATACCCGATGGTTGTGGTAGCTCGTTTTCTCCCTTCATCTTGCAGATGTCTTTTAGAGGCATGTTCCTATTGCTTCCATTATCGCTAAACCAAACGAGTACACATCGGACTCGAACGACGGACTGTGACGAAGACCAGATTTGTTGCCATCACCGCCTAGCCCAATGCACTCAGGAGCTGCAAATTCCTCGCGCATTTCAGGCTTGATGCTGTTGCTACGATTATTTTCCCGGAAATAAGAAGCCCCGAAGTCGAACAACTTGGAGTGTCCTGAATAATTCACCAGTATTTTCGAGCAGCTGAGATTTCCGTAAACGACGTGTCTACTGTGCAGATACAACAGTCCCAATGCTGCTTGATGGAGCACTTTCCACACATCGCTATGCTTCATTTGATTCCAGCATCGGTCAAGGCTTCTTTGGCTTGCATACTCGTAGACGAAAAACGGTGCTCCACTTTTGGACCCAGCACCGAAGAGTTGGGCCACGTGCGGATGAAACAGCGTTCGCCACATAGCAAAGTGTTTATCAAATACCGGGGATTCGCCGATGATTCCAAATTGTTTGACTGCTACTTGAACACCTTGCCACTTTTCAACAAAAATCTCTGTCAGATCGACTTTATCAATACTTGTGCAAAGCGTGTGCCGGTGCAACCCAAACGAGCGAGTCTCGCTCAAGTATGTTGCCACGCAGTTGACGCATTTTTTACAATAGGGTAGCTCATAATCCTTCGCCTATAGCATGACTCCATTAGGATTGCCCGTTAAAATCGATTTCATTTCAACACAAATTCGTCGGCTAAGGATCCTGCCTAGTACGTTGGGAAGATTAATGTAAATTACAGAATATGGAAGGGGATTGAGTCGTAAAGTTATTCATTGAAGTTCCAATGAGTTAAAAACTATATGCAGCCGTCGTCTATTTTTTCGTGTGCCCTCTTGATGAACCAGAACTGGATACATCGATTCCGCCGATCACTATCGTACATCTTAGCATATTAGTAGTAATACTTAGAACATTACGCCGGCAGTTTTTTTCCTTACCGTAATTTACCACCCTGAAAACGACCCCTCTCGACCACCTGAGAGCGAAAGCAAAGCCTTTTCGATATTAGGGTAGTTTCAGATCCGCTCGACTGGTAATATACAAAGCCGACACTTTTCTCATTTAATTATTTTTTAAAAAAAATTCAAAGGGGTATGAATATAGATACCCCAACTGATAACATGACGATGGAACTATCTTTCGGAAAATACAAAGGTCAGTCCATTGAGGATGTATTCAAGACTGATCCTGGATACTGTCGGTGGATTCACAACCAACCCAGTCTCAATATTAGTGAGGATATCAAGATATTCCCTACACTCCAAGTTTCTTAATAACGATAACTCGTATATGATGACTTGGGGAAAACACAAGGGTAAGACTCTCAAGCAGATCAGTCGAATGGATCCCGGTTAGATCGATTACCTTCGTAGAAGTGAATTCGTGATTGAACACAAAAAATACTTTTTTTGTTAGCTAAAATGCCATCTACAACCTACGCGGTTATGAATTCGATCACTTCCCCTGTCAAGCGATCATAGCTCAGTTCTTGCTCACTCACAACAAATACGAGCAGATTCACACCTTGGCACCCAGCGTTATTACCCTGGATCTGAATAGACTGGGGAATATCGCGCTCTGTCAGGCGACTGACATCAGCGATAAGCATGCGGTTAGTTAGCGACCAAGTCTGGTAGTCAAGTAGTCCATTAACAAGCTCAGGAGTCAGATCACCGTTAATGGCTCCAATCTTAGCAACCTCATTAGTGAAATGGTGGAAATCATAGTCATGACTGATATCGAATACCTGCGTCGAACCGATGCGGACGTTGAAGTTGCGAATCGACGAGCCTGGCTGTAGCGTCCAAGGAGCCGAATCGAAGGGGCTATGGAATTCCTGTACCGCTGCGGTTGCGAACTACTTGTCTGCTCAGCGAAAGTAAGTACTACAACGTATTTAGCATTCTTAACATTCGCGGATAGTTGTAGGTCGAAAGAAGCATTGAACTGAGTCGATTGCTTACCGATACCGGCTCTCTGATAGAACCAGTGAGCATAACAATCATTGTAGCGAACCTTTTTGACAGGCTTGGAAATAATAGCCTGCGGATTTTCGAGATGTGCAAAAGGTACATACAATTGAGCAGTCGTGAAAGGCATGTAGGTTCCATCAATAGTTGGCTCAAGAGAATTAACAACCGCCCCCCCAAGAATTACTGAATCCAGCAGATGCTGCAAGAACGCCAGCCATGAGATTACCGGTGGAAGAAGCAGCAACAATTACAGGACATACATTGCCTGAGGCAACAGTAGTACTTGTTAGCGACATACCCTTTGTAGCATCTACGGCAATAGCAGAAGTACCCTGATTGACACGGACACGGAGACGAATTTGAGGATTAGCCATGAGGTCGAGCTCCTTGAAGATAGGGTGGAGGTCGGTAAGCTTGACCTTGAGGATGTAGTTCCAAGTTCCCATAATCGTGTTAGCAGTGGCAGCACCAGCAACGAAGGCACCACGAGCGGTTTGGTTAGCAATGGTAGTAGAGGCAGCAGCTCCACCTACCGAGGGCCACAACGAAGAGAAATCAGCTCCAGCGGTAGGAGGGTTCGATAGAAGACGATTTACGAGACCATCGTTAGGAATCGTCGCACCTGCAGCCGGGGCAGAAGTGGAGAACGTTAAGGAGAAGGCAACAGTGTTCGAATAGCCATCGCCGTTGAGGGAATTAGTTCCAGAGCTGTATGAGACGGACTGAGCAGCATCAGGGAATAGGAACGACTCTGCTCCATGCTTCTCAACATAGTGAGGACTATAGCCAGTCTGAGCGCGAACATTGTTCCAAAACAGCTTGTAGTCAGCCATAGAGACGATGTTCTCACCGTTTAGCTCCAGGGACATGCTATTAATAACATTCCAGTTGCCACATTTCAGCGTGGCACAGAATCGGTTAGCAGCAGCGGTCTGAGCAGTAGCACCATCATTCATCGATACTTGTATGGGAGCATGCTGTATGCATCACGGAGACAAGCAAAGCCTTCAGAGCCGTTCAGCTGAGCAGAAGCATCGATCGTAATAACATCATTCTGGTAAGAATCCCTGGTTCAGATCGATTACAAACGGTACGCGCTTTCCGGAAGATACCTTAATCTCCGGATCGCTCTTGAGCGAGCTTTGGTACAAGTACTGATCGGATAGTTGAGTTTCACTCATGGTTGAATCTATATGGATCCTAATATACTTTAGCGAAAAATAATTATTATGTCGCACCTCATCAAACCAATTACGTCAGATCATGACCTCATTGAACTTGCTAAAAATATTGGGGTTCATCTCGATAATATCTATGAGTCAAGTGAGATAACGCAGCCACTTTCGAACAGAGGTACATATCTGATACTGTTGCGACAAGCCGATATGGATGTAGGACATTGGACATGCGTCCATGATGGAGAATATTTCGATTCTATGGGGGAAGCATCTCCGACAAAGTTTGGGATCGGGAAATACAATCCCAAGCAATTTTAAGGTACGTATGGGAATTATTGCGGGATATGGTGTATGCTCTGGTTATATTGCAAGCAAAAAGTAAGATGAAATTATTAAATCGATTCAAAGATCTGAATTTCACTATTCTTTAATAAAATGTTTCAAGCTATATAGCAATAATGTATCGTGAACTAACTATTTCAAGCGACGTACCAGCTCCTAAGCTGACGAAAGCTTTCAAGACTGGTAAGCTAAGTCTGACAGCTGATCAACTCAAGAGTAGTGGCTCCGTTATCCATCTTCATCCAGCTTCATATGAGAAAGCTATCAAGGCACACAAGGCGGGTCGTGGTGTGCGTCTTGACATCACACGACACGAGGTCAAAAAGGGATACAAGAGGGCCCAGGGTGGTTCTATTTGGTCTAAGGCTGGGGAGGTATCAAATCAGCCTTTAAGTTTGCTAAGAATTTTGGGTTGCTAACCCAAGCGGCCAATGCAGCTGTCCCAGCAATAGCAACAGCCTTAGGCGCTCCACAAGCTGCTATCCCAGCGCGAGCAGCTATCCGTTCTATGACAGGCATCGGTGTTTATGACAGTGATAGTGATGTGGAAAAGGAAGGAGGCCGTGTCTCAGTAGCTGACGTTAAGAAGACAGCTAAAGCCGCTCTTGGATACGCAAAGAGAAAAGGAGTACTCACGGATGGAGTAGCTGCAGCTGAGAGATACCTACTAAGCAAAGCAACGAAGCCGGAACACGAAACACTTATCAAATCGGTACGTGGTGAAGTCCGTCGTCAGTAGTAACTCCACCCCCCTTTGTGGGACGTTTTTTGTTCAGGAGATAAGAGACCAGACACCAGTTCCGTTCCTACCCGCATATGTCGTGAAAACCAAAACCTCACCAAATCGCTATACAAGCGACATAGCACCTCTCTATATGTTAATATTGTCAGGGTTCGATTTGGTGAAATTTCAGATGATTATAGATGCTCCCCAAACCCCCTCTAAGACTCTCAGAGGAATGAGTCATATTCCGGATGGAAAAGTGAGTCTATCTTAAGGGATGATATACCAAGTATATAACAAGCAGCTTCATAGCAACAACCAACCGATCAATCATGACAAGTAAGTATGAGACAATCGTTGAATATCTCGGTAATTTGGAGGAGTACATCTTCACAGGATGGATGTTTCCGAAACCAATGTCAAGTACATATTCAGTCAGTAGTCCTGCTTGGAAATGTGTTTGGGAGAGGCAACTAATCTCTATCGATTCTTTTAAGGACAGGGATCTCCCAGAACTTATGAGTGAATGCCATTGTACAACACCAATCAAGTGGAACTGTTTGATCAAGCATATTTCAACAGGGAGGCTTGAGTTTGTTGGATCTTCATGCATGGACCACTTTAAGATGAATAAGCGTACTTGCATACAGTGTCATGGAGCGAACAGATGCAAGACTATACGTTGCACTAACTGTCGCAGGTTTTGCAAGCTCCACAAGGAATACCACTCCGACAATGCTATTCATTTGTCGGCTTTGGAAGAGACCTTATTGAAACAGTCATCCATCATACCTGATTACAAAACTGACGATTCTGATGATGATTCTGACGATGATTCTGACGATGATTTTGATGATTCTCCTCTAACAAGTGAGGAAGAGGAATTTGTAAGAAGTGCTGAGGAGCAAATCAGACTGGAAGAGATCTATTCAAGACCATTCCAATACAGACCTCTCAATTTTGGGAAGTATAAGGGGGTGGATCCTATGTCATTGCTCGGAGAAGACAATCATTACATTCGATGGTTGTTTGGTTCAAACATGATTTCATCGAGTGATAAGCAAGAATTAAAGGAGCTACTGATGGCGACCCCGATCCATTTCGGGAAGTTCGAAGGACAAACGTTCAACCAACTGAAAGCGAATAACCCTGGGTATTACTATTGGGTAAAGCGAACTATTGAACAACCATATGTGAGATACCTGTAAGTCATCTAATATTTTTTTTCCCAGCAAATACAAAGTTGGTTTATCTTAACAAAACTCCACTAAGTATATACACTGCAATGGCGTATTCCCCGGAAAAGTATCAAGCTAACAAGGCCGCAATCCTTGCCGCCAAGAAGCGCTATTACCAGAAAAACCGTGAGAAAATCCTTGCGAGACAGAAGGCTTACGACGATGAGCATCGCGACGAAATCAAAGAGCGCCACAAGAAATACAGCTGTAAGAAAGCTGGTAGGGTCGCGCTGTAGATGATAGACCCTATCATCATTTTTTTATGTTTTACCAGCGAATGGAAAAGTCAGTCCATCTTGAAGGAAGACTGATCCAATATACCAAGTAATTCCAGTTTTTTCGAACGACAAATCTCCGAACTCATATACTATGTTGTCATCCGAACTCGAAGCACTAAAGCGACTTAACATCCCAGTCAAGAGATGGGGCGACAACTTCCGCGTCAAGGTATGGAACCAGAGCGGACGCCAAGTATATATTGGATCTCTGTCTAAGTCGAGCAACCGCAAACTGCTCGCTAAGTCATACAATCTCCCAGAGGCTCGCGTCGAACGCAACCTCAACAAGGACTATAAGCAACCATCTGCTTACTCCTTCACGAAGAGCAACGTTCGTGAGAGCCACCTATATCAGTACTACTCAAAGGGGGAGATCTTTGACAAGGTTCGCTCAACGCTCAATAACCAGAAGAAGGCTTTCAAGGTTCAAGTTCAGCTCGGATACAAGCTCATTGACCGTGTCTCTGGTTTGGAGAGAAACTACTAGCCCGCTGATAACACAAAAGTGTTCAGCAAGCCAATCGCCATCAACAGTAAGGATGATATTGAGGGCAAAGTCTTGGGCGAGTTTTTTTTTCTCTCAGGATTTTGCCTCTAAGATCAGCTATCCTTCGTCGAGCTATCAACTGAAGGAGATTACCATGGCTAAAGTAAATATTATCTATCGCGACCACACACTTGGTAAGAACATTCCCATCCCCGACTCAATCAAGAAAAATAGATTCATCGTTGATTTCCCCAAAACCAACAACAAGTGCATGTTCTACTGCATTGCGTACCATTTCGAAGAGCAGACACAAGATTTGAAGAAGCGAATGGTTTCGCTCGTCAAGACCCGAGTGAAGCAGTACTGTGAGTACAAATGCATCGAGTACTCGGCTAAATTCTTCAAGGATATGGAGCCAATCGATATATTGGCGTTCGACGAGCTGGAAGACTGCTTCCAACTCAGAATCAATGTCTATGAGATGGATCAGTCATCTCTGGAGGTTGGATTGATACGTGAATCGAAGAAAGACTATCCGAATCGTATCAACATCCTCGACTACAAGTCCCACGCAATGTACATAACCAACCTTGATACGGTGCTGTCAAAGTATCCATGCAACGTTTGTGAAGCAGTGTTTGCTACGTTTCAGAAGCTCAAGGACCATAAGAAAACTAAGTGTGAGTTCGAGGTGATTGAGTCATTTCCGAACACTCCAAAGACCTATCGACCAGCTCAAAACACGATTCGTAAGCTATTGAACAAGTTTGATATCAAGGGCGTTGATCACTACGTCGATCACTTTATCGTCTATGACTTTGAGGCTATTCTCAAGCCGTTTACCTTCAACGAGGACGATAAAACGATTTACAGGAATCAACACATTCCTGTATCTGTCAGCGTATGCAACAGCCTTACTCGAGAGGTACGTTGCTTCGTCAATGAGTCAACGATGGAGTTGTTTAAGGAACTACTCGCTTACATCGGGGAGATTGCTGAAAAGATTCAAAGATACAACGTTTCTAAGTACGAAGCTTTGATTAAGAAGATCCTGGCTAAGCACCCTCTTACAGGTATGGATCTACCTGGAAAACCCATCTCTCATATCTTCGAGCTTGAGGAGATCGAGGACATGATTAGTAATGGTACGTATGAATCATTGTTTGATGTACATCGCGATGCTGGCATTCCTCAGAAGAATCCGTATGGTGATCTAAATAAAGTTATTGACTCTGTACCTGTCTTTGGGTTTAAATCAGGCCGATACGATATCAATATCTGCAAGAACGAACTCTTCACAGCTATTGGGGCTAAGAACATTACTTCGGTGATCAAGAACCCAAGTTATATGTGCATCAGCACCAGGAACTATAAGTTCCTTGATATGACTAATTACTTACCTGCTGGAACAAGCTACGATAAGTACCTGAAGACTTACATCGGAGGTTGCAAGTGTGAAGACCCAACTCGTTGCACCTGCGGTCTTCGTAAGGGTGTATTCCCGTACGAGTACATTACAAGCTTTGGTGTTCTCAACGAGACCAGGCTACCACCGAAGTCAGCCTTCTACAGCGATTTACGGGAATCTGATATCAAGGATGAGGACTACGAGTTTGTTAAGTTTGCTTGGAACCATCACGAGATGAAAACGCTCAAGGACTTACTCATTTGGTACAACAACCTCGACGTTGAACCGTTCGTTTCAGCTATTCAGGCCCAGCGAGAACTATTCAAGAAGTTTGACCTCGATATGTTTGTGGATGGAGTGTCTCTACCAGGACTATCTGAGAAGGTTATGTTTCAATCCTGTTTCAAGGGACTGAAGAAACCTAAAAAGATTCCTGGTGCCCCATTTGAGTTCCCTCTCGATCGATTTAACGGCTACGAGGCCCAAGACACCAAGGCCGGACGTGATTTCAACATGAGTATCACCCACCTCAATCAACTTCTACGCAAGCAACTCTACACTTGTTATCATTGCTTCTGCAAGCTCAATGTGAAGAATGCCTCAGCCGACCGAATCAACAACAGCATTGGCCATATTGATGGCAACATCATGATGAGTTGTATTGCATGCAACGTTGCTCGCAAGGATATGTCCCCTACTGCCTTTAGATATCAGAAGATGATCGAACATAACTCCGATAAGCTCGTCTATTCAATTGACAAGGAGGAGAAAGAGATCTATCATAAGATGAAGGCTAATATTGCTGGTGGTCCGTCAATCATCTTCAATAGGTTTGCCAAACGCAACGAGACTACAATCCGAGGCGGTAAGCTTTGTAAGAAGATCATTGGATACGATGCCAATGCTTTGTACTTGTGGGCTCTCGGGAATGAGATGCCATGTGGTCGCCTCACTACGATTGATGCGTACAATGGCATAATTGAAGATATCAAGGCTGATAAGATTTTCGGATTTCTCGAATGCGACATCCGGACCCCCGAGCACCTCAAGGAGTACTTCTCTGAAATGACTCCGGTTTTCAAGAACATAGAGATCGACTACAACAACGAGAATGTGATTGGTTCTCACATGTATGAGTTCAACCAGTCTCGTGGTACTGCTCGCGCTAAGCCTGCTCGCAAGCTCATTGGGAGCTACTTCGGCGAGAAAATTCTAATTTATGCTCCTCTCCTTAAGTGGTACCTCGAGCATGGAATGGAGATTACTAAGACTTACAACTTTATCAAGGCCAGCTCTTACAAGGCATTTCGTCCATTCATGGAAGCCGTATCAGATGCCCGTCGTGATGGCGATGTCGATAAGTCGAAGGAAATGATCGCTGATATGATGAAGCTCGTAGGCAATGCAGCTTTCGGTCGTTCAGGTATGGACAAGTCCAAGCACAAGGAGGTTAAGTATGAGCCTGACTGTGTGAAGGTCAGAGCCATGTAGAGAGGCAGAACTTCCATGACGTTGAGGAACTTGCCGGAACCTATGAAGTTAGTCTCAAGAAGCGACGAATCAAGTTCGATAATCCGATCCACCTATCGATTGCGATCTATCAGCTCGCCAAGCTTCGTATGCTTCAGTTCTACTATGACTGCATCGATAAATACTTCGATCGCAGCGACTTCCAGTATCAGGAGATGGATACAGACTCGGCTTACATCGCCTTTAGCTGTGAGAAGCCTTTCGAGGAGTGTATTAAGCCAGAGCTTCTTGATCACTTTAAGGACCACAAGTATGATTGGTTCCCTCGTGATGATACAAGCAAGAATGCAGCTTATGATCGCCGTACCCCCGGTTTGTTCGAGGAGGAATTCCGATGCAATGCTATGGTCAGTCTCAGTTCCAAGAACTACTGCTGCTATCTCGGAGATGAAATCGACAAGGAGACAAAACTCCCTAAGGTTAAAGTATCTGCCAAGGGTGTTCAGAAGTCTCTGAACCAAGGAGCATTATCTCCGGACAACTTCGAAAACGTTGTGAAGACCAGAAACTCGATAGAAGGCACAAACAAGGGATTCCGCATCTGCTCCGAGACAAAGAGTATGATCACCTACCGTCAGCAGAAAACGGCCTTGAATTACTTCTACGACAAACGAAAGGTTCTCCCGGATGGTATAGGTACTGTTCCGCTCGATATATAATGGAGACGCTTTTATCTAAGCTTTACCACGACCCAAAAACTGGCTTTGTTGGTGCCCAAAAGCTCTATGAGAAGGCGAAGTTAATCGATAGCGCTATACGACTCAAAGATGTGAAAGATTGGTACGCAAACAATAGGGAAACGCAACAGTTCCAAGGTCAAAGAAGTAAGTTTGAACAGTTCCATATCGCAAGCAACAATCCGGACTTTTGGCAATTGCACTTAGCTTTCTGGGAGCAAAGGCCCCTGCTCACCGTTGTGAATATTAACTCTCGTATCGGCTACGCTGACCTAATTCCCAACAAACAGGCGGACACAGTTCTCAAAGCGATCAAGGCATTTGTGAAGATGCATCACCCGCGCGTCATCACGGTTGTTTAAAGAGTTCGAATCAGTAGGTGGCACCTCAAAGACGAACAACGACTGCGGGTTGCAAGGAATAGAAGCCGGTTCTGAATCCGCACCTCCCTCGTCGCTGGTGACAATGTTAGATTCTGCTGTAACTCGAACCAACGCTGGACTACCTGCGAGCCGCTTAAGAAATGCAGTCACTGGTTCAGCTAGCAATCGAGAACCAGCCTGCGAAGAAGACCCACTGCTGTCATTTTCGCCTATCCAGGATGCCCACGAACTGGCATGCGGTGGCGACAATGGAAGCACAGCTAACACGACTAGTATTAACTGAAATTTCTCAAAGGAAATGACCTCTGTATGCGCACTGCCAGATATCCAGTTGATCGCTTCCAGCAAGAAATGCAACGCCGGTAGGCCAGCACCTGGCGTTAGCAGACTGAAATCACCGGCAAACATCGCCAGCCCACGAAACGTAAGCATTGCTAGCCGTCGTGGAGCTGCTGCTGCCTTTGGTGTTGAAAGAATTGGGGGAGCACCTTCAGTATCTGAGCTCAGCTCGCGTCTGGAGTAATGACGATGCAATAACTGCACAGCTGCCCGGTTCGCAGCCAAGAATTGACGAGCAGCTACTGCTGTAGTTTCTTGGGATCCGTTGAGTTGAAGATCAAGCTCTTTGCAGCGACGGATTTGAGTTAAGAGTTTTGCCCTCAGCCGCATAAATAGCCCATTTGCTTAAAACATGACAACCATGCAAACAGCATTCGAAGAGATTTACACGTTATAATCACCTTAATTTTCAAATAGACTGTGGATAGTATTTAGACACCTAGTGAGATAGCAGAGTCTTTTAATATTTCTTTTGAGTGAGAAATCTAGTAATGAAGAGAGGAAGGAAAATGAATTAATTACGTCGTTAGTTAACACGATACTACAAACTTATCGGCTAGGAATCCAGCCTAGTACCTTGGAAAGTTTATAAAGTTGCAGCACTAGCCTCTTGATTTCGAATAGTGAGAGCTTAAGATTGGAATTGTAGGGGTATTCGTTGAGAATACTGAGATTGCTCGAATTTCGTGCAACCGTCCTCCATTATTTTGTGTGCCCCGTGACGACACAAGATCTTAATAAGAATGCTTGATAGTAGGCGTAGTTCCCAGGCCAGCATTGTGGTTCGGTAGACAAGAAGGGAGAAAAATCGATTTCGCCGATCGCTGGGATTTATCTTGGCCCAATATTCCTATTAATGTTAGACGCTGTGCAGTATATATCGTAGTCAACAGCAGACAGCTACAGTTCTTTACATATCGACAATCAGGAAAAACATGATAAACCTCAGTCTCATGCGAATGGGTATCTGCATATGGCGTGAAGTACGTGCTTTCTTCTCGTACGCTTGGGGGAATAGTGGCTGTAGATATTTAGATTGTAAAACAATCTAAAACAACGAATCGCAGGATTACTACGACTGTGAGGCTCCTGTTGCTTACTACGCCTGCGAGGTTGCTTTTGTTTACACTAAAATGCTCAACAACAGGAGTCTCACAGTCTCAGTAATCAGGTCTGTACATGTATTGGCTTATGGTTGACTTATCCACACAATCGTCGATTACAGGTACAAGTTTCTTACTTCTAATGGTCAAATCCTACAAACCGGTAAAACTATACGGAGCATGATTGAGACAAAATGTCATGAGGCGCACGATTCGTCGGTGGCACACCTTCCGGTCGGCGATTGATTCTTCAATCTGCAGCGTTCTCCGTACCCTAGACCACCGCGCACCAAGAAGTATGATGAAGTTCGCGCTCGGCCTCGTTCTAGTTGCTGTTGCTGTTGTCGCCACACCAACGACTGCCCAAGACTGCCCCACAAACTGCCCCAGCGAATACAAGCCTGTCTGCGCCAGCAATGGCCAGACATACAACAATGTGTGTTTGCTGGGCGAGGACTTCTGCAAGACCAACGGCGGGATTAGCCTGCTCTATGATGGACCGTGCCGCCCGTCGACAAGTATTGCAGGTTAACCTTTGCAGGCATAGTCCACGCACTGAGTTACCTGACTCGGTTGCTATGCGATGCGTTTACCAAGATTCTAACGATACGAAGAACCATAATGAAAGTGATCGACTCGTATTACTTCTGTTGTCTTTATCTTGCAAGTCATTGTTAATGAATATTTAATCTACTCGTATCCGCCTTAGGTAATTCAGAAAGGACTGCAATCGCAGAGACCTCATGAGCTTACGTTGAAGTGTTAGGTGATGTCCCCGCAGAGTTCCGACACGCTCCTCATGCATTTTCTCAATAATAAGCCCTCGCTTGTATCAAACTTCCCCGACTTACTCCTGGTTGTTTAAAGAGTTCGAATCAGTAGGTGGCACCTCAAAGACGAACAACGACTGCGGGTTGCAAGGAATAGAAGCCGGTTCTGAATCCGCACCTCCTTCGTCGCTGGTGACAGTGTTAGATTCTGCTGTAACTCGAACCAACGCTGGACTACCTGCGAGCCGCTTAAAAAATGCAGCCACTGGTTCAGCTAGCAATCGAGAACCAGCCTGCGAAGAAGACCCACTGCTGTCATTTTCGCCTATCCAGGATGCCCACGAACTGGCATGCGGTGGCGACAATGGAAGCACAGCTAACACGACTAGTATTAACTGAAATTTCTCAAAGGAAATGACCTCTGTATGCGCACTGCCAGATATCCAATTGATCGCTTCCAGCAAGAAATGCAACGCCGGTAGGCCAGCACCTGGCGTTAGCAGACTGAAATCACCGGCAAACATCGCCAGCCCACGAAACGTAAGCATTGCTAGCCGTCGTGGAGCTGCTGCTGCCTTTGGTGTTGAAAGAATTGGGGGAGCACCTTCAGTATCTGAGCTCAGCTCGCGTCTGGAGTAATGACGATGCAATAACTGCACAGCTGCCCGGTTCGCAGCCAAGAATTGACGAGCAGCTACTGCTGTAGTTTCTTGGGATCCGTTGAGTTGAAGATCAAGCTCTTTGCAGCGACGGATTTGAGTTAAGAGTTTTGCCCCCAGCCGCAGTGAAAGTGGAACCAAATATCGCAGCATGAACCATTCCTCGTCATCGTCGATTTCGGGGTCATCTCCGCTTGCTTGCTGCATTAGTTGTTCTGCCTGTGCGACTACCCGTTCCCTCACAATTAGCATCGCTGCTGTGAATCCACTGAGACTTAAGTGTGTGTCACCGGCGGTTGCTAATGGTGCTGCTTGGCGGTGCGCCATTCGTGAAGTGTGAGTGGGCGAGCCTTCTTGGGCCATTGTACGTTCAGCTTGAGAGAAAATAAGGTCTGTCACATGTAATTTGAGCGGAGGTGCATTGCCACCAGCACCACCTTGAGCTGACACCAAAGAGGATATCGAAGTGGATAACGCCGGAGCTCCGCCAGGAATCACGTTCATATCTCGGAGGACAACACGAAATTGACATTTGCTCATTCCGCGCTGATTAACAGGATCCACGAGCGCGACGTAGTAGTGGAAAAGACAGTTGCTAAGACGCTTTTCGGTGGTGAGAACTTGCAGATCGCGAACCCCGCGTAGTTTTAGGTAAGTGCTGAGGAACATGTCCAGTGCAGGCTCATTGGCGCAAATTTCTTCTAGTCTAGCCTCAGCACCGTCCCCATCCTCACTTTCTTCTTCGTTCTCGTTGGCAGGACTTTCATTATCTTCATCATTCTCGTTCAAAGCCTCCCCGAGACTTAATTGTCTTTTACCACGCCCGTTCATTACTTTACTAGTAGTTTTCGTGGCCTGGCGATTGTGCGTTGTGACCTTCATCATCATTGACTGCTTCTTGCGCCTTACAAATGAAGAGCGCGGTAGTAACTGAGCCAACCTAGCCTGCTCCTCTCTCTTTGCAATGTCTTCTCGGCGCTGACGAACGTGAAGCCTTGCCTGCAAAAGCGTCTGCTCGTGCGCCTCCAGCTGCCTACGTTTTTCACGTGCGATAGCAGCCGCCAAAGCCGAGCGAGATTTATCGAGGTCTTCCCAGACCCGCGAGGCCTCTTGAGATGTTCGTGCCACTGCGGCATTAGCAAGCTCACGGACTGCATCGGGTTCTTCCCATTGTGACTGCCCAGTTCGTGTGTTTTTGTAGTATATTGCCCTCGATACCGGGTCCTGAACGGCTGTCCACTCAGTTTCTCTGCCAGTAACCACGCAAACTGTCTGCTTCTTCTTCTTTACCCACACATATTCTTCGTCTCCATCCTCTGAGTCGCCTGCAGCTCCTCCGTACGTATCATACTGTTGGCTGTTGCTCGTTGAGCTTTGACTTAGCTGCGAATCGAGAAAGGCCTCAAATCCAGGTGGGACTTCCCATTGACATTTCCCTGTGAGGTTGTTGTAGTAAAATGCTTGCCCGCTATCGTTATCCCAGCACTGAACCCAGTCGCTGCTTGTACCTTCATATTTAGTGTCATTTAAGTTGTTGTCACCACTGGCTGCTGCGTTTGCGGGAGCGAGCCACGACGTTCCTGCACTGGCAGCCAACTCTTTCTCTGCTTGTGCAAGTAGTTCTTCGCATTCGGGGTGTTTGTTCGCAGCAGCGAGATCTTTAGGGCTCATCCCTTTTGCGTTGTTTGTTAGTGGATCCGCACCATAACGCAATAAAACTGCTAATGAGGCAGTACTTCCATTACAGGCTGCAGCATGAATAGCACGATCGCCGCGCTGGTCCTCTAGCTCCAGCATCCAGGATCGAGACTGGTTATTCCACGCACACAAAAACTCCACACATGCAACGCGATTCCGGGCACAGGCAACGAAGAGAGGTGAGCGCCCTAGCTCGTCACCTTGAAGCAGGTCATCGCCAAACGCTAAAAGAGCCTCGAGACACTCAGGTGTAGCAGCCAAATGCGAGGGCTTAAACCCTTTTGCATTGCGGCCGTGTGGGTCAGCTCCGGCATCTAGCAGTAGCTGCAAACATTTATGCCAACCAAAAAAACAGCACACATGCACAGGCGTATCCATTTGACGGTCTGCCGTGTTAAGCCACACTCGCCGCACACGTGCCAACAAATCACAACACTCCAGTCGGTCTGCTGCGCACGCATAGAACAATGGCGTTCGCTGCTTTTTGTCTAGCCACGTGTTCTTTTTCTTCTTGTTTTGATCATTTAAAGCCTCCGTCTCGGCATCAGCTTTTTGTAGGAGAATCTCGAGACACGTAGCATGTCCGCTATATGCTGCACAATGCATTGGTGGCATTTCTCGACTTTTGCTGCATTGTGAGCAGACTTGTGGTACTTGCTGGGCTGACGCTTCCTCCTTTTCCGGTGTGGTGAACAAGGCTGTGGGCCGCAGCGCTAAGCCAGGGGAGGCAGTTTCTGCATTTCGAGCGGTAGGACTTCCTGGAAGCGGGGCCAACTTGTGAGTGCGAGCAGTTGGCCGCGGCTCCATCGATGTTGCGAGGCTTCCTTCTGTCGATGGAACCTTCTCCAGATACTTTGCTTCCAGTGAGCTTAGAGCCGAGTGCGATTCAATTCGATACATACGTCCTTGCTTTGCTGGACCACGGTCGTCGCCGTCATGTGAGGTTTGTCCGTCAGTGTCACTACCAGAACCTGCTTCATCATCTTCTCCATCCGCAACTTTCCCGTCTATAAGATCGTCTGAAAACAATTGCTCCGTCGAGATATCGTGGGATAGTCTTGCCACCAACTTCCTCCTCGCTTTCTTCTCGGCAGCTGTGGATTCTGGAACTACGGCATCGGTTCCTTTGCTGGTGCCTTCAGTGTCGCCTACGTACACCCTCGCCGTCTTCTTCACCATGGTTCAGGCAAACAAGTTTCCGGACACCAAGCGACGCGCTGCTGCTTGCAGAACGAAACAGTCAAAAACGGTTAGCAAACATACGAGCGTAGTTCTGAAAAAGCTAGCACAGATGAAGACGGTAGAACTTGGTCAACGTTCATTGATTCCATCGAGTTTTGAGTACAGCTCCGCCACAACCCACGCTACATTTGCACTGCTTATTAAGTGGAAACCACGTGCAGCCAGTCGTTCGGCGCGAGCGAGATGGTATGCTTCAGTTCCTCCACCAAATTGTCTCGAATCTCCGGCCGCGAGAGCATGAGCTGGCGCGCACTTTCGAGCACGTCGGACGCATTCCACAGCAAAATGCCCATGATCTTGTTGCCCTTGAGGTAGTACACCACACCGCGTTCATACGGCACGCCCCGCGCACCGTTCGAGCCCGCCCCAACATTGGGCGGTTGCACCCACACACCCACGGTACGCAGCGACGAGTCGACCTCGCCAATGCCTTCCACCAGGACACCAACGCCAGGTAGGTGGCTGCGGAACAAGGGCTGGTGTCGATACGTCTTCATCTTGCCGGAGCCCAGCAGAGATCTCGCCATGTTGCGCCCCGCCGTGAGTCCGCTATTGACGGCGTGGTCGTAGCGGTCCACACGCCGTCTGCCCAGGTACGGGTCGTAGTAGCTGGCGGCGTTGCCGGCGACGAAGAGCCCCGAGACGGCCTCCAGCTGGGCGTTGACCACGAGCCCGCCGTTCTTCTCGTCGCGCTCGAGGCCGCCGCCGGCGCGCGTGGCGCGGCCCAGCCGCAGCGTGGGCGCCGGGTCCGTGTGCGTGGAGGCGAGAACGACGTAGTCTGCGTCCAGCGCGGACTCGGGCTTGTCCTTGCCCAGCACGCCGACGGTGACGCCGCCGTCGCCCTCGTCGTCGTCGCCGCTGGGCCGCAGACTGGTGACCAGGCGGTCGGGCACCACGTCGACGCCCGCGCGGCTGAGGCGACGCGCCAGCTCGTCCGCCAGGTAGGGCGGCAGCGTGCGCGCGGCGGGCGCGCGCTCCACGAACACGAGCTTGGTGCGCAGGCGCGCGCCGCGCGGGTCGGTGGCCAGTGCGCAGGCCACCTCGCAGCCGAGGAAGCCGGCGCCGATGACGAGCACGGCCTGGCCGTCGGCCTGGCCGGCGGCGAGCTGGTCGAGGCGCTCGAAGTCGGCGCGCGACGTGCAGGTGTTGACGCGGTCCTTAAGCGCGTAGGACACGCGGTCGCTGTCCAGCACGTAGAAGTGGCGCGGGCGGCCGGCCGACGCGATGAGGCAGCGCTCGTAGCGCACCTCGGTGCCGTCGCCCAGCAGCACGCGGTTCTTCTCCACGTCGAACTCGAGCGGGCGCTTGTCCAGCAGCAGCGTGAGCGGCGGCGGCGCGTTGGGGCCGGCCGCGTCCTGCTCGAAGCGCGCGCTCAGGTGGCGGCGCCACTCGTTGTAGCTCTCGAGCAGCGCGGGCGCCAGCGGCGGCTCGTCCTGCGCGCGCTCGTCGTCGGACGTGGTGCGTCCTGCGCCGCCGAAGTCCAGGCGCGGCAGCGCGTTCTCGTCGCTCAGCACGAGGATGTCGGCGCGCGCGTCCTCCTGGCGGATGGCCTCGATGGCCGCGTTGGCCGCCGTGCCCGAGCCCACCACCACGTAGCGGTGCGCCTTGGTCTGCTTGCGGCGCGTGAAGCGGCGCGTCAGCCGCATCTTGTCGCCCTCGCGCACGGGCTCGCAGCGCGCCGCCTGCGCCGCCAGCGCCGCCAGCGCCGCCGCGCCCGCGCGCGGGCCGAGCTGCACGGAGCGCCACATATGCGTGCGGAATGCGGAGTGAAGGTCGCCGAAGGGAAACGAAGCGCGCACCGTCGCCCTTCGGGGGAAAGCCGCGACCAAACAACATGCCTACACGCTGCGGACGTTACGGAGAGTCCATGTTGAAGGACAGCCGCTCGAGAAAAACGACGTGGCGCCACGCGCATTGGCGGAAATCGCCGCGCGACCGCCGGAATGGCTACACTGCAGCTTCAACACGGAAAGGCAACCGGCACACGCTCCTTGTGACTTTATAGCTCGCCGACAGCGCTGAACCGCAAGCTTTTCTTTTCAGAAGATCATGTGGGTCAAGGAAATAGGCAGCGAGGTTCTCTATACTGTTGCAGACAACTCTTCGGATCTGCTCGCCTACTCAATTCTGAGGCGGATAGTTGCCGTCGTCTCGTTGGCGTCAAGCGGAGTGCGTAGTGCTAGATTGACGAGTCCAGCTGTGCTCAATAGGCAGTGATGAGATCTGCATCGACTTACGACACGACGCGAGACACGTCATCCTATATGACGACTTACACCAGCTTCATGGTCGGCACGCCGACGATGATGGCAAACAGAATGCGTCCTACTAGAACTTCTAACCCACAGCGGAATTCATTCCCCAATTCGACACAAGTCCAGCAAGCGCAACCACAAGAGAAGACCGACTCATCCATGCAGATTTTCAAGGGACTTGTCGTCGCAGCTATCGTTGTAACGATGTGCTTTTCGACAACTAGCGCCGGTTCTCTGAGAGAGAATAAACCCAACGAGCGCAAGCTGTACTATACAAAGTCCCCATACAACCGCAACAACCCCCACCCGTAAAACACTTGCTTTGTCAGGGTGAGGAGGTGCCTTGTAGCCATGTAGCGTGATAAACACACTGTCGTAATCTTGCTGTTAAATACACTTTTCGTTTAAACATCCCTGAGCCATCATGTACTGCTTGGCGTTCCCGCACTAATGCGTTTTCGATACGACGCATTTGCTGCAAATGGCATTTTGTGTAGCGTGAAGTGGTGTTTGATTTACCAACGAGTAATTCACTGCTCATTTTGCACGATTTTCCAACTAGTGATTTTGGCAGATAAGATAGGAATGAAATTCATTTTTACCTAAAGCGTGAGACGCTTTGATCCAGTTTTGTAGTGCGTTAAACAACTGACATTCAGCCGACAGTATGTATACTTAGCTCGCTCCAGAAACGTACAAGTTGCTGCAAATGTTGCTGTGCTTGACGCTTATCGAGACATCATCTAAGATCATGACCGCTGAGACATTCTCGTTTACCCCGGCCTTGCTGAAGGACAAACTCTTGTCATCGTTTCTGGTTGCAAAGTAGTTCATAACAGAGCAAGAGTCACCGCTGTAGAAGACCAGCTTTGTGTTGCGCGGAATAGTCGACCATTTAGCGAACGAAATACTTTCCAATGCACAGGTAGACACAGCGTAGCACGTTTGGTCAGCTGACAGCGTAAAGTGTTGAAACCGAGATGCAGCACCCTCAAAACTCCAAAGTGTGAGAGAGACTTCCCAAGCACAGCAAATTTCTGCTCCGAATGGAGTGAGCAGTATTATCGACAGCAGCCAGCTCCTCAACATCGTATCGACTACAGTCAGCCACTGCAGATTGTTGTCTGCGCTAAGCGTTGTGAAGACCACGTTCTTACAGTTTTTTTTGCCTGAAATGTTAAACTGGAGAAAGAAAAGGGAGAACCTTATATTGCTGGATGGTTCCAATTGATATCTGATATCCGAAGGTTCAAATTTCGTGCAGAATTCTAAAGAATGACGCGTGCTGAATCACGTCTAATTCCTTAAAATGAACGGCGCCAAACCTTCCGCCATTTTCCTCTATCAACACCCAAAACATTGTACATGAAACGTAAGTTGATATCCCACCGTAATGCTCCTATGAAAAACAACCAACATGGATTCCCTATTCATGGAGGCCGAAGACCGCGTGTTCCGAACTGCATAATCGTGGACTCCAAGGCGTCGTTGATCTGATGGAGGATTTACACGTATCGTCATATATTCCAACGAAACACGATGTTTTTTCGTATCTAACATCTGAGCCTCTTACACGCTGGGGTGTTGGGTTTGGTTAAGGCAACACGTCTTCAATGCTCAGTTGTGATTGTTGTAATCGTTTACTACTGTGAGTAAGCTAATGGTAAGACGGACCTTTCATTCAGCACCTTGGACATGTTGAGTACTATTGAGATGGCAAACTCCTTGCCGTAAAAACGATTGTGATCACCGTCATCACCAGAAAGAGCAGCGCACCCGCAATAGGTAAGGCGTACCCCGCTGCCATTAAACCAGCCTCTATCTTCTCCAGTTTACTTATTTTGGTAGGATCCTTAGCCACAGCGGCTCGAAGATTATTCATTTCAGCCTTGGTGACTTTGATAGGAGTCGCCTTAATTCTTGACTCGAGTTTGACAACTACGGTTTCCTTGGCCAATTTCGAGACAGCTTTTGGATCCTTACCAAAGTAGTAAAGAAATCAGGGTCTTTCCCCACAGCGAAACTTTTAGTTTTTCTTACTAACGGACTTTTCTCCAGTGGCTTTCTGCAAGTCTATGGCTTTATTGCCGAAACCTGCAATTTTTTTCTGTAATGCGTTTCAATCTCGTGACAGAATTCGGGATAGTCACCCTCTCTTTCGTTTTCTTGATAATTGATGGTGTTGGCTGCATCACTTGGTATTTCAAGAGCGGTCTTACCGTCACAGATAGGGGCATCACTTGGGTGGTCGCCGTCGGTGAGTGCACGATGCGTGTTGCGTTTGCAGCCTTAATGACATCAGGGTATTTCTTGACCGCCGTCTTGAGTTTATCGAGAACATGAGAGTTCTTATGAAATAACGCTTGCCAGATCTGCGTTGCCAATAGCGTTTGGCATCACTTTATTCTTCATCTTCAGTGACTGGACACTTTTAGCTGCGGCGAAAGGCTTCTGAACCACCTCAGCAAGCTTAGACACCACCCTGTTGGCACTTTTGATCGCGGCTCTCTCTTCGACAACAATACCAGTTTTGTCTGTGTCAGGTCCCTTGATATTCCTGAGACCTCGATTGGTGTTGGTACAAGTACCGACGGTGCTATTGCCACAATCGCTCGGATGGTTTGCCAGAACTGGTGCTTTCGAACTAGCAACGTTTATTCCACACACAATTGTGGCGACGGAGACGAAGAGGGAAAAAATGACTCGCATGAAGATTGGGGCGAGCGTACTACTTGTCACTTGATCTGCAAATTTTATAATACAGTGCAGCAAGCTACGTTTGCTTGCACGAATAGAGAATCACCTAATGGGATATGCATGATATTGGTACTGATCACGAGTTTTAACCTGTCCTCGTCAACACTGCACTTTGTAATTTAGTGTAGATTGCAGTGAACACAATCAATGTCCTATGATATACCTTTTACTGATCTTGTCAGTTCAAACTCCTATCTGAAGTTGGTAATTACGATTTCGCGGCAATTATGCACACGCTAAACTTTGAAAACGGTTTGACTTTGGCTTAAAAGTAGTAGTGCCATAAAAGCCAGTTAGTCCCTCGTTTTGATACGTGTCGACTGTGTTGCGCTTGCGAAATGTTTTGTAGTAGCGTAGCATTTAGCGTAATCACGCTGTTGAACTACAGTGCGAAATCCCCTAGATATGGCTCGCGTGGGATGCAATTCGCAGTAGGATTCCTCATCTCAATTTCTACATAGGAGGTGATTTCAACTCAACTGGAAAAAGATGCTTTGTCATCATATCGCAATTGGCATCCTTATTCACACGTAAGAGTGCCGAAATGCCATCACCCAAATCAATGCTTGCCAGCATGCATCTTCGGTATTTGCTCCTACTACTCGGAGTCGCATTCACTTACCCAATAATCCAGTAATGGTCACTGCACAGAATTCTGTCCAGGTCAACATCGAGGACACATATCCACCTCTGAGAAAACCGCCAAAGGTATTCAAACGTTCATGACTAAGAACGAATCTTTGATTCATGGGATGCCTCTTGAACTGAAGACGTTGGTTGTAGTTTTTCTATTCCTTACTTGGGGTGGTCTTTTTGGAGGTGTCATTCCTATTGTGACTACTTAATATCGCAAGAGCAACTGGATTTGTGAAAGTTGAGTTTTCACAATAAGTCGATTCTTTTTTTCGGTGGATCATGTTAGGAGAGTGAGCACAAACGATGACCCAGTTAGGTCTACGTGGACAGGTTTTAACGATATGGTGGAGGTAACGAAGTATTACGCATGTCCAAAACACAATTGTAGCACGGTCCTATATGAAACCACTAAATACTAGACACTACTTCTGTTAAATTATCATTTGGTTTCATGCAGAAAAGCAAGGACGACTATAGCCAGCAAGAGAACCGAGGAATGGCCAATAAACGTTTGTATATTTATTAGTATTGCATTTTTATTGTGAACGATCCTCGATTTCACGGTAAATTTCATTTTATTTAAACATTCGAAAAGCAAAATGAAATCCGGCTGAGACTCCTAATGCAGCTCCAAGTACTGCATACATGTACACATCTGAAATTATGAGTGTCGATTGCCTGACCAAGACGAGAGCATAAAGAGTCATCACTTGCATATACAACTTGAATTGCTTGCAACAAACTCACTTGCAATGCTTCCTTATCCGTCCTATCTCGACCAAGCCCCTATCTTGTTTCGTGGTCCAGAGATATTATGCGCGCCTATTTGTACCTTCATGGCCAACATTGTCTGCTTCAAGAGCATTGTAGTTCAGAGCATCCGTGATAACATCAAAGGGCGACGACTGATCAAAATTTACGAAACACAAAAACTGTTGTTGATTCTGTCGCTGCAGTAAGATGGTACAGTGGTGTTCTGTTTTTTTCTACAGCACGCTCTTCGCAAATTGCACCGCAATTCGACTTGCCGCATGCTTTATGAGATAGATAGTGCTCACTCCTGTCTTGCTAAAGCAGAAATGCAGGCTGTAGCGCCTTTGGTCGACCATGCCATAAATCTACCTCGTTTCAGACGTCGAAAACCTTGCCTGCAGCCCCACACTCACGAAATGATAGTTGTGGTTTGTCAGTCCCGTCGTATGCTTCATGCTGCCTCCACACTCGAGCCGTTCACACCGATGAACATTTGACGGCAGCAGAAACGCGAACCTTGCAGCGCCACATGTATCAGGTGCGAGCATGAACCCACTAGCTCGACGTCCTCATGCCTTCCGGGCTGCACCTTCGTCTCATTCCGCGACCTGCCTCCTCCTGCTCAAGTCTCCGCCGCCCGCCATGCTGAACCTGTACCCGCCCGCCAACCACGCCGTGCACAACGGGGCCACGCTCAACTTCTCCGCCGACATCGACCACTCGTGCCAGATCATCCACGACGCCTGCAAGGGCCTCGGCACCAACGAGAAGAACCTGATCGTGGCCCTAGGCTCCAAGTCCGCCGACCAGCGCTACCTCATCTCGGTGAGGTACCAGCAGCTCTACGGCAAGGAGCTCAAGAAGGTGCTCAAAGGGGAGACGTCGGGCGACTTCGGGCGCCTGCTGCAGCTCATCGCTCGCCCTTTGCCCGAGGCCGAGGCGGCCGTGCTCCGCAAAGCCACCAAGGGCATGGGCACCAAGGAGAAGCTGGTCTACCCCATCGTCATGGGCCGGACCAACGTAGAGCTAGCCATCTTGAAGAAAACCTTCTTCGACAAGTACGGCCGCGACCTGGGCTCGACCCTGGACGGGGAGCTCAGCGGTGACCTGAAGAAGGTCATCCTGGCGTCTCTACAGGCCCCGCTGGAGCAGTTCAACCCCGCCCTGCACACCCCGCAGAGGGCGGAGGCAGACGCCGACGCTCTCTACAAGGCGGGCCAGGGACGACTCGGCACGGACGAACGTACCTTCATCAACATCTTGGTGACGAGTCCGCCGCAGCATCTTCAAGCTGTCAACGCCGCCTACGTCAGGAAGCACAAGAACGACATCATCAAGGCCGTGAAGAAGGAGTTCGGCGGCGACGCGGAGGACGCGCTCCTCTTTTTGGTGCGAATGGCACTGGAACCGCTGGATCTGCTCTCGGAGCTGTTCGAGAAGACCATGAAAGGCTTTGGCACCGATGAGGACGCGCTGAGTGCGGCGGTCGTGCGCTATCACATGGTGCTGCGCGACATTCGCCCGGTGTACAAGAAGAAGTTCGGCAAGGAGCTGAGGGACCGCATCCACGGAGAAGTTAGCGGCGACTACAGGAGGCTCCTGCTGGCCGTCTTCGACGCACCGGCCTACTGAACTGAGCGGTAGATTTGTCGGTTTTGACTATTTGTTTTCTTCATGTACAATGAGTACGATAGCTCGAGTTACTTGCCCACCACCAGCACGCCCAAAGTTTTTTTTTTTAATCACCTCTGTAGTCCAACTTGTTGTTTGATTAATATTTCTACGAACACTGCACTCTGCTGCACGGCTTCGACTACCGTCACCTCAGCTTACGACATGCGAGCAGTTAACATGCTCATCTGGTCGGCTGTGAGCACCGTTGCATTTTCGTGGCACGCATCGGTGAAGCCTGCGGTAGCGTACATTCCTGACTGCCACACCATAAATGACGACACGGCTTCACACAAGTTCACGGATGCAAAGTCAATGTATCCCGACGACTGAACACCCCCGACTGCGTACTTGCCCTGGCATTGAGAGTCTGTGTAGAAGGCGACTCTCGCATCCGCCGGGATCCCAGACCAATCCGCCGCTCGGCTCTTGTTGTCCCAGCAGTTCGTCAGCGAGTAGCACCGCTGTGCTAAACCAAAGGAGAACCTTTTTGAAGGATCGGTAGGTTTCCCACCGCTGTACATGCGGAGCTCCCACGCCTGGCAAGTCGATACCCAATTCAAAGCTGCAAGGGCAAAGCAAAGTTTGACGACTTGCATTGTGGTGCAGCAACAATGGCAAAATGCTTTGTGAGGTTTCGCCGTGCGGTGAACCGAGAGTCGCTGCATTTTGCACTCGAGTCATCAGTGGGAAATGGAGTGGTGGCGCATGGGTGAGTGCCCATCAAAGGATTCTTTCAGAACTAGCTACTGACTCTCGGCTTTGCCAGAGTTTGGCTATTAAGGCTTCAACTTGCAGTAATTACTACATTAAGTTGTGAAGGCTGGGCTGATTTCGCCAACGTTGTTCTGAATTATTTCTACCATGTCAGAATCGTTCAGTAGAGCCTGACTGCTTGTTTCACGGACAAGAAAATTGTTCGCTTTCATTAGGTCGCTATCCGACCAACATCATACTGTTACACTTACCTTTTTTGGGCCAAGAACGCGTGCTCTGCGAGCTCTACTGCCGTTGCCCGCTCTGTCGTGACCGAATTAGATTTACGTAAGTTAGTGTAGTAAAGCGGTATCGATGATAATGCTGAATTGAACATACCTTCTGGATCGATACAGAAGCAGCGTCGCAAGAACGACTTTGCTTCAGCGGATAGATGTTCCGGTAATGGGGGTGGCGATGTCGCCATTGCGATTGAGTACATTGCTGCTAGTCCATTATGACAATTAGGCCATGGGTGTTTTGCAGTAGCCATCTCGATAACGGTTGCCCCAATACTCCAAATGTCAGCCTTGTAGCCATGTCCAGTTTGTTTAACCACCTCAGGTGCCATCCACGGAATCGAACCTCGAATTGAACGCAGAGACTCCTCTAAACTCGTAGTCAGCATTTGTGGAATTTGTTTTGAACAGCCGAAATCAGCCAGCTTGGATACGCCTTGCTCGTTGACTAAGACATTTGCACCTGGAAGCGCCAAGAAATATACGACTGTAAGAAATACTGACAGACCACGTCGACGACAGCGGCAGATTATAAGTTACCTTTGATATCACGGTGAATAATACCCATCTGGTGGAGATAGATGACACCCTGGACGATTTGCCGGGTAAATATTTTGATAAGATCTTCACTAAAGGCGTCGAACTGCTTAAGCATACTGTAGGCGAAGAATATGATGTCAGACAAAGCAATAAAGAATGTAAAGTACGTGAATTTAGTACGCACCTAGCAATCGACCCACCAGGAACGTATTCCATGAATATGTAAAAATGGTTTACAGATCGGTGGCTTCCTTTGTAACTGGATGCAGAAGCATAAAAGTACATTAGCGAGCACCTTTCTAGAACAAGCATGGCCGGAAATGTTCTTGACAGACCGAACAATATGCTTCTGACTGAGATTATTCATGAGAGCAATCTCTTCGCCAAGTTTCTGCATTTGAGTGACCTGGTCGGCGTTCGGGCTCGAGTGGATTTCAATCTCCTTAAGGGCGAAGAACTCGCCTGTAGCAATATTTAAACCTTTGTACACCTAGAGGCCGGTTGAAACATGAGGTAAGATAGTCACCGATAACTCCGAAATCTAGAATTGTTGTCGCCTACCTTGCCAAACGTGCCTTCACCAATGAGCTCACCTTTCTTCCACTGCGTAATCGGATTGCTTCCCTCAAAATCCGAAAAGGTTTCTCTCTCAGCATCCACTTGCTGGTTATTTACCGGTGCCACCGACGCTCGCCGGAGTGATGTATCTGGAAGTGATGAAAACGTCGACCGTCCAATACGCGGCGATGTCGACCGGGTAAGCGACATTGACTTTGGAATATCTAGAGCTGACAGCGCTACTAAGTGTGGATGCGCTACATAGAGCTGTGAGACCATTTCGCTAGCTGTCGGGATGCCGTCAGGTTGAGTGTAGCGACTGCTTTTGATTTCCGCAGTCGGGATGCTACTGGACGACTCGGAAGACGACCGAATGTGCGCTGGTTTAATTTCTTCAGCACTTGATCCTGAGAAAATTATCGCATCTGGCATGCGCTTGCTCTTCGCAGCTCTGCCCCACAGACCGAAGTTAGAAACAGATTTGTTATCTTCATCTAGAGCACCAGGATCGGCGTGGTCGTGTGCTTCTGAGTTGTTGTGTGAAATATCGTCGTGAGCATCCCAATGTATCTCCTCACTCTCGTCACTGCTTTCCTCTCGTTGTTGTTGGTCTTCGTCCTCACTACATCTCGAAGGCTGTTCCGGTTTCTCACAAAGCTCAGCAAGACCTTCGGGATCCGTTGCCGACCTAACGCGCTCGAAATCTTTCAGTACGTGGGCCGAAATTGAAAAACTACTACTTCGCTGCAGCAAATTGTCGTTGTTACCGACACCTCTGTTATTAGTGCTCTGGTTGCAGTCGGCACTATACAATCTTTGCCGACTTTTTTCAGGTCTCCTTCCAGAAGGTGCTCGAGGTGTGAGTGCGTTTGGTGCTGAAAGTAGAGCCCCGTCCGCGAGAGAGAGATGCTTCAGTCTTAGATTTCGACCGCTTGAGCTCCGATGCATTTCTACGACCGGCGATTGACGTAGTGCATCCACTGCACGATGACTTAATGGTAAAGAACTGTCCTTTGCCGTTTGCGAAAGAGGTTCACTGTCCGAGACGAAGCCAGCATCTTCGGAGCTGCCTTGCATCGCACCCCTTCGAGCCGTTGAGGCATCGCTCGACTCGTTGGATTCGGTAATGGTCGAATTGTCTAGTGTCGGTTGCAATGTAGCAGATACTTTAGTTTCGTTGTCACCCAGTTCTTGAGCTGCTAGTTGCTCCGAGTTGCCCTCCATCGAGCTTCACTGTTCGCAGCACGATATCAAGACTTGATCTTCGAGTCCGAACCCCAAACAGGCGACTTGCCTCGGTCGACCTGCGTGGAGGCGCTGCTTGAAGTGATCTGCTGGGCGGACGCGCGTCGTTTCGAGGCCCTTTGCGGTTAGCCATCCAGGACTCGAGCAACGCTACGTTGGACGTGACACGCATCATGAGTGCGAATGGTGCCGCCCAAGACGTCTACACCAGGACCTCGTATCGGTCCTGGTCATCAGGAGTGCTGCGATGTGTCATGCTTGTATTTCACAGTTTGGGCTCAGAGGATTTCCAATTTATATGATTCGTTCAACCTTCGTAAGACAACTAAGAATTTATTTACATTTCGCACAATTCAGAGCAAGCCGAGGTGGCTGCCATGGTACCAGGAAGATTGCCAGGCTTGTCACCGACTGCGCTCAGCGCTAATGGGCGCAGTTAATTTTTTTTTTGTTTCAGCGCTGCAATGCTATTTCGCACAGAAGAATTCAAGTCGAGGGCTGCCCTGGTGGCAGCTGCCGCCATGGTGGCGTGCGGTGGGTGCTTGCTTGGAGTGGAGAGCTTCCGTGACGTTAGCTCTTGGCGCTCGATGCTGGGCTCTCCACTTCTCGCTCATTCGCAAATTCGCCTCGAAGATGCGACCGCCGCGCAAGAAACCCCCGGACGCCGCCGACACCCGTCAAGACGACCCAGACGCAGACCGTGGAGGTCTCGGCAGCCTCTGTCGACGTCAGTCTGCCCGCCTACCGAAGATCCGAACCCGGATGCCGCCCTCTTCCCGCCCGTCCCGTCATAATGGCCACCGCGACTGAGACCCGGAGTGCTCGGGTCACTTCACATGGCAAGCTAAAGCTTGCAAATCATGGCTGGTCGACGGACATTCTCCTGCAAGATCCAGTAATTGCGAAGGCCAAGTATCGCTTTGGTGACAGCTGGAGGAGCCTGCCGATCGAGACGTCGTCGTCTTCATGGACTTCGCACGGGTCGCCATCCCGGCGCCCTGCAAGGGCCAGTGCCGTTTATTTCCCTTTTTCAAGTTGCAACAATTTGCCGAGGCCTGCCACCTGTGGAGGTGGGGGCTGTGCAGTCGGCAAGTGGGCTGCATCGATCGGAAGCCAGCATGTATTAAAACAATGCGTGGGTAGCTAGCAATTGCGATAAAGGATAGCTATGAAGATAGACCACCTTAGGTGGATTTAGCTTAAACATCCACGGTGGACCATCCACCCCACTGGGATTCCCAGCTAAGCAAAGCAATCTAGTATAGAAGTGTTAGTTGGATGATAAGAGCAAGAACGAAAGTTCTCAAATTTTTCATTGAATCGTGCTCGCTCCTTGAAACTGTGCGACTGTAAATGCCTAGCAGGTAGGATTTCGAATGTACGATGGGTAACTCCTTACCTTCGATGCAATCGTAGCTAGGTTGATTGAGATTTTATTCCAGTGGTAAAGTGTCTCTGGGATGTTCCTAATGCCAGCCAACGATAAGCGATAAGCGAGACTTTGAAGATAGAGGATTATTCCGGAGTTGATCATGAAATTGAACGGCATATCAGGACAATTTACAGGTTTCGGCAATAGAGCCACAAGGATGCAGAAAAAGTCTGATGCGTTGCAACGTTAAAGGACATGCAAAGCTTTAGTTTCGCTTTGAAGAAGGATATTGCCTTCGTACCAAGACCGCAGCATTCTCTCAGAATTGGCCAAGGAGCCCACTGCCAAGTTCTAAAACTGTTCCTCCTCACCAAAACGAAAACTTTATATTTCTCCTACAACAATACGAACATGTTCAAGCAGCTTTGCTCATAAACTCTGTTGAACGTAGGAATCTTGAGACAAACTTTGCGTTTGTAGAGCATCACTTGGTGTTTCATGTATTGAATTTGAGTTTTAGCAAGTTTAGCGAGTGGTATCAGGTTTCTTACAGTGATGAGAGCTTGAAGTCTTCAGCACGATTGACAACACTAGCGCAAACCTAGGCGGGTAACATACATTCAAGGTGTTCTTCACAATGTCGTGAGCACATCACTTGCTCATCGCAGCAACGCAACGATGTAGTTGCCGACTATTCTCGATTCCAGCTCATTATTCCAATCGATATCTAACCCACAAGTATTCCCTGATCCAGCGATGGCGGTGTTGTCCAAGACGAATACAGTCGTCAGTATTGGCGCATTGGCGGCGTTGGCTCTTGCGTTCCACCAAATGCGCCGCGAGAAGGGCAATACAGCATTATACCAAGCGACAATATCCACACCGCGAAACCAACCACTTCAACAGAAGGTGACGGTCAATGCAGCATTCGCTTATCGCTTCCTCAAACTCTTGAAGATAATTGTGCCTGGGCCGTTCACACCTGAGGTCGGCTTCGCAGCCTTGGTGGCGATCATGCTAGCTGCAAAAACATCCTTCGACATCGCGGTGCTGCATGTATTCACGTCATTCGAGCGTGCCATCGTCTCGCGTTCGAAGCAAGACTTCTTGCTTCATTTGCACCGCTTTGCTGCGATTATGCTACCCATGTCGTCGTTACCGTCGTTAACGACGTCGTTAACGTCGTTAACGGCGACATGGGCAGCATAATCGCAGCAAAGCGGTGTTAACGACGTTAACGACGACATGGGCAGCATAATCGCAGCAAAGCGGTGCAAATGGGTCAAGGGCGTCGTCTACTACAAGGTGGCAAATCTAGATAGCCAAGTCTCGAATGCTGACCAACTGCTGACAGTCGACGTCGAGCGCTTTAGCAATTCAGTGACGGAACTTTACATGGGTTTGGCCAAGCCGCTACTTGATATCGGCATCGACGCAGCAAAGCTCACGTCGTCCGTTGGTGGTCAGGCTTTAGCGATCAAGTTGAGTTACTTGGTGACGTCAGGAATGCTCCTGACATGGTGTGCGACAGCCACTTGGTCGCTTGACCACATCTGAGCACAAGCTGAAGGCACATTTCATTTCTTGAATTCAAGACTCATTACCCATGGCGAGGAAATCGCATTCTACAACGGTAACACTCGAGAAATGAGTATTTTGCAGGATTCGTTCCGGCTCCTGATGAGTCGAATTCGTTCGGGTCAACAGGTCCGCATCGCTGTTGGTGCGGCTGATACGATTGTGGCCAAGTATCTGGCAATTGTAGTCGGCTACTACACCGTCTCGAAGTCATTCATGGACGCTTCGAACACGCGACTCGCTGGCTTGTCCTGTGGTGAGCGCATGGAAGACTACTTTCAATCTGGTAAGATGATGATCAATTTGGCGGAAGCCACTGGTCGACTGGTGCTGTCGAGTAGAGAGCTCACACGTCTTAGCAGCTTTACAGCTCGGATCACAGAGATGATAGAGGTGTTGTCTGACATGAATAGTGGGGATTTACGAGCGTTCCCTGGGAACTGCCGATGCCAGCGCAAACTTGCAGTCATCATTGCAAGGTCGGGAGCTTCAGTATCGCGACCACGTTATTGAATTTGAAAACGTGCCCCTGGTCACTCCAAATGACGACGTATTGGTGCCATCACTTCATCTAAAGGTGACAACGGGGATGAACGTCGTGGTTGTAGGACCCAACGGCTGTGGCAAAAGCTCGTTGTTCCGGATATTGGGTGAGCTGTGGTCTCTTCACGGAGGAAAACTCACTAAACCACCGCGCACCGGCCTGTTCTACATTCCTCAGCGCCCATATCTGACGTTGGGAAGCCTTCGCGACCAGGCAATTTATCCCCACTCGCTGTCTGACATGAGCAACGCTGGTCGATCGGATGAAGACTTGATGTACTTCCTCGAAATGGTGCAACTCGGACATCTTGTCAAGCGTGAAGGGGGCTGGAACGCAGTTCAGGACTGGCCCGACGTGCTATCGGGCAGGGAAAAGCAGCGTGTGGCAATGTCTCGCTGTTCTACCACAAACCGCAGTTCGCCATTCTGGACGAGTGCACTTCTGCCGTGAGCGTCGATGTCGAAGTGTCTTGTACTCTGTTAGAAGTAGTTGAGTCTTGAGGAGTTGCAGGAAAAATGAAGACTGTATTCAAGAGAGTTGCAGCTCCCAGGAATTACCTGCGTCTGCGGCTCGTCGATGCATGACCTCGGAGACGCTCGTCCAGCTTTTCAAGCAGGTCATTCCAATGACTAACATGCTTAATGTCCTCCTCAAATTCCCATGAATTCTCGCTGTCAGGTAGGTCTACCCATGAACAGAGATACTGGAGTCGTCCACGACGACGGCGTTTTTCAAGAAGTTCCTGAATGACGTACACTCGTTCGCCTCCAGAATCGTACATGCGAGGTGCACTCTTTGTAATTTGTCGGCCACGGAAAATCTCAGGGACATCATGCGAGAGCTTGAGCTGATCCACATTAAAGGTTGCATGTCGTCCACGGGCTACATATCGATGGGGCAGTACTACTCGATACGCGTTTTCGCCGATACGCTGCTCTCCCGAAATGGTCCATACCATTTTGGAAGAAGTTTGTTGCAGGCCGGATCTCTCTCAGGATCATAGTCCGGTTGCCCGAGCTCGCTGTTAAGGACACGAGAGTCCACGTAGACTAAGTCACCAACCTCAAAAGAAACTTGCTGGCGTCCGCGGTTGTAGTACTTGGCCTGTCGTTCTTGAGCTAACTTCAGATTGCGCTGGGCCAACTCGATAGTTTCTTGCCGAGATCGTGTAAGGTTTTCAACTGGACTTCCCGAGGTTAACTGAGTCTGCAATACGATCGGTGAACGGGGCTTCCGACCGCAATCAACTTCAAACGGAGATACACGAATCGAGGTCGAGACTAGGGTAGCATGTGCATACTCCACAGTCGGTAGCATTTTCAGCCAGTTGTCACCATAATGCGAGACCACACATCGAAGACTGTCTTCTAGCGTTCGGATTTGTCGTTCGCTGCGACCATCGGCTTGGCCCTCTTAGACACGGTCATACGCTGCTTTACCTGTATAATCGACATCAGTTCGCGCCAAAATTCACTCGTAAATCTCAGGTCGCGATCAGAAACAATAGATTCCGGAAGGGAATAGTAGCGCACCACGTGATCGAAAAACAATCGTGCTGTAGTTTTTGCATCCACATCCTTCGTAGTTGGAATATAACACGGTCGATTGGAGAGTCTGCACACAATCACATAATTCGCATTGAAACCTTCGCTCATTGGAAGTGCTGTACAAAATCCATCGAAACATGCTGCCAGCAATGGTCTGGAACTGGAAGCGACTGCAGTAGCCCCTTACGACGTCATGATCCTGACTTATGATGCACACATGCCTCATATGTAGCAATATACTGCGAGATGTGCTCTCGCATTACACGGCCACCAAAAGTATTGACGCATTGCCACCATTGTGCGCTCAACTCCCGGGTGCGAGACAACCGCTGCATCGTGAAAGTCGTGCATCAATCTAAGTAATATGGTATCGACTTGTGGAATTCGAAGTAAAGAAACAGCATCATCGCTTTTCACCACAAGCAAGCCGTCACGAATCTCGTATTTTTCCCGATGTCCCTCGTCTTGACGCCGAAGTCCTTGGATGATGGCAACACAATTCTTATCCTTCTTGTATGCTTCTTTAATGTCGCGCACAAACTGATTATCCTCTCCCACCATCAAAAGAGAGGCGTGACCGACAAATGCCGGACAAGTGCTTGGGATTGCCGCCGACGGCACGAAAGCAGCGTTGCCTTCCACTAGAAGTTTTGCCGCTCTCGTAATGAAACGCGTTTTGAAGACTAATAAACCCACCATAGTGGCGCAGACTGGAGGCCGAGACAATGCATCTGCTACAACATTTGAAGTGCCCTTCTTGTGCACAAGCTCAAAATCAAACTGACCGAAGAATTCAAGCCATCGTGTCATCTTAGGCGACAAATTTGGATGATGCAAAACCACGGCAAGCAGAATTGTCGGTATGTACTACGAAGTGGCCTCCTAGCAAGTAGCATCTTCATCTTCCTAGGCAATTTTTGATGCGCTGCCCACTTGCTCTCGGTGTCCGACAATTTGCGGCTGTAAAAACGGACGGGTATGGTCAAATCCATTGACGTGCTGACTGAGAACGCCACCAACACACGTTTCCGACGCATCGGTTGTGACTTGAAAAGGCTATGACATATCCGGCAATCACAAGACGGGAGCAGAGATAAGCGTCTGCTTGATAGCGTTGAATGCAAATTCTTGATCAGAACCCCACTTCCATTCCGCTGTGCTCTTTAGCCAGTCGGATAGAGGCAACACGAGATTGGCGTAATTCTTCACGAATCGTCGGTAGTATCCTGCTAGCCCAAGAAATCGTTGCAAGTCCTTCACATTCAGAGGTTGCGCCCAGTTAGCAATTGCTTGTTGGGGTCAACACCAACACCGTCTCCACTAACAATGTGACCAAGGAAGCAAATCTGTTTCTTAGCAAAATGTCACTTACTAGGTCTTGCGTAAAGTTGTTCTTGGCGCAAAATCTTAAATACACGACGCAAATGGCGTAAGTGCTCCTGCCGATTCTTTGAAAAAACGCAGATGTCGTCAAGGTAGACCACAACGAACGCCGATAATTCTTCGTTTTCAAAAATTCGGTGCATTAACCGAGACCACGTGCCCGGCATCCCTGCCAAGCCCCATGGGCGCGACGCACCAGTGGAAAATTTCGGACGCCGCACGAAATGCGGTGTATTGCCGTGATTCAAACGCCAGTCGCATTTGATGGTAACCAGAGGCCAAATCAATCAACGTGAACACATGCCTCCGAGTCGATCGAAAATCTCATCGATTCTAGGAATCGGAATACGGGGAATTTCAGTGACCGAGTTCACGTAGTGGTACCGATGACCCATCCAACTGGCTTAGATGGATCTCCGCCGCGCACCCACTGTATTATTGATGGCAGCTCAACTGTGACAGGATCGCGTTTGGGAACAGCAAAATTATATGAGACCCACGGTGACGAACTGCGCTCAATCCACTTTTTGCGTAAGAGTTTGTCTATAAAAACCTGAAGTGCTGCTTTTTCGACGTGAGCATGGCGAAAAGGAGGCCTTGAAGAGGGAACGGCGCCAGATTTCAACTGCACAGAGTGCTCGATGTCACGCTCGGGTGGAAGACCTTCTGGCAACTCTTCCCGTAGATAGTCCGCAAACTCCTTCACCAAGTTTTCTACTTTAACATCAGTCTTCGTGTTGCCGTCATCAGCAACAACGTCAAGATGAAAATCTTCATCTTCTGCGTACTCGCTGAAAGTCATCAGCGTCCACGTATTCAATCTCTGGTTCACGTCTCGGTGGAGGCTTCAATTCCCGTGGTAAGTTTTCGACGAGCTGAGGTCCGCCACGAAATAGTTCCCTCAGACCAGTCAATGTCGGTTTTCTCTCTGAAGCCAAGTTTGACCAAGAATGCCATCAAAATCCTGTTTTAGAGGCCACTCCACCAGTTGGACAGCACACGTACGATTCTCTACCTCATGTCCAGCGTAAATTTTCGTGAGGCTGTCACCGATACTCGCCCTTCAAAAGCACGAGCCTGAATTCGTTCATCCTGTGTTCCGGCGGGTGCCGCCAGCAGATCACGCCGCACGATGCTGTGCGTCGCACCCGAGTCGATTAACATTTTCAGCCGTCGCCCTTGTACGCCGGCCTCAACAAACAAAAGATTATCACCGTACACTTGCACTTTATCCAAGCGGAGCTCCATCGCGCAAACAGACGCGTCAATCACCGATCGCTCCTGAGGCAGATCTTCCATCTCTACCCGCGGAGCGTCATTCTCAGAGATTGCGCATGGAGATTCAGAATTACTTGGCTCAATGGACACTCCATTTACATCCGTCGTTTCCCTGGAAATGCGATGGCCAGGTTCACGACAATAGAAGCACAGCCGTTGACGTCGGTACTGCTCGCAGGACGGACGAGCCGAAACATACGCGATGTCCATGGGCTCAGCCTCAATACGGCGAGATGGCGATGAGCGACGACCACCATGACTGCCACCAAAGTGCACTCTTTCGTATGCTTGTGCTGCCGATATGGCAGCCTTGAGTGAGTCACAGTTGAGGTAATCCACTTTGTTGCGAGTCTCGGGCTCACGCCCATGATGAAATGGTCAACTTTGTCCAGCGCAGACATTCACGAACCTGCGTGATTTTGTCGAAGCGTGAAACATCTTCTTTCACGTCCGTGGTTTGTTTGCACGCTCGGAGCTCAGCACGAAGGCGGTGCTGCTGGTCGGGTGGAAGGAACTGTGGTATCGCACACAGGTAAAACTTGTTAGCCTTCCCACAGTACACCCACAAGACCTGCCTCAGCGAAGCAGGCTTGAGGGTGAATTCGAAGATCGCCCAGTCCGTTTACAGCGGTGTAATGGCTCCCCAGACACCTGCCAAGTTCTTACACCAGGAGCCGTGCCACGAGCACACAGCACGCTCCCCTTGATCGCTGACCTCTCTCTCCTTCCTCTTCTCTTCTCTTGAACCCGTGCCCTCCACCAAAGGATGGACGGCAGCGATTTCTCGCTTTGACGGGGCGTAGGCGAAAGACACACCTACTTGGTACGCTTGCAGGCCGAGTAAAACCCGCGATCATCGACCTCGACGAACCAACTCGTGACCACTTGGGGCCGATGTCCAGGAACCACCACACATGCTTCTTGGACTTGCCACGCGGCCGAGATCGCTTCCGTCACTCCGTCAGACGATCTCAGCGATGGGCATGATCTAGTTCGCAGGGACGACGTACCGAAGAGTCGCTGCGTCGCGTGCTGCTTGTGTTGGACCCCGAAAATTCCACTCTGTTTTTATCTGTTATCTTTGTTGGGCTCTTGGCCCTCCTAGTAGGTTCCATTACAAATATCTAATGAAAACGGGCCGTTACGGCCTCTCCGATACTAAATCCTAGTCAATCGCTGAGGCGACTCTTCACGCTCGTCGACCATGAGATCTTGGTTCGCCGGCCCTTCAGATGGTACACTGGCTCTTCGGCGAACCGATTGGTGGCTTGAGCACACGTTGATCGCCGAGCTGCTGGTGTCACCAAAATCCTGCCATAGCCTAAGCTAGGCAAAATCCGAAATCGCTCTACCACAACCCTCCTGATTAGGACCCGAACCAACCGGCGAGTGTCCTGATCATCACTCTCGCTGAGCGATTCTCACACTCTCCAACAATCACCCGAGCGATCGCTGGCGGCTTCTTCCCGCGTGCCGCATGAGCGACACTAATCCATCTCCTTCGCCGCCGGTAAAGTGTCATCACATCCCTTAGCTGGTTGATGACTCATCTGCCAACCCGCTGTGTGATTAGCATATACTTGTCGATGTTACAGGTCACGGTGGACCTGACCGTGTCACCACCTTCGCCTGACTCGGCTGAGTCCACTTCTCCGGCCACACAAGCTGCGGAGCCGTATGCGCTCGTCAAGACGGAAGCCGAAGGGCTGCCAGGCCCGCCAAGCGGTTCAAGCGCTGCAGCTGCATCGTTGACCGCGCCGGAGGCATCGTCGAGTCGTCCACTGACGCCTTTGAACAAGTGCTGGAGCTTCGTGATCTTCGCCTGGAGTTTGACCAACCCCGAGCGAGAGAAGAAGCTATGCAAGCTTCTCGCGTACACGTTTTCCAAGCCGTCTCCAACGCCAAGTCCAGATTTGATGCGTCGCATTCTAGGGGGTTCCTCGATCGAAGACTTGGTTCCCGCCATGGAAGGCTCGCTCGTTGGTGGACCGCATCCTGCTACCGTTTTCATATTAAACTGATTTCTAATTCACAAATGCAATGCTGGTACAGTCGTAATACTCTCAACAATGGCCTGTACGCATCGCCGATGTCATCATGTGGTGCAGTAGCTGAAGTCCACATTCGACGGCCTGCACCAACCAACGAAGGACTGAAATGCGCAGTCGCTAACTTTCGTCGGCGACCTGAACCATCTGTAGACGATTCTCGCGCTTGCGCTGGAGGAGATAGTCGAAAAGGATTCCTTCGCATGACAGGTTTGAGATTGGTTCCTATGTTGGTTCATCGTAATCCCGCCACTTGACGTAAAATTGTCGCTCTTGGCGCTCTGTACCTGTCGAGATAGGACATCGATCGTCGAGTATAGCTTCGACTATGTACTTATCATCACCGGCCTCTCGCTCCCAGCTGTCTTCTGGCAGGAGCTCCTCATCGAAGTCAAATCGTTCATCTTCACTGAGGACATCGATGAGCTCTGCCGTAGGTCGCCGATCATCTTCGCTGACTGCCTTAAGTCTTCAGACGTGAACAACAGGATAGAACGATTACCCAGGCAGCTCGAGCTCGTATGCAAATTCTTCGACCTTCTGCTTGATGCGGAAAGGACCATGCCATCTATGAGCAAGCGTTTTGATCAAACCGGGCTTCACGCGCTCCATGAACAGCCATACACGACATCCAGGCTGAAATAACGATCGATGAGATGCTTTCTCCGTTGAATCGCTGGCCTCCCTCCAAGTAACCATACATTGATGTTTTCTCGCGCGTCGTGGGAGACTTCTTCTTCTTCTTCTTCTTCTTGCGAAGTGTACCTCCGAGACTGCGATCGGCTTGCTGAGCTACGGTGTGGTAAGACGTAGCATCGGTGTCCTCGGCGGGGCGCCAGCCCGTCGAGTCATCTAATTGTTTTTAGTGGCACCATTGCCCCGAGAGGGGCAGTCCAGTGCCTTGTGCCCCTGCACACCACACTTGTGGCAGGTTGGTACAAAGATTGGCTTTGACGTTGTTGCGGGACCAGGAGGTGCGCTTGCAGCCGTTGCAGGCGAAGCTCCAAGTGTTGGGTGGCGGTGTTTTGTTGCGACCGAACTGGTTGCGAGTGTCGTTGCGACCTGTTGGAGCGCTAGAGGCCGATTGATGCTGTTTGGCCGCGATTGCTTGCGAGAGTCCTCGAATCTTTGGGCATACTCAATGGTGTCTTGCAGTGTCTCCGGTATGCTTTGAGAAATGTAAGCACTGGTATCGGCGCGTGCTGATAAACCATCGTTCACTACTTCTGGCATCTCGACGCTGGTTGAGATAGCAACTGCATAAACTTCGTCGTATACTCCTGCTGGGTCCGGAAGGCTGGAGATCGTGCATCTTTGTCAGTATCTTAAATTCAAAATCGCTATCGCGGAATCTCGAGCGAATTTGCTGTTTGAAAAATGCCCATGTCCGTGGTTCATCACTGATTGAGGTCACGGATCTTGAAAGACGTAGGGCTTGTAGGAAGCGAAGGGAGGAGTCACCACTCGGGGAAGAAGACCGGAGCGAAGACCACTTGAGGGGAAGAAGGTAGATTCTGAAGTGATTGATTTATCGGAGCTTACACTACTCTCACTACCTAGTCTGCATCCAGTATTGGGGTCATCCAATCACCAACACTCTGCACTCGTCCAATCATCCTACTCGTCTAATCACTGGTGGCGTAATCAACGTACCATAATCATCGCGGGATCGTGTTGGACAGGTTCGGGAACCGGTATATACCGTCAGGAACCGGTAACCCTCAATATGCCCCCTCAATGCGAACACGCGTGGATTCTGAGCGCCGTCGTGGGGTCCTTGTGACGTGGTCCTGGCAGTGTCTTCGTCATGATGTCCGCCAACATCACAGACGTCTCGCAGTACTCGAGCTTGACTTCACCACGCTTGACTTCGTCACGGATGTGATGGTACTTGATGTCGATGTGCTTGGCGCGTCCATGGTTCACGGGGTTCTTGGTCATCTTGATGCACGACTGATTGTCTTCGAGGATCTTGAGCTCGGGTCCCGACTCGCCTGTTGCCGCCAGAATCTCGCAAAGGAGGCGGTGAATCCACTTGCCTTCTTGAATTGCCAAACTCAGCGCAATGTACTCCGCCTCGCTCGTTGACAGCGATACGCTCGACTGCTTCTTGCTTCCCCAACTTACAGGTGCGCTCATCAGCAGGAACGTGTATCCCGAAGTTGACTTGCGGTCGGAGTGGTCGCCAGCCCAATCTGCGTCAGAGTACCCGCGGAAGTCCACCTTGTCACCAGGCTTGAAGCAGATGCCATGCGACTTGGTTCCTTGTAGATAGCGAAAGATGCGTTTTACCGCGGTCCAGTGCTCGACTTGAGGGTTCTCCATGAAGCGCGATACGTAACCCACAGCGAAAGCGATGTCCGGTCGTGTCGCGGTCATCAAGTGCATGAGGGCGCCCACAGCCTCGCGGAATGGAGCGTTCACCTTGGTTAGCGCGTTGCTTGGAACTAGGCGAGAGCTCACATCCGCCGGACTCACTACCTCCTTGCATTCATCCATGCCGAACCGCTTGAGAATGTCGTCCACGTAGCGTCGTTGGCACATCGTCACACTGCCGTCGGCGTTGTACACCAGCTCGATGCCCAATACGAACGCACACTTGCCGCTGTCGGTCATCTCGAAACGCTTCTTGAGGTCGCTCTTGGTGCTTGCAATCAGATCCGCTGAACTCCCGGTCACCAAGACGTCGTCAACGTACACCAGCACAAGCACGCAGTGACCGTCCACAATCTTGATGTAGAGGCACGGGTCATAGGCCGAAACGTGAAAGCCGATAGAGCACACATACTCGTCGAATGTTTCGTTCCACACACGCGAAGCTTGCTTGTGGCCGTAGATTGCCTTCACCAGCTCCAGACAGTCGAAGTCGTCGTCGAGCTCCACACCTTCCGGCACCACGCAGTACACGACCTCCTTCATCACACCGTAGAGGAATGCTGTCACCACGTCCAGTTGGTCCAGAGGCCAGCCAAAGAACACGACCAAAGCAATGATCATGCGCAGCGTCACGTACTTGACCACGGGCGAGAACGTCTCCGTGTAGTCGATGCCGTACTTCTGCTTGAAGCCCTTAGCCACGAGCCGCGCCTTGTACTTCTCGATGGATCCGTCCGCTTTGCGCTTGATCTTGAACACCCACTTGGTACCGATGGCACGTTGGCCGTTTGGTAGCTTGGCGGCTCGAAACACACCACGAAGTCGCATCGACTTGAGTTCCGCGCGGATTGCCTTGCGCCAATGTACTTGGTCAGGGCCGTTCACCGCTTCTTGGAATGTCTTCGGCTCACACAAGTCGTCTGCCTCCACCGCGTTCGCACTAGCTCGCCAAAACACAGGAGGAGTGGGGTCGTCATTTTCGTCATCATGAGCATCTTTCTCTTCTTCGTCGGTCTGGGTCGGCTCCACTCGAGCACTTGATCGGCGCTTGGCTTGGCGCTCAAACGAGCTGTCAGGAGCACTGGCTTGTTCCAGCCCAGTTGCTTGTCGCCCAAAGCGAAATTGCTGAGGCACCTTCAACGTCACTTGGGCGGGCCTTGCGTTTCCCCACCTGCTTGAACTCCGTTGGACCAGCCGCCTCAGTGTCGTTGATCTCGAGGGAATCGAAGTCCAGGTCAGCATCTTCATCATCACTTGAGCTTCCCGTCGAGAGACCAAAACTTGACTCGTCGAAGTTGACATCGCGACTAATCACCACCTGCCCCGCCTCGATGTCATAAACTCGATACGCCTTCAATACTTCTTCGTAGCCCATGAAAACACCAGCGCGAGCCTTGGGATCCCATTTGAGCCGCTTCTCCTTTGGAGTTAGGACGTACGTCCGACACCCGAACACACGCATGTGCTTCACACTTGGCTTGGACTTGTACACAATCTCGTAAGGAGTCTTGTTCTCGATCTTGGGCGACGGTAGGCGATTCTTGACGTAGATTGCAGCCATCGCCGCTTCGCCCCAGAAACACTTGTCCAGCTTGGCATGGTGCAGCATGCTGCGACCAATCGTGACGATGGTCCGGATGGCGCGTTCTGCCGTGCCGTTCGTCTGGTGTGCGTACGGAACCGTGGTCTGCTGTTCGATGCCTTGATCTTCATAGAACGCCTTGAGCGAGTTGGTCGCGAACTCACGGGCTCCGTCATGACGCACGAACTTCACCCGCTTGCCAAACTGCGTCTGCACCTTGGTGTTGTAGCTCTTGAGGCATTCTTCACTGTCCGACTTGGCACGTAGGCAGAAACCCTTCATGCATCCGCTGGCTTCGTCCACGATGAGCAGCAAATACCTGCTTCCGCCCAGTGAGGCTTCCTCCATGGGACCGCAGATGTCGAAGTGGAGCAACTCGAACGTGTTGTAGCGGCGTTTGTCACGGTTGCTTGGGAACGGCTTCTGCACCATTTTCCCGTGCTGGCAGCCGCGGCATACACTTGGTCCACTTGACTTCAGAGGTACCTTGGCGTCCTTGACCATACCCTTGTTGACCATTTTGCGCAGCACGTCGATGGGAGCATGACCCATACGAGCGTGCAAGTCAATGCTGGGCGCAGAAGTCACCGCGTTCACAGAGCACAGTGGGGTGCGGAGCCAGTAGAGTCCGTCGACGAGGTCCGCCGTAGCCACCACTTGCTGGGAACCCTTGCGTGCAACATGCATGCTGGCACCGTCGAACACCACTTGGAACTTGCCGCTCATGTTGATCTGTGGCACCGATAGCAAATTCTTTTTCATGTTCGGCACGTAAAGCGCGTTGTTGATCTCGATCTCGCGCTCGTCGCCGTTGGGCAGAACCACTCGCTCGATGATGGTTCCAACACCCTTGATGGTGACCTTAGTGCCGTCAGCAACCTTCAGTTCGCCTTCATCTCGCTCGTTCAGCGTGTCGAACTTGGCCTTGTTGTTGCAGATATGGTGCGTCGCACCGCTGTCGACTGCCCACATTCCGGACACATCCTTGCCTGTCGAAAGTCCGCATTGCAGCGAAACCGCAAACGCCACGCGATCGTAGCCGTAGTCGTAGTCGTCGTTTCGCCACTGGACATTGTTGGCCCCGCATCCACGACCATTGCCGCCGCGTCGGCCTCCCCGGTTCTCATCCTTCTGCTTGGTCCAGCACTTGTCGATCACGTGCCCCAATTTTCCGCAGTAAGTACACTGGCGAGACTCTCTCTCGGTACTGAACGCCTTTGCCGCGTCTTCAGTCTTCACCGCCAGAGTCTTCTCGCCTTGCCGCTTGATATGCTCGTTCGTGAGCACCTTCACAACGTCTTGCGTCTTCAGCTCTGCGCTGCTCATCTCCAAGTTCAGCACGACGTTCTCTTAGCTCTTAGGGAGACTGCGCAACAAGCAGATCGCCACGTCTTCATCCTCCATCTTGGCGCCGATGCTGCTGAGCTTGGCGCTGATGTTGAGGACCTCGTTGCAGTGATGCAACACATTCGCGCCTTCAGACATCTCCATGCTGAAGAGCTGTCGCTTCAAGTAGATGCGACCAGCCTTCTGCGATCCTCCGTACAGCGTCTTCAAGCGCGTCCATGCGGTACACGCTTCCTCGCAGTTGTCGACCACATGGTAGTAGTCCGCGTCCATGTGGAGCAGCATCAGACCGAACGCGATGTTGCTCGACTTGACATACTCGTCCCTGGCGCGAGAGTCCGTGAAGCTTGGAGTCGTCTCCCGGTTCACGACATGACACACCGACTTGGTCAGGAACACACCACGCATGTAGCGGTTCCACGTCGCGTAGTTGTCGCCGTTGAACTTGTCGATGGAGACCTTGGTCGAAACGTCTTGCGCAGAGGACATGGTACTTGGGCTCATAACCTGATTGAGGTCACGGATCTTGAAAGACGTAGGGCTTGTAGGAAGCGAAGGGAGGAGTCACCACTCGGGGAAGAAGACCGGAGCGAAGACCACTTGAGGGGAAGAAGGTAGATTCTGAAGTGATTGATTTATCGGAGCTTACACTACTCTCACTACCTAGTCTGCATCCAATCATTGGGGTCATCCAATCACCAACACTCTGCACTCGCCCAATCATCCTACTCGTCTAATCACTGGTGGCGTAATCAACGTACCATAATCATCGCGGGATCGTGTTGTACAGGTTCGGGAACCGGTATATACCGTCAGGAACCGGTAACCCTCAATAATCACCAAGCGAGGTTTTGAACTCGCGATACCACGGCATTCCCTCAGTTCTTAGAAATGGCATGACCATGTCCACAAAGCGAGAGTCGTCGGTTTCTCGGAGATCGGAGTAGGCGGCAATTGTTCCTCGATGTGGAATAGCCATAGCTCCAGATCTTCATCTGCGCGCCCATGAAATTTGGGCGAATTGGCTTTCTGCTTCTGGTTGTTAGCGCGAGTTACATGACCAGCTGAAATTGCGCTTGCTGGGTCATGAACGCCTGCATCTGCGCGTTGCTAGCCTGGATGGCGGCCTGCTGCACACCCATCATTTTCACAAGCTCCGCCAAAATTAACTCGGCCGGTAAAGGGTTGGCCGGTGGTGGCGAAGCGGTTTCTTGCTGTGCTGGCGTCGGCGCCTCATTTGCTTCAGACGAAGTCGGCGGGATCGCTTGCATACTTGCTTCGGCTTCGTCGTCGGTGCGAGGAGCTTGGTTGGGTCGGAGGTTTGGCGATTCGTCTTCGGTATAACGAGGTGTCTTCTTCCGTCCCATGTAGCGTTTAAAGGAAGAATAACTCAGTTGAACTGTACAGGTCCTTGAACTTTTCTTGTAGCAGAGCTGTGCTCTAGTTTCGAAATTGTCTTGTACTCTGTTAGAAGTAGTTGAGTCTTGAGGAGTTGCAGGAAAAATGAAGACGTATTAAGAGAGTTGCAGCTGCTAAGAGTGGTTTCACTTCAGCTAGCTACAGGTAGGCAGGAATAGCGCTCGCTATGCAAGCAGGGTTTGGCTCGGAGTGGGAAGGGTGGCTTCCTTCACAGGAGCTTGAGGTTTCTGTCGTGCTGAAGATCGAGAAGGCAACGATCGTGAGGTCTTGGCCGTTGCAGGACGAGGCTGCGATCGTGCCGAAAATGAAAGGCACGAGTTATACTCGTTACACGAAGGCGAAATGTACAGCTACTGCTGCAACCAAAATATTACGCTGTTCACCGTGTCGCATCGCAGGTCACTATGGAAGTATCACGAATACGTCTTTCAGGTGGGTAGCAGAGTGTTGCCCACATTGTAGGTTACTGTACTAACTTATGGGCTATTGATCTCGCTGTAGTTTGACGGTCGTGGCAGCTATCAGTTCCAGCGTATCGAAGAGGTGGACGAGGTCTTCGGGTCGTAGCAAGAGACAGCTCCATGTATTCCAAAACGGTGATCAAGTTTTGTGTGATGCGATGAGCACATTGCCGAGCTTGCCTTCGTTCTTGCTAGACTCCTGTTTTTTTTTTTCGTCTTATGTTTCAACAAACTAATTCGAACAACTGCTAGCCTCTAAGCTACAAAGGTGCTTGAGCACTACCGCGTGCAAGGTACCAAGGAATCCAAGGCCAATAATGCTTCGAACGTTCGTGAATGTTAAAGGCCAGGTCTCACCGAAAACACTACTACTAATAGCATTGCACGATGCCAACAACTCGAAAAGTAGCAAAACTCCCGATTCGAGTAGCTATCAGCGTGTTTGCTTTGTTACAAATGTAGTAGCTACTTGCATTGCTGTAGGCTGCAACTTGAAAAGCACTTGGTGAGAGCGCCACGTGTCAGACACATTCCACTGGGCCAACCTACAAGTGGCGCTGACGCATGTACGCTGGCCAATCCTTCTCAGCTGCGTGTGGGATGAACGGCAACGCCGCATCAATCTTGGCCTTAACTTTTGGGGTGAGCTTCGGTAGTATTTCGAGAGCTTTCAGGTTCTGCTCGAGTTGAGCAGGCGTTTTGGCGCCGAGCAGAACGGTGGTCACGTTGTCGTTGCTGGCGCACCAAGCGATGGCGAGCAGCCCCATCGGGACTTCCAGCTCCTCTGCGATCGGCCGCAGCTTCTCAGCCTTAGCTACTCGCTCGGCAATATCTGGGATCACCGAAGACCACTCCTTGGTGTTGAGACGAGCTCCATTACCCCCCAAGCTGTACTTGCCCGTGAGAGAGCCGAAAGCCAGTGGCGACCACGTCGTCAGGCCAAGTTTGTATTTCTTGTACAAATCGACGTACTCAAAGTCGACCTTGTTGCGCTCAAGGATGTTGTACTCGGGCTGCTCCACGATCGGGCGTGCCAGACCAAGACGGTCGGCGATTTCACACGCCTCAATGATCTGCGCCGCAGACCACGAACTCGTGCCCCAGTAGAACGCCCAACCTTGATCGATCACGAAGTTCATAGCGCGGACCGTCTCCTCAATAGGTGTGAAGGCATCAGCTCGGTGGCAGAAGAGGACGTCCACGTAGTCGAGGCCCAGTCGCTTGAGCGAAGCCTTCGTGCCCTCCACAATGTGCTTGCGGCTGAGACCCTGTTCGTTGGGCGGCAATCCTTTCTCGGGGCCCTTCCCAAACGGGCCCTCGGGGAAGCCTTTCGAGCCATAGAAAACCTTGGTGGTGATCACGAGGTCCTCTCGACTCCACGTGCCGTCAGCGATGCCTTTCTTGATGGCCTCGCCCATGTTTCTCTCCGCCAGACCACGACCATAGATCTCGGCGTTGTCGAAGAAGTTGATGCCGTGTTCGAAGGCCAACGTCATCATCTTGTACCAGTCATCCGCCGTGTACTTGTCACTGTAGTCCATCCAGCTACCGAGAGCAAGCTTCGACACCATGAGACCGGAATTTCCGAGGAGGCGGTAAGGCATTCGTGCAGTTTGCTTGTCCGTCGTGGTGACCATGGTGTTGAGTTTGTAAAGGGTTTGTTGGGAGTGCGGTGAAATCCGAAGTGAGGAATTTAAGTCCCAACACCTCGGCTCCGTCTCGGAGGAGCGTTCACAATGAAGTCCTTGTGCCAAAGCGACTACGTACAGCACAGACTACCCTAACGTCAGCGGTTGCTTTACTGATTAGCTGGTTACGTCAGAGATTGCTTTACTTGGTCAGTGCAGATTGCCGGTGAGTCGATCGAGACAAGACTCGCGCTTCAACAGCGCAAGAAAAGTCGATCATCGAGACCGCATTCGACACCGGAGTGTAAATCTGCAGTGAATGCTTTTAGCCGGCTTCATTCCTTTGGCAGGAGAGGCCAAGCGCTGCTAGCACAACGTCTTCGTCCATTAACCAGTGCTCGGCTGGAAGCTGTTGAGCAGGAAGTTGATGCTCATGTTAACCGAATCGCACCAAAATGCCTTCTAAAGTATGGATTGCTTAACCGATTTAGTGTCTCAAGTGTGACTAAGCCAAATCTTCATCTCAGTGCTGCTTCGTTGTTAATGGGACGGTCTGAGATTACTTGACCCTCCTAACTGCAACACGCAGCATTCAAAAAGAAAACAACTCGTTTTTGGCGTTCTACACTTCGCCGCGAGCTGTGAAAAGTACCCACATCAAATTTCATGTTTTGAGATACAGTTGCTATAGATCCTGCTTGCACCACAATTTACGCACCACAACTGCTTAACCTCCGCCTATCGCAGAGCACGACGAGCCTTACGCTTACTCTTGGATCTTGTTGACGAGTTGAAGTCGTCCCCGCCTGAGACACGGATAATTGCTCTGCGGCAACGATACAGAAGATAGACCAGAGCGGACATGAAAAGCGCCAGCACCAAGAAAAAGAAAATAAGTCCAAACGGCTCAGGAATCAGCTCGAAGAGCGTCAACAGCACGTTGATCAGTGGCCCGGCGAACAGCACCAACATCACGAAGACGGTGCAAAGGAAGAACGACGCGAAGGCGCGGTAGTACTTAGGCCCCATCAAAGCCTCCAGAACGTAACATGGGTTCCACATAGCCGAGAGATGGAGCCGGTCCGCAGGTTCCGGCAGGAATGGAAAGTTGTTAGGCTCTCCGCGCCCCAAGCCAGCAGATCGGACCTCAGCTAAATGTTTAGGAAGAATCTCAACCGACACCAGTAGCTCGCCAGCACGCACACGGTCACCTGTGTGAGAATCTCGTGTTGTCATCGTAAGCCAGCTTGCGTCTTCTGGGTCGTCCCCCATACCTAGACGATGCATAAACGACTTGACAAGCGACTCGGCATTCTCCATGTCCGCATCCACGTCCTCTGGTTCCGTCTCATCTTCTTCAATGTCACCCCCTTCTTCAGCGAGCAAAGGTTTCCTGTCGTCACTCTTGCCTTCCTCCTCGGTAATGGAAATTACTACCTCACCAGAGTGCGGCGACCTTAAACGAGCTGCAGAAGCTGAATCTTCTGTAGCAGAATAGCCTGAACGTCGGGAGGCTCCTTCATACGGCATACTCTCCGTACCGCGAATACGGATAGGTTTTGGCTTGGCGAACACGTTTACCGCTTGTTTTGTCTTGAACGCTGTTTTCAGGAATGACGTCAGATCCACCACTGCGTCTGCAAGACAGTCATCGTAGACAACGTCACGATCCCACATCTGAAAGTGAAGATAGCCGCGATCGGCTTCTTTTTCTGGGTCTAGTGGCAATTCGATGTCAAACTTCATACGCCAATTGAAAGATGCGCGTCCGTGCCTTGCTCGCCAATGCGTATCGGTACTTTGGGCCTTGTTATCGCGGTTCTGCAGCCAGCATTTCACAAATAAGTCGCTTAGATCCGTGAAATCTCCAGCCGTTACATTCTTGGCCTTGTACACGATAACTCGCATTTCAAATATTTGCGGAGGTGGTAGCGAAATGTCTAGTGGTCTCACCACATTCATTTCCGCCCCCGTGAGAATATCTACCCACAAGCGCAGACTTCCCTGAGGTAGTGTACTAGAAGGAGCAAATAACGGACGAACCTCCAGAGGCTTACGACGCTCGACCCGTTCTGGGGAGAGGCCAAGCTCTTGCCACTTCGCATCGAACCACCGGTCTTCTAGGTCGATGAGTGTAGCACCGACAAAATCATCCCCGTCCACCGTAGTTCCGACTGCGGTGCTTAGTGCCTTGCTAAGACCAGTTGGCAAGGTTGGAATAGCAAAGAAGTCATAGTCAAGCACCTCAAGTTTCAGCTCGGAAGCCCCAGGGAGGTCTGCCTTGAACTCGTACATCTTGTGAAACTTTGGTGTAAGTGTCTCGGATTGGTAGTTGTCACGGTCGTTGAACATTTGCTCGCGACGTCGTCCATCTCCCAGGCTCACTCGCAGATAGGGATCACATCTGTTGTTTGCATCTTTAGGCTGCAAATTTAACGCGTCGAGCACATACACTCGTACTAAGTATGGCTGTGGATTGAGGAATTGATCCAAGTCGAAGAGTGGTGGGTCATGACGTGACTTTAGGACGCGAACAATGCCCTTGAACTTTCCAACTGAGCGGTACGTATCAGCTGATGGCTCTCTCGAGTCACACTGGTCGTTGGAAGCCATGAAACCGCGGAAAAGAGTGTACGTCTCAAATGGAGATCTGAGTGAGTCTTCCAACTCGCCGTCGACAATCTCACGCTGGTGCATGTAGTGAGGGAGCTCATCATCGTCGTCATCGTAGGCACCGAAACTGCCAGAAGAACAGACTCCTAGAATGTTGCGGTTCTTTGGTTTGGATTGAGATTTCTGTGACAAGGCACGTGAAGACCTAGTATTCACCACACTGGACGGTACTGTACCTGGAAACGTGGACAGGTCGTCACCGTAGTCAACATAGGGATTACTTCCACGGGTGATGCTTTTGTTACTTTCCTCAATATACAGAGGATTGGGCTCTCCGTTTGATAGCGGCATCTTTCGGCTTAGGTCCACCGAGCAAACGCCAATTACAGGCTTATAAAAGCCACCAAGCAATTGGTCGTACACTGTGATGTTGAGCCTCGGTGCAAAAAGCGAGTCAAGGGGCATCTTAACTGGAACAACTATCCGCTGCAAGAAGTTCGGGTTGCGACTGCTAGGTTTGGATGACGGGTTCGTAAACTTTGGTTGGTTCGTTTTGGTGATTTCGCCGATTTCAAATTTTGCAAACGGCGTATTGATGGGCATAAAACCTGTAGGCTGCAATCCACGACATCCCAAACACATAATCTCGACAAAGGCTTCTTCTGCAGGAGGACGAATAGATTCAGGTGGCTCCACAATGACACCTGGAGTATCTTTTTTTATGAGATCAAATGACAGCAGAAGTTCACCCTGGGTATCACCTGGCGTTTCATAGCAAATAGGATACCATTTCGGACGAGGTGGTGCATACTCACCATTAGCCCGTATCTTGGAGTATTCTGACGATGACATCTGAGGAAAGTCTACCAAACTAAACTTCAGCCCGCCCACGTAATCATCTGCGTCAAAACGGTCCCAATCGTACACTTGCAGTGACACCTTCGGTAAGAACTGTTCATTCTGAGGCAAATCCACGTCGAGCACAACTGTTTCGTAGAAGCAGGGATCTCGTGTTGACATTCGTGTGCTAACATGGCCTTCAGATCCGACGCACACCACCTTCACGTACGGATCTAAAAGGCCGTCAAAGTCGGTAGCAGGCAGACACTTCCCTTGGAAAACATGCACAAATAGCACATATTTCATATACTGCACAGTCGTGCTCGCGTATTGACGCCACTGCTGTGCGACTTCTTCTTCAGTGCGCTCCTGGTGTTCAGCATCTTCGAGGCGCAAATTCATTAGTACGTTTCCTGTAAAGTCATGGTCCTTCAGCTCATCGAGAACTTTGTCTTCATTCAGCACAACCCACTGTGGAGGCGGGATGGTCTTTAGCATCTGACTGTCATGGCAGAAAAGATCTTGAGCTCTGAAACGAGCAAAGCAGATGCAGCGCGATTCATTCATTGTCTGCCGAATTAGATGCACAAACACGTCCGGAACTTGATCAAGATCAGCGGGTAATTCCACATCGACAACATCAATATACTGGTTAAAGTGGCAAATCCCGGACACGTTGTGGGCTCGCGAACTTTCCACACTATGACGACCTACCGAGATCTTCAGCGACATTCGTGTGTTGCGGTTCCAATTGGTTTTGCTCGTGAATACAGGAATTTCTGTTCCATAGAATAGTGCCGCACGCAGCGTGTATCTTTTCATCCTGGGCGAAACTGACGTATTCAGCAAATTTCGGACATGTGCTTCATCATTCACAGACTGCAATCCATCTTCAACGCGTAGCGACAGCAAAAGACGCCCACGATACGTACTGGCACGCATCGGGTGGTTTTGCATCAGTTTAACCGCGCTTGAATCGTTATCATATCCTACTGGAGGGCCATACAAGTTCGCCCACACGTGCTTAAACTGGTTCGGGTACCGCTGGATTTGCTTAAATGAAAACGGGCGCAAAATGTTAGCAACTAGCTGGTCGGGTGTGGTCATATCCCAGTCCCACAACGAAAGGAAAATATTGTCACTCATCGTTGGCAGAAGAACCGGAAACCAGAGTTCTTGGTTAAACGTGACCGCAAGATTTTCGCTTCCCTTGACGGTCACCTTCTTCGTTTCCAACACGTCCTGACCAGCAAAGTACGCTCGAACGTATCCGTCGATGCCTCCGTGCATCATCATGCTGTAGTCCATATCAGGCAGTTCTTCAGCTCGATAAATCGTAATCACCAAGAAGCTTAGCTTTTGGGTCACACGAGGAGGTACCAGCACCATCGAATTGATATCCGCCTTTGATTTTACCAGGTGCTCGTCGGGGTCTCTGTCCTCCGCCGGGTCGTACAGTTTCATTTTGTCTCCAGGTCCCAATACGACAAGTGACAAGCTGATAAGACACATCACCAACAAATAACGTTATCAGCGACAAATGTATACTAGTATCAGGGAAATATACAGAACTTACAGAACATAGCCTTGGATGCTGTCACTGTTGGTTGTACCGCTTCCGACCAGAGCTACCCACTTTCGCTTTAATTCATGGTCAGGCTGAAAGTAGACGTACGGGATATCCACAGAGAAGAAACCGACCAGATCATCAAACGCACGCGAAACAGCCGATCGATTCGCTGATGTACCAGGCCCATCAGCATCAAACACGGAAATCTTGATGCTTCCCTGCTGAACAGTATCTTTGTCTAGTTTTCTAAAGTTGAAGTAGAGGTACTCATCAAACACGCACGAGAGCTGCTTCTGTTTGACCACAGTATGTTGGCGTTGGCCAAGACACTCAACCGCAACGACCGGGTCGCACAGACCATTGGCATCCATGGGCTGCAAGTCGCGCACTTCGATAATTCGTACTCTAACTTGATAATCACCTGATAGAAACTGCACATTTGAAAGCTCGGCAAGCATTTTCTGCCGCTCTTCTTCGCGTTGCTTTCGCTGTGTCTCAGCTTCCTCTCTTCTTGCATCGGCGTCGTCGTCATCGCCACCGTCGTTGGTCTCTTCGTTTGTGCTCTCAGCGTGATTGCCATCATTTCCACCCTCGTCTTCTGTGGCGTCCGAGCTCCCTGGACGGCGCAATCCTCGACCACTAGGCACTTCCGTAACGTTATCAATTTCGCCTTGTTCCAGGCTGGCAATATCTCTGTCCAGATACTGCATCTCAATGGCAAGACAGATTTTACCACTGCCGTAGTTCATTTTACGCTGCGGACTCAAATCACTCGAAACATCATTTTCTTTTGAGTCGGGTTGCTGCTCGAGCGCCAGCCAAAACGTCTGCTTCTCTCCCTGAAAACGCTTCGTGAACTCTTCCAGATCGATGACGCATCGTCCCATGAAGTCACTCGTGAGCAAGTCGCTATCCTCAACTGTCAGTTCCAGAAGCTGCTTCTCCCCCGGCACAATTGAGAAATAAAACCTCTGACGCCAAGAGGGATGCAGTGTTTGCTGCTGTGTTTTCGTTCGCTGCGACTGGTTCTTCGTGCACGCTACTCGTACATACGGGTCGCTGGTAGCTTCAATGCCCGTGCCGTCGCATGCGATAAGTCCTGTGGCCTCTAGAATCGTTACCACGTAGACGTTCGGCGGCTGTTTGGCTTGCGGCGCCTCCTTTTCCTCGGCACTGATCGGCGGCCCCGCAGCCGACGAATCCGCAGTAGTCGTCTCCGCCGCAGACTTTTCTTCCTGTGAGGTCGGCGGCGCGTCGCTCTTTTTGGGCGACACCGGGGCCACCAGTTTCTTGGGCGACGCCGGCTTCTGGCTGGGCGAGGCGCCTTCTTTCCGCGGCGGCGCCATAAATGTGGGCTCGTACGTGGCCTCCACGGTCAGCTCGCCGCAGCTCTGCGCCAGAGAGGAAAATGTAAGTACGCGCACCCCACCCCAGCAGCTTGCGCGCGTCCTCACCTTCCCGTCGGCGTCCAGCAGCGTCAGTGTGTGCGTCGTCTGCGTGTCGGGCGGCAGCTGCGCGGTCTCCAGCGCCGCGCTGCCCAGCAGCACGTCGCGGCCGCGCTCATTGAGCCCGAAGACCTGGAAGCGCACCTCGTCGCCCAGCGGCTTCTTCACGCCGAACGTGAAGTTCTGCGCCCAGCGCGGCGCCGTCGTCTTGGCCTCGGCGGCCGTGCGCAGCACCACGTCGCCGCTCTGCGCCTGGCAGTCTGCACAGAGAGTTAGCGAGGCCGCGCGCGCCCCTCCGCCGGCGCGCACCTACAGGGGTCGAAGGCCGTCGCCGCCGCCTCGCCCACGCCCGCGGCGCCCACCACCACGAGCCGCACGCGCGGCGTCACCACGTCCGTCATCTTCACTGCGAGTCACTATGCGCAAGTGCAACCACTTGTGCAAAAGATCGCGCTGATTTACTTGAAGCCACCGCCAGCCAATCAGCGCCGACCTGAGTGCTGGTCAATCTGGTGTGCGCGTGGTGTGCAGCACGGGCCAGTATTGAGCATGGCGCGCTTCCTGCTGCTGCTGCTGCTGGCGCTGGTGGCGGCCGCCGTCGCCGCCGACCTGACGCTGCAGCTGGACGCGGAGCAGCCCGTGGCGGTGACGCTGGCCGACGGCTCCACGCGCGAGCTGACGGCCGCCGAGTTCGAGCAGCTGGCGCGCGCGCGCGCCGACGAGCAGGCCGCGCTGCAGCGCGAGGCCGAGCCGGCCGCCTGGCAGCGCCTGGAGCTGCGCGAGATCCGCGAGCAGGACCCGCAGCTCGGGCGCCACATCGAGCTGGCGCGCCGCGCCTTCGCCGAGATCCAGCGCCACGGCTACGCGCGCGGCTTCGCGCTCGCGGGCTTCAGCGAGCAGGACGCCGGCGCCGACCCGCGCAGACTCGCGGGAGACTACTACGTGGAGCTGGTGCTGCGCGCCCAGCGCGACCCGAGCAGCGGCGTGCCGGCCAGGACGGGCACGGGCACGCGCAGGCAGGACGCGGACGGACAGGAGACGCCGCTCAGCTACGAGGTGCAGCTGCTGCTGGACGCGCAGGGTGCGTGCTGACGCTGCGACAAGCACCGAGTTCTTGTGAGACTAACCGTGTTTGCTGCGTGCCTGCCGACAGAGCGCTTCTCGGTGGTTGCCGCCTGGGAGCTGAGCGAGAAGGAGCCGCCGCGTGGACAGCGCAGGAAGCGGGTGATGCGGCTGTCCATCCAGCCGACCGCGGCGCTGCTGGAGCGCGAGGCCACCCGCGAGCGCGCGCGGCCGGCGCTGGCGACGTGGCTGCTGGCCGGCGGCATGGGGCTCGTGGCGGCGGGCGTGCTGGTCATGTACAACACGCGCAACCCGGTGCCAGCGCCGAAGCCGCGGCGCCGCTCGAGCGACGTCTGGGAGCTCGTGGACGAGAACGACCGGCCCTTCAGGGCCACGGCGGCCAAGAAGAACGACTAGCGGAGCAGCATGTGGGTAGGGCCAGCTGGTGAATTGACAAGCGGGTCTGCTTTTTTGAGACGAGTGAGTGGCGCGTCGTGTCCCCGTCCTGCTGTGCTGCGTGCAGCGGCTTGGCTAGTCGCTGCCTGCAGGCTGGCGCGCGACCGAACGAAGTTAGCCATTACTGCGGCGCGTGGGCCGATTGCAGGAGCGGGTTCAACGACGAAAGTGAAGACGAACGTATCCTGCCGCATGGACACGCGGCCGGTTTCTACAGTTTTGGCGGCGAGAGCTCTCCGCTAAGTCGCGCGGGCCGCCGGGCGCTTCCAGGCGGCGAGGCCCCGGCGCGCTCACGGAGCGTCTGCCTGCGCCGTGTCGCCGCGTACGTACGTGGCGCCTGCATCCGGCGCGAGACGGCGACAGCTGGACGCGGCCTGTCTGGCTCTCGCTGATTGGCTGCGCGATTTGCCCGGGCGCTTTTCCGCCAATGGGCGCGCCTTCTCCGCGCTGAATCAGACCGAGCCGCGGCCAGCCAGTCACTATCGATTCCGCCATGGCGACGCTCAGCGTGCTGCTCACGGGCTTCGGCGTGGTGCAGCCCGACTGCGTGGTGTTCCTGGGCACGGTGCAGCAGGGCGGCGGCAGCGCGTGGACCGTGTACCGGCCCTTCGAGGCCTTCCAGCGCCTGGGGCAGCAGCTGGCCATGATCTTCGGCCAGGCCGTGCCGGCCTGCCCGCCGCGCGCCTTCGACCTGCGCTTCCCGGACTCGCTCGAGAAGGCGCGCGTGGACCTGAGCATGTGGCTCATGCAGCTGCTGCAGCACCCGCCCATCTACCAGTCGCACGTGTTCGTGGACTTCGTGAGCGCCGACGCCAACGTGCCGCCGCCCGGGCTGCAGAGCGCGGCGCCCGCGCCCGCGCGCGGCGGCAACATCGGCGACCTGGACATGGACGAGATGTTCGACTCCACCACGGACGACGAACCGCGCTCGCACGACGAGCTGCACGACGACGACATGTTCCAGTTCGACTACAACACCGACATGTCGGGCGCCGGCCTCGACCAGCAGACGCTGCTGGAGGAGACGCAGATGCAGCACGCGCAGCAGGTGCAGGAGCAGAAGAAGCGCAGCGAGAAGGTCACGCTCGAGGACTTCGTCATGATCAAGGTCATCGGCAAGGGCAGCTTCGGCAAGGTGCTGCTGGTGCGCAAGCGCGACACCGGCCTCATCTACGCCATGAAGGTGCTGCGCAAGGAGAACATCATCAAGCGCAATCAGGTGGAGCACACGCGCACCGAGCGCCACGTGCTGGGCTACGTGCGACACCCGTTCATCGTCGGCCTCAACTACGCCTTCCAAACGTCGGAAAAATTATACTTTGTGCTCGACTACTGCGCAGGCGGCGAGCTCTTCTTCCACCTAGGCAAGGTGCAGCGCTTCCCGGAGCATCGCGCACGCTTCTACGCAGCGGAAATTACGTTGGCGATCGAGTACGTGCACAACTTGGATGTTATCTACCGCGACTTGAAGCCGGAGAATGTGCTTCTGGACGAGAACGGACACATCCGCCTGACAGACTTCGGACTCTCGAAGGAGGGCATTCAGGACGATTTCTCGGGCGCGAACTCGTTCTGCGGAACGCCCGAGTACCTAGCACCAGAGATTTTGAACCGCTCGGGCCACGGCCGGGCAGTGGACTGGTGGTCGCTCGGTGCGTTGCTGTACGAAATGCTGACTGGCCTACCGCCGTTTTACTGCCGCGACCGCGACCGTCTTTTTGAAAAGATCCGCAAGGGTGACCTGAGTTTCCCCAAGTATTTGTCGCCGAACGCCAAGGACCTGCTTAAAAAGTTGCTGGAGAGAGACCCAACACGGCGTCTGGGAACGGGCCCCACCGATGCAGGTGAGATCAAGAACCACCCTTTCTTCGCAGAAATTAAGTGGGACGCGCTGGCAGGAGGTCAGCTGCCGCCCCCATGGCGCCCCACATTCTCTGGCGCGCTTGACACGTCCCAGTTTGACCGCGAATTCACGGACATGCCAGTGGTGAGCCCGGACAACCATGTGCGCGGTATGGCCATGGCCATGGGACGACGACCGGCTAACGGCAACGCCTACGGCAGCAGCCTCACTGGCAACGACCCATTCAAGGGCTTCACGTACACGGAAGATTCTTATCTTCAGGACGGCTTGCCTGGCCGCAGCCCTGGCACCCGAGGAAGTGGCCGTGTGCGGCACCACAACATGTAACAAGGAGGAGCCCACTGAGGCTCGGTGTCGTACCAACAAAGATGAAGCGGGAGTCAATAGCAGAAGGAGAGGCAGGAGAAAGATTCGGGTATTCGGGTCATCGAGTCATTGGCTTGCGTGTGTGTAACAAGACAATGCTTACGACTCGGTCGAGGGCGGCAAGTGCAGGAGTGAGACACCCTCAGGCTGTAGGGACAGGAAAAAAATCAAGGTGACAAAGGGTATGTACATATATTTGCTGAACTTCCGCTACAGCTCGCTAACGTCAATTAGAGAAAAGTTTTTGAGCATCAAGGCAAGCTTTTGCTTGACCACTTTACGTCCTTCTCCACTTGGCTTCGGCTTCTGGGAGGGGGAATTGCGCCTTCTGGATAGCAGAAACGGGAGCTTCTGTTAATTCGAACTGGCCAGCCATGACTCGAAAGAGCCGCTGGAACAGTTCCGGTGAGTCGCTGTCGAAGTGCGTGCCAGCCATGTGATTTTTCTGGACTCGATGCACGTACCAGTTTCCGCGTTGAAGCAGTGAGAAGTTTGTGGGATCCGTTGGATCAAGATCTGCTTTCCGTCTTGGGTTGAAGTGTCTGGTCTCCTTTGCTGTGGGCAAGTCCATGGATGCAACAGATCCACTATTTTCTGAGAGACACACAGACGAAGAAGACGATGTGGTTGACTCCGTGTCGCTTTCAGCAGATACTGTGGCTGCTTTACTACTGATACTTGCCACCCAAGGTTGCAGCATTGAGTGAAGGTTCACCGCTCCATCGTTTTCACCCCAAAGTTCGCGATCGAAGTCGTCAAAGATCATGTGTAGCGTACGGACATGGCGACGCATGATAAGCAATAGAGCATATAACGAGGGGATGGAGGCGTAGTCCAGCGCGCTAACTCGCCGTCGTAACACATACAACGACACCGTCAACGCAACAGTCGTCGTTGCTGTCAGAGCAGGGTGTTCGCTGGCAATTGTGCCAATCGAAAATATAACGACAAGAGCTGCCAGAAGAAATTCAACGACAGGCAGCTTCATGTGACTGGACGTGGCAACCGCGACGAGGAATATTTTGTCCATGTATATCAGGCGCGCGTTTCGCTTCATGCGCTTTCTAGGTAAAATGTTGAAGACTGCGAGATCGGTGGAGCTGTTGATACGTCCGTGTGGTGACAAAATCTCCCGGAACGTGGTTACACATTGCCACTGAGGCATTCGGAAATCGAATACCTGCCGCAACACGGGCAAGTCTGTGTGTAACTTAAACCACACACCCAAAGCAGCCCCAATAAAGTGCCCTAATGAATATGGCACCATGCGCAGTTCGTGCAATCCGAAGAGATGCGTGACAGTAGAACCTGTAAGCGGTCCTGCAATGGAGACTAAACTGACAACCCACCGGTAGTCACTGCCCACGCCGAAGAAATCAGAGCACAACAATTGGTACAGCTCTAATGCTGTGGTGCCTCCAAAGCTGTGACCAACTAGATGAACGGGGTTGGACGCACTCCAATCCGGATGAAGTGGGGTGGTGTAGGTCGCTCCAAATCGGCTGTGTCCTGCTTCACGGCTGTGATCCTCGCCGTAGTCGACTCGACCGCCGTATAATTGGTAGAAGGCTTCGCACGCGCGGTCGTGGTCCGACGACAAAGCTCCCACGTCCACCATGAGGTGGTTCTGGTTTAACCGACGCAGGGCTTCCTCCGGCCAGTACGGCGACCACGAATTCCAGAGCGGACGATTTTTACCGTAGCCAAAGACGCCGTGAACGAGTACGACCGGATATGTCGTCGTGGTGGCTGTCATTTTGATGCTCGGTAATTATAACGGTGCCAGACGAGCGCGATCAATGCAGAAGCGGGAATGACACGGATGTGGAGTTGTCGGCCGGCCGTTGCAGCAAGAATGTTTGCTTGCATTGTCGGACCCGATGGAGGTTGCGCGGCGCTACGAATGCTGCCGAATTCCGGTGCAGGGTCAAAGATAGGCTCAAACCGATTGTTTAACCTGAAGAAAACGGACGTGCGGGCACGCTGTCTCACCTCAGTGAAGTTTGCATCCTGTCGCCGCTTTTCTCGGAGCTTGAACGTGGTTTCGATAAGCTTGCCTTTTTCGGACAGCAGCATGCTTTTGCACATCGGCATTCTGATGTCGTGTCTATCGTGGGCTCGGAGCTGTGTGTTCAGACTGAATCACAATGTGGTTCACGCGCATTGGCGCCAAAAGTAGGGACGCACACTTCGTTACCTTAAGCCAGGTTGCTTTTTTTTTCTCTTCATAATCATGAAGCTTAGCCGCTTGAATCCACGCTCAGCTTTTGATCGAAGATCCACGGCATGTCACTCGTGGCAATTAAAACTTTCAAATATTGAAAACCCTGGTGACGTGTTCATATTAACGAGCATTTCACTACGAAAGCAATGGCAATACTGAGAATTACAGAGTCACAATGTTTTTTCACCGAAAGTTTGAAGCTAAGTGCATCCCGTCCACTTTTAAAAGGATAAAGGTGTCGTCAGCAAACACTGTAAATTATCCGCTTCGAATTGCTTATACTACTGCTGCTGGTATAAGCAATTCGAAGCGGATAATTTACAGTGTTTGCTGACGACACCATCGTTAGCAAGCGTGGCGTATCCTGGCGCTCAAGCCTAGAATTGCGTGCGATGCAATGGTGTCATGAGCACCCAGATCTTGTGTTTTGTAAGAAGACTTGGCTCATTCACGGAGCATCCTTGACAGATAACTTCAGGAGGATTATTGGAGATGCGTACTCTCGGAAAACTCGCTTGAAGCAAGATATAATTCTGGCATTGGACTATTATCGATTCGTTCATCAACACGTGTGAGCACTCTATTGCATTATCTGCTTTACGTGCATCTGCCGAACGGTCTTCAGTTCGGACACTAGAAAGAATCATGCTTTTCCAATATTGAACGAATGCCGTGTCGCGTGCGTGTTATTGATGAAGTTCGTGTGATAACTTGTAGAGTTTACTCATCCAGCACCTTGATTTACTAGCCCTGTCGGGACGATAGTTTGCCACACTTTAAACACAGGCGCCCAACTAATTAGGCTGTGGCATTGTACAGGCTCATCAAGTACGCAATGCCCTCAGCGCGGTACGTGTCTGGTGCAATGTAGGCGAGCTCAGTCACGTTTGCGTCGAACACAATGTTCTGTGCGTTTTTGTCAGACGTGTATTCGGGCCACTCCAGAGTTGTCACGCCGTTCTCGTTTGGGTTCTCGTGGACGATGAAACTTGCCCACATACGTGCCATCAAGCGAGCAAGCTGCTTGTAGCTCTCCGGCTTGTTCAGGAATGGGTCAGTGGCAACTGAGTTTTTGTATCCGTCGCCTTCGAGGTTGTAGAACACAAATGTAACCTCGGTAAAGTGCGCCGCACCGATGTACTCGCTGTTGCCAGCCGCCAGCAGATTGAACACGTAGCTGTAGCTTGGAACATCGTTGACAGCCCAGATCTCTGACAAGTAGCGACGTGGAGCGTGCATGAGTGCATCGCCACCATAAGCAGCAGCACGTTTGTACATCGCACCATAGCCAGAGCCCGCAGCGGGACGTCCGTGCAGAGTACCGGGGATGCCAACAGCCGGAATGTCTGGGTATACCTCTGTCAGAACGGTTGCAGTCTCTTCAGTCTCACCCTTGAGTCATCAAGAACGACACGAATTCCTCCGTCGTATTCACGGTTTCGCCACCGGTGACGAAAGATGAACCTTCATCATTGTTCACACCATGAAGCACCGGCACATGAACAAACTTTCCCTTCGCAAGAAGCGCCGAGCCAACATCCGTGAGGAAATCACCGTGAACGATCGTTTGGTACGGAGCGGAAGAAGCAACTGAGCTGTTGAAGATGAATGAAAGCGTCTCGACCGGCACCTGGCGCAGGCAGTCCAGCGTGTCAGCGGCAGAGCTGCAGTTGGCCGCGGCCGTTCCTACTACGGCCTCTACCAAGAAACCTACGACCAAAACCTCTTCCTCGGAATGCGCTACGCTCAGCCTCCAGTCGGAGAACTCCGCTTTCGCAACCCCGAATCATTGAACACGACGTGGTCGAACTCGAAGAACATTCACCGATGTGTTACGGCTACGGCAGCGACCACTGGGTCCTAGGCAACGTGATCTCGGAAGACTGCTTGGCGATCAACGGTGCGTCCGAATAGTATCTCCGAAGGAGCTGCTGTCGCTGTGTGGATTCACGGCGGTGGCTGGATTCAGGGCAGTTCGCGTGACCCTCGCTACAACCAGTCGTACATCATTAAGGAGGCTACCGATGCTGGAATGCCTTTTATCGGCGTGAGTATCAACTACCGCCTGTAAGCATTTGGTTTCTTGTGGGGCACGGCCGTTAAGGAGGCCGGGGTGTCGAATCTCGGTATGAAAGACCAGTACCTAGCGTTGCGCTGGGTGCAGGAGAACATCGCTGCCTTTGGCGGTGATCCAAACAAGGTTACAATCTGGGGCGAGAGCGCTGGTGCCACTTGTATCGGCTATCAGCTTCTTGCATACGATGGCCGCGACGATGGCTTGTACTGTGCCGCCATCTTGGAGTCGGGTGCTCCTGATAAGGTGTCGTCGGCATATCTGAATTCGTCGGAATGGGATGTGTACTACAACAACATCTCTGTTACATGAAGGTTAACTGAAGTTACGTTCACGCAGTACCGTCGAATTAATGCGTTGGGGGCTCCCTCATTCTTCGGTATTCTCAGTACCTCATAATCACCGTCATCATACGAGCCACATCATCAAGTCCGCGATAACTTCCAGTAAATTGACAGCATCCAGAACGATATACTTAATGACTTATAAACGAGATTGTAAACCCAGATAACAATGTACATTTAATAACCAAAAATAATGACCGGGAATCAAGGATCAGTGACACAGATCCGAGCCCGGTGCCGCCCTCTTCCCGCCCGTCCCCAAAGCGGTACTTGGCCTTCGCAATTACTGGATCTTGCAGGAGAATGTCCGTCGACCAGGTTATATCGAACGTCAGCTGCCGAGCTATCCCGAGTGGCTCTACCCGGTATGCCATGATTTGCAAGCTGTAGCTTGGAGGCCAAGCCCATGAGTGTCGAGCACTCCGGGTCCCAGTTGCGGTGGCTACGCATTATAACGGGACAGCTGGAGGAGCCTGCCGATCGAGACGTCGTCGTCTTCATGGACTTCGCACGGGTCGCCATCCAGGCGCCCTGCAAGGGCCAGTGCTGTATTTCCTGTTTAAGTTTCAACAATTTGCCGAGGCCTGTCACCTGTAGAGGTGGAGGCTGTGCAGTCCCGCAAGTGGGCTGCATCGATCGGAAGCCAGCACGTATAAAAACAATGCGTGCTGAGTAGCTAGCAATTGCGTCAAAAGGATAGCTATGAAGATAGACCACCTTAGGTGGATTTAGCTTAAGCATCCACGGTGGATCATCCACCCCGCTGGGATTCCCAGCTAAGCAAAGCAATCTAGTGAAGTACCAACGATTACGTGTGTGTATGTAGTTGTTGTGTTGACGCGGCAACTTCCTTTAAAGTGGTGTTAAACTCTGAGCACCCCTAACTATGGCAGCACGGTCGGTCTTAGAGTGCCTTTGGTCGCGCTTAATACTAAAGCAATAGCATATGCAACTCAAGACCAGCAAATCCATGAAAGCCGCGAAAGCAGCACCGAAAGCGAGCTAGATCTAATCATGGACAATCGAGGTTTTGTGTGCTGTATCTTGCTTCAGCATTCGGAACTTAAACTCATCGCGTCGTTCTAAGAAGCGCAGTTTTTTTGTTGTTGCGAATTTTCCGAGTGCTTCCTTACTAGATACTTGAAGTACAACGTACCAGGATATGTCTTTGCTGGTTCCCATAAACTGTTTTCGTCCCATGGAACGCATTCTGTGATCTGTGATAAATTCTTTGAGCAAATACAATCCAGAGCGCACTGTGCTGGTTCCCGAGGCCAATTGTCGCGATTCACCAACATGATGGGGTCCCTTACCGCCGAGTTTGGTGAGGATAAAAATTGTCTCCTATTGTGTTACTCCTGGTATTGGACTGTGGGTGAGTTTTCGCCTACATTCTTCCGTGCCATGCAATGCGTACAAACCCTACCAGCAATTAGAAAACGTACATGTAAAACACTTTTTTTGCCTGACCAAGTCTAACCGTAATGAATTTATCAGTGAGCCAGATAGTTTCCTCCGTGATTGCTTTCGACGCATTGAAGGCTGATGTGCCTTTAAAAAGTTTGGGCTGTGTCTCAGTCCCAATGTGGATGATCATTCTTAAGTAGAAAGGAAACTCTAGGTCATACCGACATTAGAGAGAAAGTCTACAGATCTTGATTAAAGAGAAATTCAACAGCGAAGTGAACTTGCAGCTTTTTGCTTAATATTGGCTGTTTTCAAAAGATCACCACTGGCGTTGACAGCTCTAGGCACCACCCGCAGCGTGATACCACGACGTGTACATGTTAAGCAGTTTCTTCTTGTTCCCCACCATGTTTACCCCTTCGTCAGCTTTAAAGCCGTTGGCCACCGTCGTAGGGTTTTGCCATCTTTCATCCAGGTTTTGAATGTTGGAGTCATAATCTTCATCTCAAGTTGTTTGTAGCGTTCCCGGATAGCTGCAGTTCCCATCTTAAAGTTGCTAAACAGCTTTCCAAGCAATTTTTCTTTCCTCTTCGTCCGTGCTGAGGTCGGTCGAGCCTTCGTCGGCAGAAGACACCTCCTTCCCATCTTCACGTCTTAGAAGCCGCTGGGGGATGGCAACATCTTGAAATGAAGCAGCTACACCTGCGTCGAGAGCTGGAAGGTTGTTTTGCCAGCGGCTGAAACAACGTCGAAGTAGCCGCAACAGGTGACCAAGGTCACAAGCAGCCACCAAGACACCCGACGCATACTTGCAGCTCAAGACTTGGAAGGCAACTTGCAATGTGGCGTCGACCGTTGATGATGACTCTAGCTTTTCATTTACCACGTCGGGTAAACTCTTCTCGTTTACATCCGAGCCACGCAGTTCGCACGCACACTCTGCTGCACGAAAGCGTTTCTGCTTGGTTCGTAACCTTGCAGCAATGCCAGCCACGAGCCCGTCGTCGCGCCGAGAGCTCTGTGTCGCCTTCCAGGCAGGGCCGCGATCCCGGTGACAGGATGGCTACATTCACGCCGGACTTGACGTGTTGAAGTTGCGGCGCGTGCTCCTCGCCGTCCACTTCGGCTGCGGCCCCCGAGCGTCATGACGGCGCGCACCAAGTACCCGGTCGTGCTGATCCACGGTAGGTGCCCGCGCGGGCTCGCGTCGCGTGTGCAGAGGCTGTGAGCGCTCGTGCTGCTGCGTGTTGCAGGCGTGTTCGGCTTCGGGCGGCAGCGGCCGCTGTGGGGCCACTGGGTGCCCTACTGGCCCGAGCGGGAGCTGCGGCGCCTCAATCCCAACCACGTGCTGCTGGACGTGGGCGGCGTGTCCTCCGACCACGACCGCGCGTGCGAGGCCTTCTACCAACTGGCGGGCGGCCGCGTAGACTACGGCGAGCAGCACGCGCGCGCCACGGGCCACGAGCGCTTCGGCGCCACGTTCGCCGCGCTGCTGCCGCGCTGGGGCGACGACTGCCCCGTGCACCTGCTGGGCCACAGCTTCGGCTCCACCACGGCCATCGAGCTGTTCCAGATGCTGAGCGCCGACTTCTTCGGCGTCGGCAGCTCGCACCGCTGGGTGGCCAGCATCACGTGCATCGCCGGCCCGCTCACGGGCTCCACGCTCACGCACATGATCGGCATGGAGGACGGTCGCGTGGTGCACGGCGGGCCCGTGCACCTGCTGGCCATCGCGCTGGGCGCGTGGCTCAAGCTCTGCTGGAAGTTCCCGTGGCTGCGCGACGCCGCCGACCTGCACATGGACCACTGGCGCAGGTACTCGCTCAGGGACCTGCTGCTGGCCAACGGGCCCGTGAACGAGTCGCGCGACCTGGTGGTGCACGGCACGCTGCCGGAGCACCGCATCTCGCGCAACGCGCAGCTGCAGCACATGGACAAACTGCACTTGCTCAGCATCACCACGTCGCCCAAGACGGTGCACCACCCGTACGGTGAAGGCGCGGCGATAGCGGTCTTGCTGTTGCTGCGGTGGGGACGGTTCCCGAAGTGGTGGCCGGCGTTGGCAAGAAGGCGTGGCGTTCGCATGCTAGCCAGCGTCCTCGTCCTGTGTTACCTGTGGTTCAAGCTGAAGAAGCTGGACGTGTCCAAGATGCCAACGATGTACGGCCTCAAGTGGCTCATTCGACGCCGCGCCAGGAGCCTCCCGATGATCTTCGACGGCTTCGAGCCTGGCAGCTGGGAACACAACGATGGCGTTGTGAATATTCGGTCAATGTTGAGACCCTGGTTTCCTAAGCCGCAGGAGATGGAAAGGGAGATCAGCCGCAACGACGCGAGTCCGCCTGCTCCATCCCTACCAGCAACATCGTCGTCTTCATCGCTGAAAGACAGCGCAATGGCACGCTGTGAATCCCACATCTCCATTGACGGCTTCAATCGAGACACGGATGACGACGAGCAGCAGTCTCACAGCTCGAGGCGCTTTGAAAAGGGGCGTTGGTACGTGTACCGCGTCGACAGCAACCACCTCGCCGGAACCTATTGGGATAGCGACGCCGCCGATCTGTACAAGAGTTTGTTTACGCTCATGAGCAAAGAGTACGAGCGGCAGGACACCAAGGCGCCCTCTTCTACCACTGTCGGGCATCATCAAACTTACCGTCATGGTAGTGGCATACGCGCGCCATTCTATAGCTGATGAAATCCCATCTCAGCGCAGACCAGCTTATGAAGTAAATGTTGCAGCAACTACTGCTGTTTTGAAGAGATGATCCACGATTCCTTGACTATCTCCTTTTTGTCGTCATTCACCGTCTTCCGAAGTCCTAGGACCTTGATGTATTCATGAGAGGGTCCACTCAAACGATGACTGTCAACTACAAAAGCGCAATTGGTGTTGGTGAAAGAATTAATGCTGATCGCGGCTCACGACAAACAAACTATTCTCTGTATATTTGATTTCCAGGTTTTATTTTTTTCATTGGACACGGCTAGTTTGATGGTTGATCAAAGAGTTTCGGTAATCCGAAAAATTCATCCGTGATTAATGGTTGTTCCTCAATTCCAGGAAGAGTAGCGTTGTCAGTGTGGCTAACCAGCAGCTTACTACAGTATAAATTACTTTCTCAAAAGGCCCGAGAAACTTAAGGGTAACATTGAAGTTCGTTTTAGGATGGTCATTATCCATCGTACTTAGTTGCTCAGGCGTCACGCTCGTGGCAGGCAAGTGGAAACATTTATGGAAGGAGAGCACGACGTTTTGTGGATCGAAGCGGGAAACGGTTGGTAGAAGTTCGCGTGCGGGAAATAAGCACTAAGACCAAAGTGGTTCACCGCTGACGATTGAGCCGTTGTTAACTGATCTCTTACCAGGAATCACAGTGGATGCACTTAAAGTGTTCGCAAACAAAGATACGTACGGGACGAGAGAGGAGCTTTACATGTCTAATGCGTTGAAAAACTATGGCAGTGACGGACATGATCCACTATTGTTGAAGTGCCGAAGTTCTGGTTTAACTTGATGGAGGTCGGTGGAGATATCAGCGGAACCTGGGTTCTGGTAGGTTCACCGACGTGGACACTTTTCGAGAGGCGGTGAAGGCAAAGTGCTCGAGATATTTGGCCGATTGTGAAGCCTTCGACCTGAAGGTGTACGCCAACTACGGCTCATATAGAGATCCTAAGCAAGTGCCGTTGAATGATGGTGCAGCCATTGATGCGTTTGGCAAAGCGAGTACAGATCCAATCTATGTGGAAGTGCCAGCCAAAGCAACCGCGGGTCCAGCGAAAAGGCACAAGGGCAACTGGCAGCGGAAGGAGCAGCGGCTGGACTCAGCCGCTTCAGCACTCCCGCTAGGCGACGAGGACACAAAAGTGTGGAAGATTGACCGCACCGAGATCTCTGGCTTTGGGGTAGGCGATTCGGCTGAGAAGATATGTTTGCTCGCCCGTGAGGACTCGCGGAAATTGGTCAAGTTCTTGCGAGATGACGTCATTCGTGATGGGCCCACAGGATATGTGGTAGGGCCACCTGGATCGGGAAAGTCTATGACCACTGCTGCCTTTGCTTTGGCACTTGCTCGTTCGAGCGCGTGGACGGTTACGTGGATTCACCTTGGCCGTAGGACGACTCCATGTTGTGTACGCCTGGAAGGCATTAAAAAGAAGGTGACTGCCCTCGCAGCTTCAAGTTATATCGAAGGCTTACCGCTAATATTGAACGAAGTCGAAGGCACAAAGCGCCATATCGTGTTTCTTGATGGAGTGGCGGCTGAAGACAACCGTCTTCAGATGATAGGCACGGGTTGACTTACGAAAGTTGGCGGGATAACAAACGCACGCTTTATGGTGGTCATGTCCATGACGTCTCTAGGTATAGTATATTTAATGAGGAGGAGAGACAGTTGACAGTCAAGAATCCTGTGTATCGAGATGAACAATTGAAGATAATATGAGGAGCTGTTCCAAAACCGTGAAGCCGTATTTGGACGCATCCAACGACGCTAAGCTGGTTGATGAGACGTCCACCCAGGCTAGGCGGTGATCACTGGTGCAATCCAAATTTTACTTCGCTGGCTGTGAAGCTCGGTCTATTCAACCACGGTTGTTGTGAAGAAACTAGGTGACGCTTGTACTTATGGTTGCTCGATCAAACGACGTTATGGTCGATTTGGGGTTAGACGAGCTTTTATCAGCCAATTTGCGTGTTCCAGCGTCGCAATCATAGGTAGTCCTGAGCTAATAAGAAGACTCGCTCTTGCTCTAGGAGACAGCTCAAACGCAGCTTGGATACTGGAGGCCTACTTCTTCGCTCGTCTTAAAAAAGGTGGAGTCACTCTAAAGTCCGACAAAACAACGATCAAGTGGTCGCAAAGCGATGTGGAAATTGTGAATCCCAAGGAGGTTCCGACCCTTGCGCCGAGCATATGGTTGAAACCAGGCTACGTCGCCGTCTATCTTGACCGAACTCGGGCTGGTTCGGTTTGTTCAAGTGACAGCTGGTCACCAACACAGATTCAAAATAAACTGCTTCTACACATTCTTAAAAAAAAAAAAAAAAAAAAACATCTGTAAGCATCAGGGCCAAACTCGTTTGAAGTAACTACACTGGAGATTTTCTTCGTCATCGAAGAGAAGGCGCTACCTAATTTTCGAGTTATGAGGTGACCGGCCAAGGTCTTTTCGTTGCGTTTGGCTCGCAGAAGGACGATGAAATCAACAGAGTGAATTATGTGGGCATTGAAGGCGTAGCTAGTTGGAACGCGTTCGACTGGTAATTCACACAAGCCACCTGCAGAAAGCGACCGTCTGTTCTGTCGCAAATTAAAAACCATTTTGAAGGGGCCATCCCAGCGAGCGCCGGCAACTCCACCAGCAACGTTACGATGACGAGGAGAGGAACGTCTTGTTAGCTTTTGAGCAATCGATCCGACATACAAGTTCTTTGGTGATAGCATTCGCGAGGCTCGGAATAATTGAGCTAAAAAATGCTACATGCACTGAGCTTACAAGGTTACAACGAGGAAAACAAATAGTAGTTGGTAGTGAGCGGTCTCGCTTCACTCGATAGGTTATTACTAGCTAGCAGGATTTTAATTGAAGTGTTACACTCTCCTTGGCTCGCCCCATTTGTCATTGTAATTAGAGCTAGAAATGCCGCTCTTTTGATAAGAGCGCTAAGATAAAGAACAAATTTGGAATATCGTTTCCACTTCGATTCACTTTGGTCAAGACCTGTCATACTTCGTCGTGTACTATTTGGCTTCTAGTTTCTACTTCAGAATTTGCCTCGTAGACGGCAGGCAAGTGACCGATGCCCACAGATGGAGAGCGCTCTGTGTGGATCCAGTTGGTGGATCGAGTCGGAAACAAGTTGAGTCTCGAATGCATTACGGGAATCAGCGTTGATGCCAGGGTGGCTCGCCTCAAGATAGCGATGAAGAGCACGGAAAATCGATACCTCAAGGGAGTTGATGCTAAGGTGTTTGCCAATGCTGCTGCGTACACGTGCAGGAAAAAGAGCTGGCGGTCTTGGGCCACCACGGATGTAGCGACGACGACCCCCTCTATGCAGAAGTGCCGAAGTTCTGGTTCAAGCTGGTGACTGTCAGTCACGGCATCATCGGACCCTGGGTTGTCGTAACTTCACTGAAAGACGTAGACACTTTCCGAGAGGCGGTGAAGACAAAGTGCTCGAGAAATTTGGCAGATTGTGAAGCCTTCGACCTGAAGGTGTACGCCAACTACGGCTCATATAGAGATCTGAGGCAAGCGCCTCTGGATGATGGTGCGGCCATTGATGCGTTTGGCAAAACGAGTACAGATCCAATCTTTGTGGTAGTACCAGAAAAAATGCCGTCGGTGAAGGCGTTGAAGCAGACACGAGTGCGAGAGGGGGCAAACGTTGATGAAAGTGAGAGCCCTGCAAAAAAACAAAAACAACACTGGAAATGGAAGGAGGAGAAGGAGCCGACCTATTCTCTTGAAGACTATGGATTGTTTTTTGTGAACCGTGACGAAGCCGTGAAACAGCTTCTATCTTCCCATGAAATCAATTATAAGCGTGCAAAAAATTGCGGTGCTGGTCTGGAGTGGGAGCTTCCTCTTGTGGATAACATTTTTGGTCTGGGGAAGACAACTTTTGGCCTCAACTATGTTTGGAGATGTAAGGAGCAGGATAGTTTGGCGACGAACAAAACGACCAGCCGTTTGGATGTCTTAAAGAAATGCCGTACGGTCGTTATTAACTTTAGCCCCCTCATCGATGGTACCGGATGTGTCAACCTCAAGACGGCTGAACAGAAAATCGTAGAAGCCATCTATGATCAATTTGAGCGGGCACCTGAGATTCTAGCCCCGAAATCGATTGAGAACTTCGCCGACCTTGCTAATCTTCTTCGTGCATTAACATCCGAAGTTGGCCCCCTGTTCATCATGATTGATGAGATTGGAAGCGCTTTTTCCCATGCTACACTCAATGACTATGAGCGGAGGGAACAATTCGTCTTTTTCTGCGAGCAAGTCTTATTTCCATTGTTTATGAACCCGAATCTGTTCTTCTTGATTGCAGGCCGCGCAACATTTCTGAACTATGTTGGTTCGCGGCCAACCAAAGTGGAGTTGTCTTCCAGTCCGGTGAAGTCTCAGCGGATCGGCCTTAATCTGCTTCGACCCTATGCCATAGAGGAAATAATCAAGAAAACCGTCTGGCTCACTAACAAAACTGTCACCATCAAAGAGCACTGTGGTATGGATGACGCCAAGTACAAAAGCTTGCTCGTCATCTCTTTAGAATGACGTATGGTCATCCCCGATCGTTGGTTGCCGCCTTTAAAAAGTACGATACGTACGAGAAACTCATGACCGAGTACACGACGCCTGATATACCAGGAGACAGTGTCAATTGGCAGGATTTTGCCGTAAGGGTGCGATACTACGAAAACCCACTTAAGGAAATGATGGATAGTGCCGCTGAGCTAACTCTATTTGACATCCGGAGTGAATGGAGGGACAAAGGAGAAAACCCCATCACGTTCGACTTGATCGCCAACATGTTTGGTTTTGCTTGGGATGGGACAATCGATAACGCTACGCTGCACATAGCGCCTTATGTCCAGCAAGCAATCTTAGCCTCCGTGTATCCGTTCAAGGCTATAATGGACGACGTGGTCCCGTCAGTTGGCCGCATTGCGATCGAGGATGCTGAAATGTTTGAGTTGCTTTGCGTGACACGATTCCAAGAGCTGTTCAACGAGGAAGCGCACCCCTTCAGTATGCTTCCCGATTTTTTCACGAAGGACCAGCACTTCGGAAGCACAGTTGTGCACTTTGCAAAGTCTACGTCGTGGCTGCCGAAAGTATCTAGGCCACAGGAGTGGTGGGCTTTGGTGAACGAGATTGACGGTCTCGTATCAAACCAAGATTCTTTGTGTTTGAAACCTTTGCCGCAGCCGCCGTCGTCGGATATTTTGCTGATGTCTTTGCTACAGGATAGTACAAAGCTGACGGTGGGCCTGGCCATTAAAAAGTGTGCTCCCGGTAAAACCAAAGTGTCAGAAGAAACGATTAAAGAGGAGTGCGACAAGTTCAACGGAATGTTCAGCTCTAAAGAAGGCCGCCTTAACGTCTTGATTGTGTGTGCAACGGCGTACACGGATACCGTGATGAACTATCGGTCTGAGGTGGAGAAGCAACAGGGCTGTTTATCTGCTTGTTACCGCGCCACAGGGTATGAGCAGATTCACGAGGTGATTTTGCTGTTCTTGACCACACCCGAGAACCGCGCCAAGTTTTTCGGGATCGAAGATAATGACGAGCATAAGGAGGCGTTGGAAAGAATCATCGAGAACCTCCAATTGGATAGCACCAGCAGCGCTGCCACTGCAGCAACTGTTGCAACAGAGTAAGTGGATCAGAGAGAAGGACTAAATCATCATTAACCACAACAGAAAGGGAGTGAATCAGAATCTGTTTGTTGGTCGGCTTGGTTGCAGACGGCTATTATTGTGGAGCAATACAATTAATCAGATCCGCCGGTCTCAACTCCTCAACTACTTTGTCCAGCACAATAGTAGGGCGCAATTCGCAAAGAAGAAATGTGAGCGAACTCCGATTTGGGGGTGGGGGGATACTTGGTTCGAGCAAGCATACATTTATAAGTGCAAACAGGTATGGGATGGATAGGAGAAGAAGAATGTGTTGGTAGAGTGTCTTCAGCCAATTGATCCTCTGTTTGTATTTGCCCGCAAGTAGAGTTCGTATGTTGGGTTTCATGGCATGAAAGCGAAACACGCAAAAACCTAAACATGACGCAGGTCATCTCTTATCATTGAAATACATGTTTTGATTCTCAACGCTAAGGCGCCGCAGCAACCGCTCTGGTGCTGACGCCCATATTTGCAACGATAACTAGATCAGAGCGTGTGGCGGAAACGGCACGCGCACTTTCACAGAGATCATAATGATGTGTATATCGAGAAAGTAGACGAGCGGGTTCGGTTCGCTAAACTCGCCGCAGCGCACAATTCCGTGAACGATGCCAAATTTTTTTTTTCTCTGCTGGCAAAGAGCTCATGATGCAGTATCACCGTGTGACGGCTACATCGGGTTGCAAGAGGCACGCAACTCGTCACTACGCACCCTCGCTCCAGTGCCCGTATAAAAGAGACAGTCGTGGGCCATCATCCCTGGGTTTAGTGTTCGCGTGTTCCTCGGCACAACGTTCTCCTTTGTCGCGGGGGTAGCTGTTCCGTCACCACGTCGTTACATCGAGGTCGTCTCCTTTGACACGCCAGTGAGTCAAGTTCGTGCTCGCCCGGCGGAACCCAGCGCCGATTGCCGTCGTCAATGCAATAATGCAGCCAGCTGCCTCCCCAACATGACATTTGCCGTGCCGTCTTGTCGCTGCTTCTGGCCGCTCGCCACCTGCTGCACGAAGGCGAGCAAGCGTGCCGTGTGACTCCTGGGATCTCTCGTCTCTGCGCGCTTTTTCCGCCAATCGCGTGGCGCCAAGCTGCTTTTTCCGCCAGTGCAGGCGTCGTACTTAGCGACCGCCTTCTCCTGTTCTCATCCGGCCCAGTAGTGAAAGTCGGTCGCCATGGACACGCCCATGCACGCCATCAACGAGTCGAGCCTGCTGCTGGGCAACGCCACGGGCCACGCGCAGGTGCTGGGGCTGCCGCTCAACTGGGTGGAGACCCACCGCGCGCTGTCGCTGCTGCTGGCCGCCGGCTGCTGCGTGGCCGCGTCGCTGCTCAGCGCCTACAACATCGTGCAGCACCTGGCGCACTACTCGCGGCCGCAGCTGCAGCGCTACATCGTGCGCATCCTGGTGGTGGTGCCGGTCTACGCCGTGGGCTCGCTGCTGTCGCTCACCTTCGTGCAGCAGGCGCTGTACTTCGACTCGATCCGCGACTGCTACGAGGCCTTCGTGGTCTACAGCTTCCTGGCGCTCGTGCTCAGCTTCGCCGGCGGCGAGTCCGTGTGCGTGCTCAAGATGCAGAGCGAGCCCGACCTCCGCCACCCGTGGCCGCTGCGCCGCTGCCTGCGCCCGCTGGGCCGCGACGGACGCCTGCTGCGCCTGTGCAAGCGCGCCACCATCCAGTTCGTCTTCGTCAAGCCGCTCTTCGCCGCGCTGTCGCTGCTCATGCTGGCCTGCGGCAAGTACCACACGCTGGCCTACCAGCTCGTGCTCGTGGTGGTCTACAACGTATCGTACTCGCTAGCGCTCTACGGGCTCTGGCTCTTCTACCTGGCCACGCGCCACATCCTGCAGCCCTTCAACCCCGTGCTCAAGTTCTTCGCCGTCAAGAGCGTCGTGTTCCTCACCTTCTGGCAGAACAGCCTGCTGGACTTCATCCCGGGCATCACCAACGAGCAGACCTTCGCCTGGAAGGACTTCATCCTGTGCGTCGAGATGGTGCTCTTCGCCGTTGTGCACCTGCTGGCCTTCAACTCGAGCCAGTTCAAGAAGAACCTGGACCGCCTGCCCGACTCCGAGGTGCTCAACAACATGAAGGAGGTGCTCAGCCTCTCGGACATCCTGGCCGACGCCTACCACAACTTCATGCCGTCCTACCGAGACTACATGCTGCAGCGCGGCGGCGAGTCCACGGGCCGCGCGCGCGCTAAGAACAGCTCCTCGGGCTTCGGAGACACCTCCTCGTCCGAGGGCAGTCCCACGCCCATGGCGCACAACAACCCGCGCGTGCCTCGCTTCGTGATTGACGACGAAGACGACGACATGGAGGAGATCGACCTCGAGTCGAACGTGACGTCCACGACCACCACCACGACGACCTCTGCCGAGCTGCCTACCAAGTCAACGGAGAACTCGCTGCCTGAGCTCAAGCTGACTGAGAAGAAGGAGCCGGAAGAAGACACCCCAGCGGACGCAGATGTTGTGATGGCCAACCCGCAGGACGACGACCATGTCAAGACTGTCGACGACGAAGAGGTCGCCCTCGAAGAAGGCGTCAGCGAGCAGCGGCCAGACGATGCCGTGCGAGTAGAGGCGCCGACCCGGCACCGATCCAGCAGCTCCCCCACAGCTGCCAGTGTTCTTGAACGCACGCGGCCAGACGAGAAGAGTGCGACTCTATAGACTGAGAACCTGCTAGCTAGTAATAACCTATCGAGTGAAGCGAGACCGCTCACTACCAACTACTGTTTGTTTTCCTCGTTGTAACCTTGTAAGCTCAGCGCATGTAGCATTTTTCAGTTCAATTATTCCGATCCTCGCGAATGCTATCACCAAAGAACTTGAATGTCGGATCGATTGCTCAAAAGCTAACAAGACGTTCCTCTCCTCGTCATCGTGACGTTTGCTGGTGGAGTTGCCGGCGCTCGCTGGGATGGCACCTTCAAAATGGTTTTCAATTGCGACAGAACAGACGGTCGTTTTCTGCAGGTGGCTTGTGTAAATTACCAGTCGAACGCGTTCCAACTAGCTACGCCTTTAATGCCCACATAATTCACTCTGTTGATTTCATCGTCCTTCTGCGAGCCAAACGCAACGAAAAGACCTTGGCCGGTCACCTCATAACTCGAAAATCAGGTAGCGCCTTCTCTTCGATGACGAAGAAAATCTCCAGTGTAGTTACTTCAAACGAGTTTGGCCCTGATGCTTACAGATGTTTTTTTTTTTTTTTTTTTTAAGAATGTGTAGAAGCAGTTTATTTTGAATCTGTGTTGGTGACCAGCTGTCACTTGAACAAACCGAACCAGCCCGAGTTCGGTCAAGATAGACGGCGACGTAGCCTGGTTTCAACCATATGCTCGGCGCAAGGGTCGGAACCTCCTTGGGATTCACAATTTCCACATCGCTTTGCGACCACTTGATCGTTGTTTTGTCGGACGTTAGAGTGACTCCACCTTTTTTAAGACGAGCGAAGAAGTAGGCCTCCAGTATCCAAGCTGCGTTTGAGCTGTCTCCTAGAGCAAGAGCGAGTCTTCTTATTAGCTCAGGACTACCTATGATTGCGACGCTGGAACACGCAAATTGGCTGATAAAAGCTCGTCTAACCCCAAATCGACCATAACGTCGTTTGATCGAGCAACCATAAGTACAAGCGTCACCAAGTTTCTTCACAACAACCGTGGTTGAATAGACCGAGCTTCACAGCCAGCGAAGTAAAATTTGGATTGCACCAGTGACCACCGCCTAGCCTGGGTGGACGTCTCATCAACCAGCTCAGCGTCGTTGGATGCGTCCAAATACGGCTTCACGGTTTTGGAACAGCTCCTCATATTATCTTCAATTGTTCATCTCGATACACAGGATTCTTGACTGTCAACTGTCTCTCCTCCTCATTAAATATACTATACCTAGAGACGTCATGGACATGACCACCATAAAGCGTGCGTTTGCTATCCCGCCAACTTTCGTGAGTCAACCCGTGCCTATCATCTGAAGACGGTTGTCATCAGCCGCCACTCCATCAAGAAACACGATATGACGCTTTGTGGCCTCGACTTCGTTCAATATTAGAGGTAAGTGTATCTTCCCCGAACTATTCGATTTCTGTGTGCAGCTCCGAAAAAAGCTTGGATAACCGTAAACCTCTCGAGTATGTAGCGTAAACAAGCAAATATATCATCAGTCGGCTGTTCATTCAGTTTATTACCCACTTTTTCTCTGCGCCTGTTGCACCCTCAAGCAGGGCCTCTACTCTGGAAATTGCAAACCCTCCTAGTCATGATTTAGCTCTTCACTTACTCACGTGCACCAGTTACAGCACAGCTGATACCATCCAGCTTGGACTTCTTGATTATTTTCTCCAACGCCTCCTTGCGTTGTTCATTTCCTTGAATCCCGAAAAATTTGGAGCGGTTCTCGGGCGTCGTCAAGAACAGCAAAATCACCTCGTGAATATAGTCATACCCTGCAGTAGGGTAACACGTAGACAAACAGCCCCGTGTTTTCTCCACATCACTTTAAGAGTTCATCACGGTATCCGTATACGCTGTTGCGCACACAATCAAGACATTAAGGCGGCCTTCTGAAGAGCTGAACATCCTGTTGAACTTGCCGCACTCACCTTCGATCGTAGCCTTGGATACTTTGGTTTTACTGGAAGCATCATTTCTTACAGCTAGGCCCACCGTCAACTTAGTACCACCCTCTAGCAAAGACATAAGCAGAATGTCCGACGACGCTGATGTGGAAGAGGCTTCAAACTCAAAGCGCCTTGATCTGCTACGATTCATCGATCTCGTCAAGTATTTTGCTCCACTTCCTTGGGTGAGCGGTGACTGTACACTGTCTCCTGGTATATCAGGCGTCGTGTACTCGGTCATGAGTTTCTCGTACGTATCGTACTTTTTAAAGGCGGCAACCAACGATCGGGGATGACCATACGTCATTCTAAAGAGATGACGAGCAAGCTTTTGTACTTGGCGTCATCCATACCACAGTGCTCTTTGATGGTGACAGTTTTGTTAGTGAGCCAGACGGTTTTCTTGATTATTTCCTCTATGGCATAGGGTCGAAGCAGATTAAGGCCGATCCGCTGAGACTTCACCGGACTGGAAGACAACTCCACTTTGGTTGGCCGCGAACCAACATAGTTCAGAAATGTTGCGCGGCCTGCAATCAAGAAGAACAGATTCGGGTTCATAAACAATGGAAATAAGACTTGCTCGCAGAAAAAGACGAATTGTTCCCTCCGCTCATAGTCATTGAGTGTAGCATGGGAAAAAGCGCTTCCAATCTCATCAATCATGATGAACAGGGGGCCAACTTCGGATGTTAATGCACGAAGAAGATTAGCAAGGTCGGCGAAGTTCTCAATCGATTTCGGGGCTAGAATCTCAGGTGCCCGCTCAAATTGATCATAGATGGCTTCTACGATTTTCTGTTCAGCCGTCTTGAGGTTGACACATCCGGTACCATCGATGAGGGGGCTAAAGTTAATAACGACCGTACGGCATTTCTTTAAGACATCCAAATGGCTGGTCGTTTTGTTCGTCGCCAAACTATACTGCTCCTTACATCTCCAAACATAGTTAAGGCCAAAAGTTGTCTTCCCCAGACCAAAAATGTTATCCACAAGAGGAAGCTCCCACTCCAGACCAGCACCGCAATTTTTTGCACGCTTATAATTGATTTGATGGGAAGATAGAAGCTGTTTCACGGCTTCGTCACGGTTCACAAAGAACAATCCATAGTCTTCAAGAGAATAGGTCGGCTCCTTCTCCTCCTTCCATTTCCAGTGCTGTTTTTGTTTTTTTGCAGGGCTCTCATCTTCATCAACGTTTGCCCCCTCTCGCACTCGTGTCTGCTTCAACGCCTTCACCGACGGCATTATTTCTGGTACTACCACGTAAATTGGCGTTGCACTCGTTTTGCCAAACGCTTCAATAGCCTCACCAGCATCCAAAGTTTTATTCGGATACCCATAATCATCTTGGCTGCCATACACCAGAAGTGTGTAGTCAGCAACTCCAGCGAGCAGGTTGTCCGTATACTCTTTTGTGACAGCCTTTCGAAAACTGTATACGTCTCTAGGTGGAGCTACGACAACATTAGATACGATTTCTCCTCCGCCGACATTCACCAGCTTAAACCAGAACTTCGGCGCTTCTGCATAGAGGGGGTCATCGTCGCTACTTCCGTGGTGGCCTAAAACCGCCAGTTCTTTCTTTCCGCTAGTATACGCAGCTGCGTTGGCGAATACCTTGACATCAACTCCCTTTGAGGTATCGATTTTCCGTGCTCTTCATCGCTATCTTGAGGCGAGCCACCCTGGCATTAACGCTGATTCCCCTGATGCATTCGAGGCTCAGCTTGTTTCCGGCTCGATCCACCAACTGGACCCACACATCGCGCTTCCGTTCCATCGTCACTTGCTACTCACGAGGGAGATTCTCAAGTGAGAAAAAGCTGGCTGCTAAATACAGCCAAGTATGATAGAAAATGACCATGGGCAAAGTAGTTATAGGCTTCCCGGGCTCCCGCCCGGGGGAAAATCGCAGCTGACAATAGAAGTCTATCAGTAGCAGTAAATGCGTGAAATAGGCAGAGTAAGATCACTTAGGCTATATGAAAATACCAGGCACGTTTCACGTACTTTCATCATAATCGATAAGCCGACCGATATGTCTAATCAAAGCCGTATATTGTGCGGCCCTGGCGCTTTAGAGCATAGACGACATCACGCACGGTAACTGTCTTCCTGTTAGCGTGCTGCGTGTACGCAATGGCGTCTTGCACCAGATTGCTCACGAAACACTTTTAGTACAGCTCGAGAGTAGTGGGTCCTACCCCCTTTGTGGGACGTGTTTTGTACAGGGGGGAAGAGACCAGGCACCAGTCCCGTTCCTATCCGCATATGTCGTGAAAACCAAAACCTCACCCAATCGCTGTACAAGCGACATTGCACCTCTCTATATGCTAATATTGTCAGGGCTCGATTTGGTGAAATTTCAGATGATTAGTGATGCTCAGGCTCTCAGACGAATGAGTCATATGCTAACAGCGTTATCGATCTATTTAAAGGCAAGGAACATACGAATATACTACAGATACTACAGATACTACAGATACGACTACATATTCAACAACGATGTGCAACTTCATTCTAAGGAATGGTAATGTCTGCTCAAAGGCCCCGACACGCGTTCAATGTAAGAAACACTCAGTTGTTGTTTCAAATGTTGAGGAAGCTGAGAAGCTAAAAAAGAAATTTTTCAAAGCTGAACTCCATGAAGATGTATCGTGTCCTTGTGAATACTTCGGAAAACGTTGGAGCTATGCTCATTTTTGTAAAACGATACGACACAAAGATTGGGTTTCTTCTATGCCTCCATCAGAACTTGGTCATTCTTGGAGAGCTTTCTCGCTTGAAGAGATCAATGCACATAAGATCGATGAATGAATCCACCAATCATTTTTAATCTTCATATCGAGCCCCAAAAAAATTAGTCAACGAGCTTACGCCAGAAGTGCATCGACTTCAGATTTAAGCTTAGGGCATTTAGTTTAAACGAACGCATTCTTCTTTAGCCATTCAATGTAGTTACGATTTTTTTTTTTTAGCGGCTTGGATTTGTTTAATAGTTCGATTCTTGTAATTACCCCAAGTCAATAGGAATGATCCATCATCATTTCCAAAATTCTCTTTTAGGAATTTAAAGATATCGCATCATCACCAATAATAGTCTTTTAATTCAATAACCAACGACAGTTTCCAGGGTCAGAGAAATATACCTCTTCAATAGTCTTCGACTTGTGCTTTCCAAAAGTTAATGTCATACTCATGGGTGCTGCTATATAGATACCCACTTAATTTCTTTAAAAATTAAATATTAGGTACGCCGCCTGATTGGTCTTACGGTCTGCGGATGAATGCACATGAATATGAAACGGCATCAAGATTAAAATAGTTGATTCGTCCGCGAATCAGCCAATAGTTGCGCATGGGTGCCATCGACGAGGTGTGTGCCAACCGAACTGGAGTTCCAAAAACTCACCGATCATAGTCTCGGGTTTGTACAGCTGATTGCGCCACAACCATTGACAGTAGCCGCGATCGCGTTTGAATACCGAGTAGATGCACTCGCCACAATGCTTGCCAAAGCTCAATGTTGTATTCATGTTATATCAATGGTCGAGATAGTTTGTCAAAATTTTATTAATAGGGTATCGCATGAAAAGCCGCTAAACATGGTTTAAAGCTTAGTCGGTACGGTGAATCTCACCTGTAAGACGGTCAAGCTCAAGCTCGCGTTCATATACTACGAGCACAAGTAGGTCCATACCAGTAGCGGAACCGTGGATACCAGAGATCTGTAGCGATTGAGGCATGTCCTTCTTTGAGATGCGAGAGCAATCAGCCACGAGGATACGCTGAGCCCTGCTCCACTGAACCGAATCAATCAAACCATTGCTGATTTCGTGGCAGAGATCGCCGTTAATGGCACCGAGCTTAGAGAACTCATCCATGAAAGCCTCATAGTCGTACTCCTGATATGAGCTAAACACATTCTCATTACGGAGCTGAACTTGGAAATTGCGAATCGAAGCACGGGCATGCAGGTCCATGGAGCACTATCGAACGGAGACCGATATTGTTGGGCATTGGTGGCGTTTACAAAATGGCCTACCTTTGTATTAGCAAACGGAACGAGAGCTACATACTTCACATTTTTCTTGTAACCGGAAACGGTTAGATCGAAGGGGCATTCAGCTGACCATCTGACACATCCGGGGAAACGCCAGCAGCCTGTGGGAACATCTGAGCAAAGCAGTCCAAATAGCGAATGGTCTTGATCGGTTTCTGAATGATTGCACCAGGATTCTTGATGTGGTAGAACGGAATATGGACACGGCAAATGGCATACGGAAGGTACTCGCCAACCTTCGACGTAGGAGTAAATGAGTTGCCAGCTGGTCCAAAAGCAAACGATAATTGCGCTCCTGAAACGAGATCATCATTCATCGGAGCGGCTGGGGTAATCGTGTCGCCAGCAATAGTCTTAGCTGCTGCAGTAGCAGGAGCAATCATGATAGGCACCGTTTGACCGGCAGTCATTGTGGTAGAGTTAAGCTTCATGGTTGCCGTGGTGCCACTGATAGCAACAATGCCTGTATTAATGCGCAGACGTAGCTTCAGCTGGGGGTTGGCGCAGAGATCAATTTACTTGAAAATGGGATGGAGATCCACGAGGCGAATCTTTTAAAGGTGGTACCATGTGCCAACAATCTTGTCATTGCCATATGAAGTAGCATCAGCTTCCTGAAACGCACCTCTGCCGTTCTGCTGACACATGTTCTTTGTAGCTACCTTTCCGAACGATGCCCACGAGAACGCGCCACTGGCCTGCGCCGAATCAATAGGAGCAGGAGTGTTAGTTAAACGCTTGAAGAAACCGCTGTTGTATGCCCATGGCTCCTGAGCCTGCGAGAGTGTAGTATCGAGAGGCGAAGCGCTGTAGATCTGGTTGTTTGAGTAAGAATTGCCAGTAGCCGAAGCTGATTTGGTGAAATTGATACCCGTCCAGGTATCAGGGTATAGATGCATGTCGGCACCATGCTTAGCAATCTCATCCTGAGAAAGCTCAGTCATCGCGCGGAGGTTGTTCCAAAAGCCCTTGTATTCGTTCTCGGTGATGACCTTCTTGCCAGTGAGTTCGACGGTTAGGCTATCAACAACGTTAGCAACGTTGCATTTGAGAGCGCACGCGAATCGGGAAAGAGTGCTCTTCTTGAGCGAACCAGCCGTTTCCTTAGCGGTAATCAGTACGGGAGAGTCAAATACGCGTCCTTGAGACTGGTGTCGCCCTTAGAGCCCGTCAGCTGCGAGGTGGCGTCGATCTGAATCACGTCGCGAATATCCTGCGTAGTGGCAAGGCAACGTCCAAAACGCCGCTCAATACGAAAGGCATCAATCGAGGAAGCAAGCAGTCTTGTAGTAAGCATTTTAACCAGCGTGGGATAGTAGTCTGACTTAGCACATCGAATGATGAGATGTACTCGTACGGGAAAAGACCCTGACCAAGAACACAAACACATTTAATTTTGTCGTCGCGTTTGCATCCACCCAGATATGTCGTAAGATACTTATCGTAGCTGGTACCAGCTGGTACATAGTTGCTAATATCGAGCATTTTCATTTTTTCGATGTAGCAATGGACATGTAGCTGGGATTCTTGATGTCAGATTTGATATTGTCAGTACCATTGGTGGCAAATAAAGTCGCTCTTAATCAAGTTGATATCGTATCGACCAGAATTAAAGCCGAATAGTGGTACCTGATCAATCTGCTGTTTAAGTCTTCCGTAGTCGGACCTCTCACTTATTAAATCCAAGACTGCTATGGAAGTGGAAGAAGTTATCATACTTCCCTTCCTTAATCCAACTCTCCACATCAGACATCTTGTACTTCTTACCGAGATTGGCGGGACTTCCATACCTGTCAGACTGTGGGCATTGATGATTTTTTGCAGAAGCGACTTATACTTATCGACATTGTACTGTTGGATCTTCACCGATACATCACCAATGTATTTGAACATATCCATAAGCAAAATCTTCGGATCGTCATTTACAAAACAGCGCACCTCCTCGGTTAAGCTATCAGCTACGGATACAGACACCGGAATGTGTTCGTTCGTGAAGACAATATTCTCCCCGTGTTGAGTCGCGGTAGGCTGCCTCAAAGTCATAAACAATTAAGTGGTCGGTGTACTGGTTAGCATCCTTAATGGAATACTTTGTAAGCAGTGATCGAATCGCGTTAGGAGCTGGCTTGTAGATAGTTGGCGCAGCGGGGAATCTCTCAATATTCACAAGCTCGCACCGATTTTCTTGTGATTTTGAAGTCTTTCACCGCTCACGAAAACCATTTCACACTTGGGACACTGATACTTAGACTGAAGCATATCGATGCTCTTGATGTAGAGAGCGTGATTCTCGTGTGATAGAATATCCATAGCTTCATACCCCTTGTCCGACCTACAAATGCATTCTACATTTCCGGAAGCTACATCCATGCTATATACGTTAATACCGAGCTGGAAGCAGTCTTCAACCTCATCGAGCTGTAGTAGGCCAATAGACGTGAAGCTTCAAAACAGACTCAGCGTATATTTAATTCCTTGAAAGAGCAGTAGCGCTTGAATGCCTCCTTCACCTGAGCCTGAATTCTGCGAGGATCCTTCTTAGCGCTTTGAAATGTGTGCCAGGCGATATAGTGGAAGACGCACTTGTTGTTGGTCTTAGGGAAGTTAATTACATGCTTGTTTTCGCGGATAACTTTAGGAATAACAGCTTCGCTATCCCCAAGAGCATGCTCGCGATGGTAGATGAAAATCTTGAATGCAGTGATTGCCTTGAGCTTATATCTGGAGCTGGGGTAGTTCAGTTTGTCAGTTAACTTCATAGACCGGATTTCCGAAATTACCTTCTTTCGATATCCGCCTTGTTCTTGATTGCGACAGGCTTATCGAATACATAGTGTTTGCGAGATGCGGGTAGAAGTAGCGAGTGTCATCATGATCAGTCTTGCTCACAAGTTCTTAGAGAGCAACATTTACTTTGAACGCACTTGCCTTAGTCGAAAGAACGTTCTCGAGCTTATCGTAGAAATCAGTAGCCTCAAACACCCTCATATAGGTGTGATTCCATGATTATCATTGTAAGAACGGTACTTAGCATCAGCCTTGTGGTCAGGCGACAAGTGTTTCTCAAGGGTTTCAGTCGAAACATTGTACTGCTTAGCTACCAATCTCTGGTTGATTGGGCGCGAAACGTTGCTTACATAAGCCATCTTACCCGTTCTACCACGCACCTTAACACGGTAGCTACTACCCCCATTTGATAGCTTGGATATTTAATCTCTTTAATCCTTCGAGCTCGTTGCAAACATGTTGCCTAGATATGCTTGGCTATATTCTTCTTCGTAGATATGACTTTATAATATTTGGATCTTTTATCAGGATCGACTTTATATCATACTAATATATAAAAATATGAGATTAATTAATTAGTAGTTGCTGGAGGTTTTAAACCAGTTATAATATCCAAAAACGTCAGTCATTACCTATATTGGACCTGAGAGCGAAAGCCACGACTTTTGGATCTTAGGGTAGTCTCAGAACCGCTCGACCGAACTATATTGATAAAAGCAATAGAGCATTACGCCGGCAGATTTTTACCTTAAGGAATACTTCAGAGTAGCGCGACGCGTCTCATCATTGGTTGGAAGTCTACCTTCTTTTCCGCCCAGAATTTCTCTCCCTTCTTCCTCATTTCAGAATCCGTCGGCTCGAGGAAACATGGCGGTTGTGACGCTTTCCTGTTGCGTTGTCGGTGACGGGGGCGTGATTCCTGTCAAGATCGATACTAGCGAGGTGGTGGGGATCTTGAAGGAAGTCATCGCAGACAAGCTGAAGTACACGGGGCGACCTGACAAACTGCAGCTCTTTCTGGCGAAGGCGGGGGGCAACGCGTGGCTGTCGAGCCAATCAGACGATGTGAAGAAGCTGAAGAAGGGCGAGAAGACGGCTCTCATCGCAGCGCTAATGAAGGAGGACCAAGAGCTACAGGCAGAGGGTTCGCTGGAGTACGTGCTGGAAGAAAACAATATGCCCACCCCACAGTCGAGACAGATCCACGTGCTGGTGGTGGTTCCCCCGGATGTCGGGTCAAAGCGTCCAGCAGATGATGAAGTTGATGATGTCCAGAAAAGATTGAGACTAATGGAATCCGACTTGGCAGCCATCAAGCCCGACTTGGCAGCCATGAAGCCCAAGACGCTGACCGAGTTCACACCTTTGTCCGTGCATGAAGACGAGTTTCGACTCGACAGTCTGTCTATGACGCGACATAGGGACGACCCAATTGTCATGACACCTACCTTGCACGAGTTTTGGAAGGGATTCGGCGAATTATTACGCTCGGATGGAAGAAGTGGTGTTCTGGAAAGTGATCAAGAAACTGCTGTTCGGTAAGGATCGCGTTGTGATAGTCGGCTCACCGGGAGTCGGAAAGTCCTGCTTTCTAATGCTTATCGCGTTTTACCTGGCGTGCATCAAGAGGGAGAAGGTGCTTGTCATACGTCGCTTGAAAGAAGAAGCCGCAGGGAACGCGGTGGTCTTTCTTGATTGCCAAAAATCATTCGCACGACTAACAAACCTCCTTCCCGAGCGATTTGACTGCGATTCGTGCCCAAGTTCCGGATTCAATTGATCTTGTTGATGGTTTCCCGCAAAATGAAGCGGATAATATATCAACCGGTCTACTACCTTTCAAGCTTCTTGCAACATCGTGCCAGTCTGATGCGAAAGAAGACGACAACTCACGCATTGTGGTTTTGCCGGCGTGGCGTGATGCTGATCTGCTGCAGTACGCGAAGTTAACGAATTGGGTTATCGAGACTGGCTTGCTCAAGATTAAGCGGCAGAACACACCATTTGCAAAACTTGTTTTGGAGCAGTACTTCTACAGTGGTGGGAGTTTGCGCGAGTTCTGTAAGGAACAAAGCCTGCTTGTGGAGCGTGTAGCGAGGTACCGCCTTTCCGTGGATAGTCAGCAAGCGTTTAAGTTGGTGTACAATTATGGTGGGGGACAAAGCAAGAGCCAAGTGGATTGTCTGCGGCGTCACTATATCACTGACTGCAGCCTAGAAGTGGACTACCGTGACAGTCGAAGGTGGTTCCTATCTGTCGATTCGGTATATTTGTTGAGCCAGTTGGGGCGGAAAATTGACATGGACAAGCAGCTGAAGGTTTACACGCATGCCAAATCAGTTGGTTCCGGCTTCCATGGCGTCGCATACGAACTATTGCTTCACAACGCAGTTCGGGAGGCATTCGTAAAGCGTAAACCCGTTGTGCTGAAGAAGCGGGAAGGGGTAAAATACGAGAAGATCGAGATACTGGCGCCCAATGTTGTTTGCAGTGGCAAAGATGAGGCATCGTGCTATCCTTGCCTGTCCACACTTAGAAAGGACACCTACTGGTACCCCGACTACCCCTTCTTCCCTTTCATTGACGCAGTGACCACGTGTGAAGCGTTCCCAAGTAAAGTGAAGCTGATGGCAAGAGTCAGCATCTGTCGAACAAGTCCGAGACGATTGTGGCTTATATTCTGGTGACGATTCGAAGCGAGAAAAAGTTCAAGGAAGAAAGACGGCGCCGGCTGAACGAAGAGATGGATAAAAATTCTTCGCTGAAGACATGAAGGCGCGTAGGTCCTGACTGTGGTGTCTGCGAGATGTTTGATCTCAGGGGTGCGCCAGACCCTAGCACGTTTCTAACGATGGTAAGCTGCTTCAGCCCGGAACAGCTGGAGCCTGAATTAAGGTGAGATGCTAATTGGTGAACTTAAAATGCAATTATTTCTGGACTTTTCTTGCTCATGACCGATTTTCAGGTTTTGTTTATGTAAACAAGTCCGAAATTATTTTAATGCTGCCTCCTCTTAAAATACTGTACTCACCTGAACAACACTTTGCTAACAAAGAGCGCATTAAGGCCCACTGGTCGTATTAAAAGAGCTACGACGACAAGAATAGAGAGCAGATTCGAGCTCGTAAGCGTAAGCCTAAAAAAACCGAACTTATTGAAGACAAACCCGAACCTAACAACGAAACTGACCTTAATTAATAATTAATTAATTTTTTTCTCAGGTAAAAAGTCAAGCGCGCTCGGTGGCGCGCCGCAAATACATTACCGCCAATCGACGCCGCGTAAACGCCTCGTCGTCATGCGATTGGCTGAAAAGGGCCATGAATTCGATTCGGCCAATCGCAGCGCACCACGAGCGTTCACCACCGAGAGCTCGTCACCGCAGTGGCTGAGAGGTGAAATAGCAGCTGCCTTGAAAGAACGTTTCTTGTTGGTAAATTACGGTAAGGAAAAAACTGCCGGCGTAATGTTCCATGTCATACTACTGAGGCCGCAACAAATACTAATGTGACCGGCGTCAAGGTTTCGGAAACTAGCACCCTGGAAGATCATATCTACCCTCTCTACGCCCTTCTGGCGGTCGTGGTGATCGTTGACGCGTTTTACTTCTACCACACGCTCTATGTTCTGTTGGTGGGCGTGATAACGTTTGTTATGCTTTTATAAGTATCCACTCTACGCTGAGGTGTCGGGTGTGGTGGCTATCGGTAAAATCTACTTCAAGTACCCGCTATACGCCGGACTAGCGGTCACGGCCCTCTTTGTCGGGCTCACACGTAGAAAAATTGTGCGCCGGACGGCGCATTGAGTGACAAATGCTAGTCAATAACAGCAAGAATTAACGTAAATAGAAACAGCTCCTGCTCCTACTGAGTAATTCGAAGCCGTTTTTGTTGGTGAAGGTGTAGGTGTGCAATGAGTTGACACTCAATGACTACGTCCTATAATCGAACAAGAGCGTATAAAGGACCAGGCCAACTCATTTATGCATGCGCGTACAGTATCTTTCAATGCTTCTCAGCACAAGAGTTAAGTGACAAGCACCCTTCAGATTTAAGTATTCGCAAAAAAAATGTATAGGCAATTAGGTCGAACATCATCTGCTCGAACTCGGAGCGTCAGTTGCTCTAAGAGTGTTCACACAAAACCTCGGCTTATATAGTCAAGGTAAAGCACGTAGTTGCCCTCTTCCTCGACTCAGAATCGAGGGGAGCAATGTCACTTATATAAATGCCCCCTCCAAAGGACAAGAGGTAAAGTTCCAAGTGCGTTGTAGCCCTCAGATCGTTATTTACCTTCAACACCTCATTGAGCTACCTCAACTTACCCTCCAGTACCGCTTACACAATGAGCGCACCAGTGCAACCATCCTCGCTAGTCACGACGTCCCATGATCCAGTGCCTACATCCCCCAAAGTTACAACTAGGAAGTTCCTCGAATTTGACGGCACCACCTTTGTCGCGGCCGCTCCGTCAGTGTCATATCGATACTCGCTCTAATTAAAAAACGGAAGACTTCGCATTTGGCTCGAAGACTCAGTGAGCAAGAAGCAGTGGTGCGTACGCTTACTCACGCAAGCATAATTGGCATGTTTCAAGTAACCTCTAATTTATTAGGTGCACAAAGGAGCTCGACCCTCGAGACTACATCGATTCAACCAATGCGATTCCGGATGGCCATGCAGCTGACTACGTCGAGGTGAGCTTCAGAATGTGATACCTAGCATGAGGATACTCATTTTATTGACCGTTGTCTAATAGTGCTTTCGAGAGCTACTGGACCTTGCTCGCGACGATATTGCAAACATCCCAAGTACATTTGAACAGGACAAAGGAGACACCTATCGTCTGAACTGAATGTGAAAATTCAGGTGCTGCGCAAGATACACACAGCAACATACAGTTTCGACTTGGAGCCCATTTCGGTCGAACGTATTGACATACTTGAATCCAAGTTGCGCGATGTACATGAGGAAGTCGTGCACCTTCGCACTAATGTGACAGAAACCTCAGCAACACACACATCTGCCGTCAAAAATTGGAGGAAGAACTAAAGAAACAGCAGCAGGAGGGAAACAAGGTAATTCAACAACTCAGTCAGCAAATGAAAGCCGTGAATCTCGCCGAGCGACCTCCGTGGTTGTGTCATTGCAAGCGACCGCCCAACATAGAGAGTTGCTGGGCTGGAAAAGCGCAGTCGCCAGCTTTGGTCTCGATACGGCTACCGTTAATGCGACGGATGACGGAACCGTGTGGTTTATATCACCTGGTGCATACCAACTCGCAGTGGTTGTTAATCACAATTCTACAGGAGGCAACACAACAATTCAAGTGATGAAGTCCGAATGCATTCAAACAGCTTACTGTGGATACGACGACCACGGACATACCCACACGACATCACTAATGTGCACGAACAGCTTCTTTAAGGACGAGCAACTCTCCGTCAAGTGCGCTGGGTACCAGCTATCTAACGCTTACACGCATTGGAAAATAGTCAATTGGATACTGTGGTCAAGGATCATGGATGTGGTAATACTCGTATTACATGTATATAGCGTTTCGAACTGGCAGCTCACTCTACAAGTTGTGAAATATAGCTTTTGCCATCTGCGTTGTACAACAACCTTGACCCAGTTGATGACTATTAATCCCCGTAGGGCTTACTAGCTAGCTCGTCATCTACCTCCCAGTAAGAAAAAACATTATTCGTCCGGAAAAATTATGCTTTTCACTGCGCAGATCAGATTGAAGACAGGACGAACAAAAAAACTATTTTCATGAAAGTTGAGTGAGTAATCGGGTGGTGCGCTTCGATCGAGATGAACGTGTTTCCTCAATCCTCTGATGTTCTTCAATTAGAAGTGTGCGCTAGCGCTACCCTCTGTTCTTATCCGACTGTCAACAGGATTGGTGTGTGCACTCGTGCTGACTTCGAAGCTGATCGTCTTTCACTTAAATGTGCAAAGTGCAAAATGAACCCCACAGTTTTGATTCTCGCCTCGCCAACGCATAGTCATGTCTGACAAAGGAACGATATCAGCCAATCCTCGCCCCAAGAGTTGAGTTTGAGGGCAGCACAACGTTTGCACCACCGTCTACAGAAACCTATCAGTGTTTTGACGTAGATCCACGAGCGATCTAATGGAGAGGAATATGTGGATGTTACCAACGCTGCGTCTGCTTCAATCTGTCCATTATGTACCGCACACCAACTACTGTACATTCGTTCTACACAACTTTTATCCACATAGATTTTACCCCACTTTTATCCAGACAAAATGCGCGGCCACTTTTTTCCACCCAGCGCATGGGACAGTCCAGAACCCAGCTGTCGACCACCGAGCCGCCGTTTGCTTTTCGAGGGCGAGGCCCCAACAGTACGGCGCCAGAACCCGACGGGAGCCCGACGTGGCCGGTGGGTGGACGTCGTCGGGCAATAAAACCCAGGGTTTTATTGCATTCTGGCGACGCCACCCAGGCACATTCGCCCAAATGGAGGAGACGCTGGCCATGGAGGCCAAGGAGGTGGCCGCCGAGCAGGCCGCGCTGCTGTCGCTCGTGGCCGCCGGCGAGCTGCAGCACGTGGGCCCGGCCGAGGGCGGCCTGCTGCGGCCGTTCCTGCCCGTGCTGTCGCGGCTGCAGGCCGCGCGTCGGGCCGCGGCGCAGTCGCCCCCCGCGGCCACGGCGCTGGACCGCACGCTGCTGTGCGTGGAGCGCGCGGCCGAGTGGCGCCGCCTGGCGCAAGTGTTCGCCGAGCTGACGCCGGCCGGGCTGCAGGCGGCCAGCGCGGGCCACGGCCCGGAGCCGGCCTTCCGGCGCTTCGAGGCCGGCCAGGCGGCCGAGCGCGTGGCCATCGTGCTGGCCGAGTGGCTGCTGGCCCCGGCCGGCGGCCTGGAGAGCAGCGAGCTGCTGGCCGACGAGATCTACCAGGACCAGGTGGCGGCCATCCTGTCGCACACGCTGGCCAGCCCCAAGCTGCAGACGGCCGAGGACGGCCCGCTCGGCGTGGCCGCCGTGGCGCGCCGCTGTCTGGCCGTGCCGCTGGGCCCCACGCTGCTGGCCAGGCTGGCGGCCAACGACCCGGCCAGGGCCGAGCAGCTCATGGCCGCCGTCGTGGCCGCCACGGCCGACGGCCGGCCCATGGCCCAGCAGGAGCAGGAGGCGCTGGCCGCCACGTCGGCCGTCACGGCCAACGCGCGCCGCGCGTGTGTGCAGCTGGCCAGACTCACGCCGCTATATGCGGCCAGACTCCGGGAAAAACTGAGCGGCCAGACTACGTCGCTGCAGTGCGCGGCCATGGCCTTCGAGCTGATCACGACCTGCACCAGTCGAGAGGACGTCAGCGTGTTCCTGTACCAGTGGCTCAAGAGAGACGGCGCGCCCGGGTCCGCTCTGCGGACGTACGTGCAACTGGCCAGTCGCGAGGCTGTCGGGGCGAACAGCGAGTTCCAACAGGATGCAGCGGCCAATTTGACCAAGGTACGAGGCGTGCTCTTGGCTACGCTGGATAATGTGGACAAGACGGTGTCGCCGTACGAGTTGACGGCTGCACTAGGAGTATGTGTCGGACTGCAAGTGCTAGGCAGCTTTTCACTGACGGAAGACGAGCGGATTCGACTGCTCAAGAGCCTCGAGAAACTGGCCCCGACGTCGTCATCTTCCCGTGCGATTAGTTTGGCTTTTATCGTGGTTGTGCTGCTTTGGTACCCGCTTGCACCAGCACTGAGCAAGGCGCCGGGCCAGCGTGATGAACACACGAAGACTGCTGTGGGTTTATCCCAGCAAGTATTGGTTGCGCTGTTTCACGCACGAGACGCTGGAGCCGGCCCGCTGTTCGTTGTTTCGGCTGTGCTCTTCTACACGAAAGCGCCAGCACTTGTGCCCTTCCTTGCGTCCGTTATTGGATTTGATGGTGATACCTGCAACGCTGCGTCGACTGCAACTGCTGGAAACGGCATTCAGGTGCAGCAGGCATTGCGAGCGGAATACCTTCACGTGTTCGGAGATGTCGTGCTGAAGCCAGTCCTGACGGAAAACTTGTTGGCACGTGAGGTGTTGACGTTCCCGCCAGCAGCCCGCGTTTCCGCGCTAGATGCAGTGTCATCTGGACATGGCCAGCACGAGTTCACTCTTCGCGGATTGCACGGTCTGCTTTGCGAAAAGTCTTTCTTGCGGCACCACCACGCTCATCGTTTAGAAAGCTGGCTAGCCACTCAGGTCGGAGAGCAGGCAGCTCTACCTGTTCACCCACTACTTGTAAGCCTGCTGCTCGAATGGATTGAGAACTACATCATGGCCTTCGAGTATCCCATCGCGCAAGCCCCTCGTCGACTACAGTTGTCAATTGTCCCGCTGCGAAGTTCTACTCTGGCGAAATGGCTCGCGGCACCTTGCTTGGCTCGTGCTTATGATCCGGAGCAAGGACAAGATCACGAGTTAGCGTGGGCTCGCGGAGTGCTTGGACTTACATACGCGCTGCAGTTTAACCAACGGCTACGCCACGCAACGATGGTAGCTGGCAGTAAGCTGAGCAGCCTGGTGTCTACCTCGTCAGTTGTGTCGGGTGCGTCGATGGCGTCTGCGCTAGGACCAGGTGCCGATATCTGCTTGCACTATGATCTCAGTGCTTTTCCGCTGCGTAATATCGTTACGCAAGCTCTTGCGCACGGAGACCAAGGAGGTGCATTTGAATACGTTGCGCCTACGCTGATGAAGCTCATGATGGAGGAACACCCGCAGCTTTTCGACGCTGCCTCAGCGTCTGCATCAACTGGATCGCCGTTGCATTTGCTTCCACTTGCATCAAGCCCTCGAGATGATGCAGAGCGTGATCTCGCTCGCAGCTGGTTCCGTCGCCGCCGAAGATGCGGCGAGCTCCCGGATGTCCGCGTCGTCAAGTCTGCTGCCTCCTGGACAGCTGCTCAGTCGCTACTACTAGAGCTGCAATCAGCACCGATTGACGTAGTCATGCAGGAGTTACCAGTGCTAGTGGATGGCTTTCTCCCGTATGCAGTTGTGTCGTCGCACAAATCTTCAGCATCATGCCGACAAGTTGCAGCATTCTGCGCACACCTTGCAGCTCTCTACGAGACCCGTGCTCGTCGCGAGCAAGGGGCGATTATCTCGCTATTGATGAGGCTGGTACATGCACTGTGCTTTCCGGATGCACTTTGGCGTCAGCAGCAGGTGCAGACACATCAGGGAGGCTCGTTGCAACTTCTGACGTATATGCAAGTGCTGGAAGAACCCTTCCGTCTAGTTGATGATGCTCATGACGGTGTATTCCGTCAACCGGCATTGCTCCGCGTACTGCTGGGATTAGTCCGTGACGTGCGAGCAGCAGCTAATGTTCACGTGACGAAATGCGACCCAAGTTTGGTGCCTGTGGAAGGAATGGCTGGTTCTTCATCGACCACTGCCAGTGTCCAGCAGCATCAGCTGCTTCAGGACTGCTTGCTAATGCATGGCCTTCTTAAGCGTTTACTTTCGCTGGACTCTAGCAAGGATGAAGTTGCAGAAGAGGGTCGTGCTCTCTTGTGTACAATTGTGGATGAGCTGCTTGTTGCAGATGCCGAAGCAGTGGCTCCTTCACCCCCGCGACTGCTGCTTGCCATTCACACGCAGGGTTATGATGCGTCACTGGTTCCAACGCTGGTTGCTCAAGTGCCGGCCATGAAGCTTCTGTGGGATCACTGGATGGCTGCATCTGCTTCAGCAGCGAATTCTTCGTCGTCTCGGTCAGCTACTCCAGGCACAAAACCTCTAATGGAATTCGTGGCGGAGGGCGCTGAAAAGGACCTACCCAAGTGGCGCTTTCGACTGCGTGTGGTGCTTTCGTTGTGCGCGGAGCACCTTTCCGGCAGCCGACAGAGTGCTGCCATGCAACAAGCGCTTCGTGTGGTTTGGAACAAACTGCGTAATGGCGTCGGGAGCTCAGGCGAAAACAGCACCAGCTACATTAACCTCTTAAGCGAAGTGCTGCCTTGGATCGTGGATGCATGCTCACAGAATGCGGACCTCAGTGCTGAGCTCGTGCATTTCTTGCTGAAGCTGCAGAGACAGCAACAAAGTGGGTCGGGCAGTAGCAAGGGCCGAGATGGTGGCCGGAGAGCCGCAGCGGAGGCGACAGGAAAACTACAAGAGCAGCGGCAATTACTAGAGCAAGTGCTGCGCGACACGTACGCATCCTTGCTTCAGCAGATTTGAGCGACTATTGACGGAAGTGTATCGTGGGGTTGCTGAGTAGGTGAGGGCCATCTAACACGTACCATACATGTGCATGCCGATGAAAGTGCAAGCGTTGAGATGCAGCTAATTCTGATGAACGGTGACGCCTTGCAAGATGATGAAACGCCTAGGAACTAACAAAGTGCTAGAGTCGTGAGGAGCATTGCTTTGAGCAGGGGCGACAGCCATGAGTGGTAATCCTACGTTGCCACGGACCGACAAGGTGTCGGCAACATCATCAGCATTGCCCACCAGTCCTCGCTCATATTCTGTAACTTCACCAAAATCACTCACTCCAACGAGCCCAAGATCAGCCGAAGCTGTTGGTGACTCTAGTGGGAATAGCACGTGGAATGATGTAGACAGTGGCAGTGGACTCGCGTTCTCGATCAAGGTGTGTGGGCTTTACTCGACAAGTCTCGAAGCAAATCCTTAGCTTTAGCGTGTGTTTTGACAGACTTTTCGACGCAAGAAGCATGTGCGAGAACGGCTTCATCCGCTGGAAAGCGAATCCCCACGACATGCACGTCATCCTCATCAGCAGCGCCATCTTTCAGTTGCGCCGTCGTCGCCCTCTCGATATTCAACAATACCTCACTCACCTCGTGCGGCTAAAGGAGCTACGAGTCCAGAGGACTCCGATGATGAAGTGATTCACAACAACTGAATGCGCATCTAGCATCGGGTGAGACTGTCGAGGAGTGGATACGACCTATGTTGAACAGGTTGGCAGACCTAACGCGGTGGAAGCAGCGGCTTGCTGCGCCACACTACTGAAGATGCCAGGAAGTTGTCGGATGCTACAAGACACTGCTGGAAAAAATGTCTGCGGGGATTCAGGGTGCGATTTATCTTCCTGAAGCTACACCCGCCTCCATTAAGACGGATTCGACGTCACCAGACGCGATGGCCACACTTGTACAAAGCTTTTATTCTCGTACGCCATATTTTGAACGAGTTCGCGAGCTAGAGAAGACACTACTTGCCAGCCGAAGTATCACGGACCCCAAAGTATTGCGAGCTGTAACCATCGACGATGTCGCTCGAATCTTCCAGTATGTACCATTCCCTCACGTCCAAGCAGGCATCGCTAAAGTCTACGCGACAAACTTTGTTAGGCTTGACCAACTCATCAATGCGCTACAGGAACAGCAAGGCTTGCTGTTGCTGAGTCGACGAGGAGGACCGGGAGTAGACCCAGATTATCCTGTGCATGTACCGCTGGCTACCAGCGCGCAGATCTGTCGGGCAATCACCCACAATGCTGCCACTTTCAGCTCTAGTGGTCGGGATATGATCCTCTGCGCCATCGTGGAGTTAGTTGATGCCGACTCGTTCCGTGATGTATTCCAGCACTTCGACATTCACGGGAAAATGCGCTTCTTGCACCATCCCAGCTATGCTGAGGGTACGGACCAGCTGGAACTGGTTGTGGATGCTCTTCCAAATGCCGGCGAGTCGCTTTTCCGTTTGTATCTCGCCACCTGCTCCGGACGAGTAGGAGATATACCGGATGATAATGGAGCTGGTGGTGAGCAGGCTGCCCCTCCTAGCCCGAAGGATGTATTTTTTTCGAAGCTCTTGAGTCCCGACATGGAGTTCTTTTTCGTAAGTGATCTTAGCTGCGTACCTGACTGAGGCTCAATGGCATTTGCTGTCAAAGAGTTTGAAAAGAACGAAAATGAATGAAAAGCCCGAAAACAGCGGCGGGCTAGCATTAACTCGAATGACTTTGATATTGAGATCGATGATGACGTGAATGATGGGCGTCCCATGTCTTCATAGTCCTCGGCTTCTGCTTCTATCGATCGTTTTCAGATGATCATGTTGAACTACTTGCGCCACCACAACCTGTCGAGTGCGCAACTTCTCCAACTCGTGGCAAATACATTCTTGTCCATGCTGGAGGAAAAGGAATTCAGCCAATTGATCGATCAGTGTTGGTCGCGCTTCCCTTTCGATGGTCAATGGTCGAAAGCTCTGTGAGTGGTTCAGGACTTAGGCAGCGGAAGAAGCACGATTGCTTCCTCGCCTTCTACACCGCAGGATGCGAATTACGAATACATAGCAGCTATTCGTCTGAAGATGCTGAAGAAAATCTTTATGATGCTGACGAGAGAGGACAGGGCTACATGGATGGACCGAATCAATATGAAGTACCCGACCGAAAGCTACAAGAAAAAAATCCAGGACCTAAAAGATGCCGCCACTGCTGCCTTAAACATACCGCGAGATCTCAGTGATCCTGCAAAGCATATTTCGCGCATGAAAGCGGATTTGAAGATGCGCTGGCTGGAGACTATCTTGGAATATATTTTAAACGAAACAGAGAGTTCAGTGAGGCTGGCTGCTCTGAAGCAAGCTCTCCAGCCATTGCTAACAGGAAAATGCCTCCGCCAGCAACACCAACACAACAATCCAAACCGACTCTCGCGTCAGCTGAAAAGACATTTCAGCTTCTGTTGAGCCAGTTGAGTGCCTCTGACAAAGCTTCGTTGTTGTCAAAGCTTGCACCTCCGCCCGTCACTAAGTCTGCAACTGAGGTAGTTGATCGAGCAGCTTCCCCTGTTCCAGAACTCGAGCATCCTACAGTAGTAAATCCTGAAATTCAGAAGGCGTTAAAGTCACTCCTCGAGCAAAGGCCCGAGTCGGAGGTCTTAGAGCTCCTTCAAGAGTGCACTTGAAACGGTAAACGAAAGCTCCGAGTCAACGACTTCTAGTTCCGGCGATGGAAAGACTGAGCTAGCTCAGGCTGCGAATATATCCCGTAGATTAAAGCGCAAACTCACAGCGGTCAATGCTGTTTCGGAGCCGAAGGAATGGCAAGAGTATGTGAAAGTCGGCAGTCTCGACGTTGGTTGTCAAACGACTTTCGAAGTTGAACAGGAAGCAAGTGACTCCTTCTCTGGTACCTCCGGGATGCCTCAGAATACAACTTCTGCTCGCGAATCATCCCGGGTATCTGCATCGCCAGTCAAGAGTACTCCCTTGACATTGACATCGTTACTCGGAAAGAACGGCATGGGGGCAGGCACTAAGAACAAAAAAGATAGGTATCAGAAAATCAACAGCGTCGCTGTACCTCGGGCCATCTCTCGATTGATCACGTCGTGGCGTATGAATACCGATCAGCTTGTTCAATTCGCCAAGAAGTCTCTTGCAAACGTGCTCAAGATAATTGCTGACGCATACAGCGAAATGTTGACAGCGACTAGACGTAAGACACAGCAGCAGCGGTTCTCGTATGCAACACCGCGGGGTAGCGGCCGAACGTTATCTCTCTTTCAAATCGTCTACCAGTCTTTTCTTCACAGCTATGGATTGCCAGGCATTGCTGACATGCATCTGCTAGCTTTTTCGTGCGCCATTGAGACCTACCGCGTTCAACACCTTCGCGTCGAATACTTTGCTCGGTTTTGCTTTGAGGAAGTGCCAAAAGCCGAGCTAACAAATTACTTGGAGTTTCTCGAGTGTATCGTTTGTGATGATCTAACTGGAACGATGATGGCGAGCCATCTGCCTGGACCAATTACGACCCGGTTTTTCGTCGGTACACTCGAAGCATTAGCCCGCGACTTACCGCCGTCGCATTTCTTGCGTATTTGCGAGGGAGCTGGGTGTGGCTGCCTAAAGTGTCTTCTAGATGGCTATGTCGGCTTTCAGAAGATGCGTCGTGAGTTTGCTCTTGCACAGAAACAGCAGCAGCAGCCTGGGCATCTTGGGCGACGAAATTCATAGATAGGTGTGTCTTCACAACTCGTGTGGGCACGATTCTGGCATCTGATGCGCCAATTACACGACGCAGCAGCGGAGAGCGATGGTATTGTGACTCCATGGGAGGGCGTCCAGTACACGCACGAGCAACCAGTTCAACCGCTTGCACCGCGATCCAATACCCGTCGACGCGACTCACTTCTAAACTTCCTTTTCCCAGACACAGCACGTTTCACAGCAAAAATGAGCGAGCTTCATCACCCTGAAGCATTTGACGCTCCAACAATTCACACGCAATTTGCATATCTGTTGAGCCACGTGACCGTCAAAGGGCCAGAAACTTTAACGCGCTCATAAAATGATTCGATTCAAACGAATTCAAACAGGAGAAATGTGCTCGTCAACCTGCTTTGTGGAGATATTACTGCACGGTGTTTCCATCAATTTTCAAACGGATCACGTTTCCCTCTTGACCATGAACAATGCTGGAGACCTCTGCAAGGCAGTAGTCGACTGTGTCTTGCGATCACATCCGGACAAAGTCAATCTCCGACTCTACGAGGAATTGGGCCGTTTATCGCGATGCTGCCCAGTCTTCGGTTGACTCTGATTCTGGTGCTCACTGCGCTCTCACTGCTGTCGAGCAATTCGACAGCATGTTAGGCTGTGTTTTGGATGCTGTTGTGTTAAAGCTGTGTATGGAATGTTGAGGCTCGTTTAATTGCTTCGCCACCCATGCAGGAGCCACGGTGCGGGAACTTGCCATGGCAGTAAAAGCAGCTCAGAGGGTTATGTTTTCCTCCTTTTCACAGACACAGAATAGACTTACTTTGCAATCTCCCCTCTACTGCTCACAACCATTCTCGATCAGCTCGCTACTCCCGGCGGACGCACAAGAGCGCCAGATCTCTCACACGTGAGAGATTTTAGCAATCGTGAAAAGTGTTTTGAACGCGCGGATTTGCTGACAGGCGGAGAATGCGCGACCAACCTAGTTATTATCGAGGTGCCAAGCGTACCTGTGAAAGTAGTGGGGTGCAAGAGGTCTGGTCAAATTCAGCCTATTGATAAATTTAAATTTTTGAAAAGCTCTTTAGCGTAATTGAGCGTTGGGTTGGACACATGCTACAACATCATGTGAAGTCCTACCTTACAGTTGCGACACATTTGGTAGTTTCAGCTAAAGTGGATCAAGTAATGAAAACGATTTGCTGTATCCGCGAGGTGATTGACCAGGACGTGCCATTTATTGTGTTGAAATCCTCGTCTGGTATGGGCAAAACGCAAGTGGTGTAGGCTCGTCTTGACCTGGACGTGTTTTACATTGTCTGCGAGGTTGGTAATAACATCCAGCATGTACATCGTGCTTTCGCCAGCCGCTTTCGATGCCTAGACTTGCTGACTATGATGACAGCTAGGTTTATTGGCGGTGGAACGCAAGCAAAAGACCGACAAGCATTGTCTGTTTCCATTGATAAAGTCCCTCTCCTGGCTAAAAACGAAATGGACAAGGTCAAGTTTATTTCCGCTCGTTCCTTCTGACCGTGGCTTTGGACTCAACAAATGGAACGGGACGGGATCTCCTCACACCTCCCGACATTCGAGGGTCGGTGATCGTTCTTTGTGGTGTTTAGTGCTGTCTACGTGTTCTCCATATGCCAAAACGTTATTGGGACAGAGCTTGCGAATGATTATTGGTCGCAGTAGGCCTCTTTTCAAGAAACTGGCGACGGGGATATTCAAAGCAACCCCATTCTACCAGTGACAACGTTGAGTACGGCGAGTGTGTTGAGTGCGTCGACAGGATGACTGGAGCATTCGGCCAGGCATGTGCCCGTCAAAACGAAGTCGAAGTGGTTCCGATGTGGACAAATCCGCCTATTTCTCAGAATAAACTATCTGATCGATGACGACAGTCAGGTGATTGGAGCATTTTTCTCGTCTTCACGATGACGAACCGTTTACACTTGAGTTTTCCTACTACTGGCAACGGCCCACCCGTGTTTGAGCGCAACCCGCCGAGGCATCTTCAACGCTTGTCAACCCCGCAGCAGGCGAAGACGACGTGCCCACCGCCTCCGAAGACGGCGGAGCAGTTCGACGGCCGGCGCAGCTGCTCGAGCGGGTTGAACACCGCCGGTGTCACCTACAGAAGCCTGCGCACATGCACAAAGGATGAGTGACAAGGCTGAACAAACAAGCATTGACATCTCCAACTCACCGCCATGGCAGGTGGTCGACGGCTGCGCGGCACTCCAAGCGACTTGAGAGCGCGGCAACAGCGCTTGACAAAAGATGGCGCGACCCCGACGTGGCACTGACAACGGAGGCACCATGACGCTTACCAAGATGCCGTGATCGCCTCGCGGTGGGGGCAGTCGTGGTTTGAGACTCAGCTGGGAATGGACATGCGGGTTGCCGCCGAGGTTCCAAACGGCAGCAAGTGCCGGGACAAAGGTGAAAGGATTCTCTTGCCGCTGATTGCTGATATTAACTGGTCCCGATGTCTCAAAATCAACCCATCGAGTGACATGACACTATTTCCAAGCCGAACCCCCCCCCCCCCCCCCCCCCCCCCCGTCAAGATTCGTACTTAACCGAGTCTTCGGCGTCAGTTTGAGTCTTCGGCGAGGGGTCCGAGTATTCGGCGCGACATTTGAGTCATCGGTGCGCCTTTCGTTACACCCAAAGATCGCAACGGACATGAGAAGATTCAAAACGGACGTGTTTTTTATACTAGATATTTGTATAAGACTATAGGAAACTCTAGATGAGAAACTAATGCCCATTGGGCTTACAGAACAGCTTTACCTCCCAACCACGCAAGGGTGAAGTCCGGCTATCGGTAAGTACACGTAGCGTCTGTGTCAAGCCCGGTAGGAAGGATTATGTCTGTCGGTGAGCACGCCTAGTAGTGTAGCGAGTGTTCATCCTGGCAGGGCCAAGAGACAGTGATAGTGGCCTGTGTATTAGGATTGTGTGGCGAGTTGTCGCCATCGACCGGAGGAGCGAGAGCGCATTCCCGTCAACTCTTACCGCCGTAGCTGAAGCTTCGGCACCCCCGTATCAAGCCGTGACTGGCTGGTACCCATCCTTCTGTGGGATTGCGGGGTATATTTCCGTGTGTAGAGCATCCTAGCCGTCGCTCGTGGCTAGAGGTGCTGGGCTTTGTCGGTGGCCTGTGGTAACCACGGTACACAGTGGAAACAGCCAACCCGGTGTAAGGGCAAGATCCTGGGCCTTCAGGTTTGATTTGCCCGACAAGCTCCACGAGTCTCCGCGGACTCGGGGAGTGTTGTTGGTGGAAGTGTGCCTACATATTTTGGACGTGTTCCTACACGACACTGTTATCACCACTACAGCTTGTTTAGAATTAGAAATGCCCAAAGGAGTATACTACACCCATGCTCCCCCATTGCTACCTCCTCTCCCCCCGCGGCCTTTTGTGGGTCTTATTACTGTCTAGATCAGCTGTGATTGCAAAATATTGACAAGGTTTACGCTACCTGATGCTAGCATCTTCTACCCGCGTGATTTCAGTTGGTAGTGATTATACTATCTAGACTTCTTCTAATATTAAAAAAAAATAAGACAGATGCTACCCCGCAAATTTTAGCAGCCATAGTGCATGATACTTCATTTATAAATAGGATCGCAAACTCTGCTCTTGTATCTCTTTGGAATAGCATTTCAGTAATATACCATGCGATTTGCGGTCTTGGATAAATGGTTTCACGATCAGACTGAACGCTTTCATCGACATTATTTTATGATGTTGGGCGTTGCAAAACTTTATAAAATTACAAAATAGCTGCTTCATAGGCATTTCATAGACATTTTTATCATCCGACTCTGTCAATCTCTCCAAGCAGTCACTTAGGAATTTGATCGGAGTTGCAGCTTGAAGTTGCTTCAGCTCTTGTTTGTATGAGGTTTGCGGTGTGTCTTGTAGATGCCAACCATCATCGATCGTTACATGATTCACCAACTAATGAAAGATATGCTTACCGGCGTTGATGTTATCTAAGGTTGCCCCGTATCTGTTGAAATATGATCTACTGCCAATCACCATATTATTTGTTTCAAGGCATAGCGACCGACGATCAGACTCTTTGATAAAGCTGGCGAAATTATTATTTGAGATTACGATGTAATTGCAAAAATCACTAAGAGTAACTGGCTCTTTTCATTTGTTTCAATTGGAACCTCGTCAGCTGTAATCAAGTTTTTGAACTAGTTCATCACCGCGCAATCAGAGTTATCTACTGCTTCATCTAGAACGCACATGTAACATGCCACCTCAAGATGCCCTTCTTGACCGCCGCTCCCTGCGCCACTAGCACGTCTTCAGACCGCCGCGGCGTGCTCAGCTGCAAGCCAGAGACGCCAGCCTGCCGTGCGTGCACGCACAGCAGTTTGCACAGCCCGTTGTTTTCTGCAGCTGCATCGCCAACTGGCCTCCGACGATGGGGTCTTTCGTCGTCTGGGACTGACGAATGGAGTTGAAACGACCGGTGATAAGATCCATTCGAGGTGTAGTAAGTGATAAGTTAGGGTTTAAGACATATCTATTAAAAACATCGAATGCCGCATTTTTCCCGCTACCTTTGATGACTATCACTGTTCCGGTCTTTTCCATAGGATTTACTAATATATGTTTGAAGTACTTTAGCAAGTAATTATACACTGCTTCATCGTTATTAGCGATAGCGCTTTGCAAATGAGTTAGCCATACATCCACGATGCTATTATCAACCACAAAATCGCTCTCATATTTGTGCACGAGCCCACTGAATAGATTAAAAAAAAATCGTGTGGATGAATCGTCCCTGTCAAATGCGCCATATGGTTCGAGGACCACTTTCTTGTAGTTAATGCTCTTCTTAACAGCTAAAAGAATATCTAAGAGCTTGAGACTGAAGATCTCGTCCTTGTACTCAATATCTCCTTTAGTTGTCCCATCCCACGAGTTACAAATCGAATGGATGCCACATATTGGCGATTGTATTTCGTCTCGTTGATCTCTTTAACATAGAACATAGCATCACCATTGTTTTCAACTCTGATTATCGTTTGACGAATATAGGAGTCATGGTACAAGTGTTCTCCTTACACTGATAGAGAGCTTCATATAGCTCTTCGGGTATATCAACTGGTTCTACATCGTTCACAACTTCATAACGTTCACGAGCAAACACGCACCCATTATCGTTCCTGACATTAACGCCTGGTAAAACGTTGGCAGATGTCTTAAACCGCTCGTCGTATTTGAAGTAATAATGATATCCACCACTGAAAGTCCTCACCTTGTATGTTTGGTAGTCGTCAAGATCAATAACAACATCAACTAGGGAATCCATCCCGTTCTTATTCTTTTTGATATCAACATCAATCACAGTAATCCCGGATCGTTTGCCAGTTAGTATGCCCCAATTCTTGGATTTTCCAATTGCACTTGGAGAGCTTCTGCCAGCCACTTGGCATCGATACTACATTCTTAGAACCGTCGCTATTAAATTGAAGCTTCACAATGAACTTTATTAAACTCATCGCTGATTGCCGCTGTATATATTACAGAAAAAAATATAACACGATGAATTTCAAGTTTTGTTGTCTAGGGTGTTCAAGCAGCCGCTGGAATTTGAAAAAGGTCGAATGTTTCTGGGGTTTTCTGTGATTCGAGATATTCTGATAGAAATATCGACCGCCATATTCACATCGAATGCTCTCTTTGAATTTGTCGGCGTTCTTTTTACGCCATGATTTGACCAACTCACGAATTGTCAACTTTCTATCCATATCGGTGTTTCTTAATTTTGTAATATATTATCACTATTATTTTTTGTTCCTCTATACCGAGACCTCTCATCATGACAACACAACTAAACTTTGCAAATACAAAGGAAAGACTGTCTTAGAAGTCTTTGCTGCAGATCCGAACTATTGTGCGTGTTACTACCGCAAGAGATCCTGATCGGGCAGTCACCGGAGATTAAAGAGTTTCTAGAAGAAAAGTTAAAAGACTCGGATATGACGATGACATTGAACTGGGGAAAATACAAAGGCAAGTCGATCAAATGGATTCGCGATTGCGATAAGGGATACTTCGATTGGCTACTAAACAATAAATATGTGGAAGAAAACTGTCCTGCACTGAGAAAAGCTCTTCTGGAACTGGAATAACGCGCCTGGATGTGCATTTGCACAAGGCCAAGACAGATCGAGTTACAATTCAGCATCAACATCATGCAATGCATACAGCTCAGAGTCTCAGCGGTCTCGCATTTCTTGTTTGAAAACAGTCGATTCAATGCATCTTCATAATTTGAGAATCGACGTTTTTCTTCTCAGCGATAATCTTCGCGGCAGTTGCGTCGCCCACGCCTTCTACCCGACGTAGTTTATGGAATGAAGCAGTGTTGATATTTGGTGGCTCCAAAAACTTTCGATATGCCCGACTTGCACACGGTCCAAATATCGGCCAAGTGCACAATTCCATTTCTTGAAGTAGCGCAAACTCGGTCCTGCAACACATTGGGCCTACCGTTCAACGCTTTTGCCCGCTCTTTGACATGCACCTCTTCTGTTTTGGCTGCAGCTTGCATTGAAGCACTTCGTTGCGTTGTAAAACGCCCAGCATGATTACAGCGGTCTCTATATTCACTGGTCGCTGAGTATGTTGCCTCTTCCTTGTTTTGTGTTTGTTGTACATACGCTTGTGTTTGTGAACAGCATCCATCAGATATTATACTCAACTATGTTTTAAAAAATGTTCCAGACGGACTTGGCGTTCAGGACTGATACATGCGCCAGTTTTGGGTCATAGCACACGACGTAGAGCTTTCCACAGCGATTTAAGTCTGTAGTGATGGTCGCCCTCGTAGTATCATCACCCATCGACGAGACGCGTCGGAAGTCCACCAAGCAGTAGTCGCTCAGCTGAAGTAACGAATACGGACCACCAGGAGCAAATCGACCAATATGCTCATCCAACTTGCTGCCTTCTCGCAATAGCTCGATGCCCCAAAAGTCATCCCCACAGTCAACCGTGAAATCAATAAATCCCGTCGATCCAAACAAGGCGCCGACATCTGCAGATGTCACACAAGTGCTTGGAGTGCATCGATATGAAGCTTTATAAAACTCCATTTGCCAAGCTCTCTCCAACGGGATGTCATTTGACAAAGTTCGGCCGAGTGTCTCGCGAATGCTGTCGTAATTGATAGCTCGGATAACACGCGCGATCATTTCCTGAAGAGTTTTTGGACCATGAAGTGCACGCTCAATATGTCCAACGCGCATCTTGACAAAGTATCGCCACATGACTGGCGACGAGAATTCGATCCGATCTGTAGTTTGGACTAAAATTCCTCTTCGAATGCATAGGTCGAGAATGTCAGCGTCCGACTGGGTGCTTACTCCGTAAACAAGGCGTTCTAAGCCGTGAAGTTCTTCGATCTGGAGTGTTTTCAATACCTTCACTGCACGGGTTGATATTAGAGCATCAAACAACTGGTGATCCTCGTGTTCTTGCATTGACCCGTGCTCCAACATACCAACCCATTCTTGACCGGATGGAAGCGCACCGCCGCTCCGCACACGAGAGAACCGCACACGAGAGAAATACACTCCATTCAGCGTACGTATCGCAGTGACGCAGAGACCAACGTGACCACCAGTCAGCAGTGCAAGAAGCGCAAAAAATTGCGTCGCAGAATCTTGAAGGCACTCGAAGCCACAAAACCACTTCACCACATACTCCTCAATTTCGTCGATACCGAAGTTTAGATGTTCAATGCCCAGAGTCAATTCAGGAGGAATCTCGACAGGAGTCGAAAGCTGCGTATACTGAAGATCTGAACCATACGCTGCAAACATCAACACTCGGATACCCGTATCCTTGTTGTTAAGAACACGTTTGACCAGTTGCCAAAACTCTTCGGACTTTCGCCTTGGGGAAGTAGTGCCATTCTTGTAAAGCACCTGCGCTTCATCCACGATGAGGTATACCGTATATCCGTTTAGTGGAAGCGACTTGACACGACTCCACTCCACCTTGCATTCTTGCTTGAACACGTCGTGGAAAGTCTCGTCGTCTGATATCGAGAGTAACGAAAAGCTTGCAACAACCACCTTTTTCTTTTGCTCTTTGTTTCTGTTCACCAAGTCTCGGCTGACCAATGCGGCCAGAGAAGATTTACCCGTCATCGGCGGACTTTTGACCAGCAGCACATGCTTCTCGACGAGTCGGTTGATAACAACATTGGTCAACGAACTCCGAGATAACGTTCGCTCATCTTGCAGATCGACGCTCTGCAGTATCCCAATCGAGCCACGCACGCCATACCAGACCACATCTTGCTGTAATGCTTGCAGTCCCAAGTCAGATGCTGGCACTTCCACTTGCATATCAGCTTCACTGATCTGTCGCTCCGGGACTTCCACGATGAGCGTCGCTTGCGCGTCAAGACTACTCAATAAAGATCGCGGTGAGCATTGATTCTTCGCTTTGTATGCTGCTTCGTCGGCGTAGATGCACAGTTGATCAGCTACAACACCCTCTAGGAGATCCGGTTTTTCACGACGATATTTCGCTCGAATTGCCTCGCGGAGATCATCAATATCGTTGACACCGTCAGATGACACTGATGCTGTCTGTGTACCCGCATAAGCACCGCGAGTTGTTGCGTCCACGAGCTGGAACCACACTTTCCGCGCCATCTCTTCTTTCTAACTATTCAACTTTCCTGTTAGTCTTGGTACCGGTCGATACCTGCAGGTGTTGCTATCTCGCGCGATCGTCGCTTACCTGCTGCGCTTCCTCCATAGACTGAGAACAATCTCAAAATAACCTCAGTTGAGGTTTAATGCTGAGTTAAGACCGCCGGTTCCAAAATGATGTCGTTCTTACTAGAGCTGCTGTGGTGCTTCAATTCTATAGTGACTTGCAACTAATTGGCGAATTGCGGGAACTCTGGTTCAAAATTCTCGAAACCAAGTTTTAATAACTAGAAGGGCTGTGGTTACATTGACATCTTCTGTTGGTGGCCACGCGCTGGCGGCTGCCGTGCTTCTTGGTCATGAACTCGGACTCGAGGCGGAAGGCCGCGTTGGCCTTGCTCTGGCCGTACTCGCGGATGGCCACGGCCAGCGCCACCAGCGACGCGATGGACGCGGCCCCGCTGGCCGCGTGCGACTTGGACAGCGCGGCCATGGCGGCGGCGGGAGGGGCGACGTGGGAGACGCAAGGAGCTTTCGGTTGTGGGGCGCCGGGTGGCCGGATCCGGCCGAGAACGGGCGCTCATTGGCCCGCTCCACAGACGTTGACGTAAAAGAAAGACCATCACTCTGCGTTAAACACCATGGTGCAAGTTGCCGTGATGACCGGGCTGCGTGCGGCGGGAGACGTCATGGCCGCTGGTGTCGGGCCGGCGGGTGGCCGGCTGGCGGCCATGGCGCGGCCGGCCATGGCGCGGCTGCATGGCCGACGGCGTGTTGGCTGCATAACTGCTCGGGCCGCCGCTGGCCGATGCCGCGGCCACGTGCCATGTCATCCTGGACGGACACGAAGCGGGCACACATCAAGGTCGGAGACTGGCTGTGGCTGCAAGCATGAGCTTCTTGGCGAACATAGTGCTGCTGCGCGCGTCGTCGAGTTTGAGCAGCCTGGCAGCAACAAGTTTGCACACAGAGTGGAGGTGACGGTCAGTGATGACTCAGCTTGCGTAACACCGAGTGGGTGTTCGGCCTAGTGCCCAGCACGGGTAATGACACAAAAATGATGCAGAGTGCGAGCGCAGCGGGAGCGACTTGATGCTGCACATCAGCCGCATGTGCTAGCCGAGCGCCATAAAGCATGTGCGTTCGGAGCAGGTCTGTTGACAAGGCCTCGCCATGTGCAGGCGAAAGCGGCGCATTTGGCCGGATGGTTACAATTCGTTGTTGGAGCTGCGTCCTGGCGTCGCGGTCTTCTGCGTTCATTGCGAGTTTTTTGGGCAACCTGTTATCAGGGACCTTCACTCCTTCCACTTCAACTTCAAGGGAAACCTCGTCTTCACGAATAGATTAGGTTATGATCCCTTGAGATGCTCGAGCAGTCTGCAGCAGACGCAGTACATGCTCAGGAAGTGGCCGATCAAGCCCGCGTCCACGAGTCATCAGCACGCTTCTTAGTGAAATCCATCTCTGGGAAGTTGGGCGACTACATATTGACGCCAGATTCGATTCCAGCAGCACGCTTTTCCCCACTGTCCGACGATGTCCGTGCTGCCAGTACCATGACTCATAGTAGCACCGATATCATCCACGTTGCCGGGTCGCTGGAGGGGGGCACCATGGATCGAGTCGAAATACTCTTCCAGCTTGAGGCGCTTCTCGCCAGCAGGCGCCTCGGTGGCCTTGAACAGCTCCGCATGCTTTTGAGGACCGGCGACTTGCCGCGAAGCGACACAAACTGCCAGGTGCCATGGAGAAGCTCGCGCGGCTGGGATCGTCGCGCTCGCTGGTGAGCAGCGGCTCGCGGCTGCGGTTGGCGCCGGCCAAGGACGCGGCAGAGCGGCCGAGTCCGCCCAGCCCGCCGGCCGCGACGCCCAAGTCGACCTTCGACGCGCTGGAGCTGCTGGGGCCGTCGCTGGCCGAGGTGCTGACGCTCGTGACGCCGCCGCACCCTCGTCGACTGCAGCAAGAGGCCGGCGAGCCCACTGACGGCCGCGAGCCCTCGGCCGACGACAACCAGAGCAGCAGCAGCTCGCTGGGCCAAGGCGAGCCCAAGGCCGCGGCCAAGTTCGACGTGCGGCTCTCGCGCTCGGCCGTGCTGGGCCGACTGGCAGACCCGTCGGGCGACAACGCCCGCAAGACGCAGGAGTACTTCGCCAAGCTGCTGAGCAAGCTGCAGTGCGAGGCCACGGGGCTCGTGCTGCTGCACGACGCCACGCTCGTCATCTTCCTCGAGACCACGGCCGAGCAATTCGTGGCCGTGCTCAAGCAGCTGCGGCAGCAACGCATCATCGAGGCCAGCTCCATGAAGGTGCTGGCCAACTGCGACGACCACGGCGCGCGGATCCTGCAGGGGCTGTACTTCAAGAAGATCGCTCTCAATCGCAGCGACGCGGGCGAGTGGACGGACGACGCCGCGCCGCAGTGCGTCGTGGAGACGTTCCTGAACCTCATCAAGTTCGTCAAGAAGATCGGCCCCATGCCGCCCGGCGAGATACGCAAGTGCCTCACCAACTTGTCCAACACCGACCAGAGCTTCTTGCCGTCTAATGATGTGGTGCTGTGGCTGCTCGGTCGCGACGAGCTCATGACGATCGACGAATATCTCGGGTTCTTCGACGACCCCGTGGCTGTCGAACTCGAGTCCGAGCGGGTGTGGCCTGTGCACCCACTGATCAACTACTAGCAGCAGAGATGAGTGCAATCGAGATCGCTTTGCCTTAATGCATTAATGCACGACCTGTATCATGTCTGCGTGTCCTGCATCCTGGTCAATATGACAGCGTAGAGCTGGAGCGAGTCATTATTCAAGCGGTCTAGTTAGAATTAAACGCAATGAATGCAATTTCCCACGACTACAAACGTGTTTTCGTTTTCCAGCTGCAGCTACTTGTAGCGTAGGTGGACAAGCTGTCGACTGAGGTTGAAGTCGAAGAGTTCATGCCGATCCTCCTCACTGAGCTAGTGAGCCGGACAGGCTGGACGGGTGGCTGTCTCCTTCCAGCGTGCAGCCGCCGCCGTCGCAGTAGCCGTCTTCCAGCGTCTTGGGGACGTTCACGAAGCTGCAGCCGCCACCGGGACACGAGGCTTGCGCCGTGTCGTCGAAGATGCAGGCGCCGCCGCCGCACTCGGCCTCCTTGCACTTCCTGCCACGAGACACGGAGAACGTCGCGCCCCTTTGAGTTTAAACGTCACGTGGCGCTGCACCGCCGCTCGAGTTGCACAGCTCAACCACGCAGAAGTGGCCATTGCACGCACCGGAAGTAGCAGAGGCCGCCTCTGCACGTCAGCGGGTTGGCGCAGTTCTCGAACAGGCAGCCGCCGGCCACGCAGGCCTTGGCCTCGCAGGACGTGGGCACGTGCACGTACTCGGAGATGAGGTCCGCCGTGCTCGTGTCGGTTGAGTCGTCGGCTGCGTAGACGACGGTGAGAGGAAGCAGCAGCAGCCCGAGTCTCATGTTGATACACTGGTATCACTTCAAGTCAAGATCCGTTATGTCAGCTTCGCGTCCGTTCATGGTAGCCTCGAAACGATGTGTACAGTTTTGTGGATTACAGTAAACAGATGTGTAGCCCTGCAACACGTACTGCAGTTTAAATCTCCACACAAGATTCCTGCTACCAGATAGCACTCCATTATTGTTTGGACAGAGACGTCAGATCGGCTGGCCGCCCAGGTTCCGCAGCAAAGCTCGTGCGTCAAGTGCAGATCGCGCTCATCAGCTTGGATTATGTCAAGAGGGGACTGCAACAAACAGCAGAATGAAGGATACGGTTAGAGTTCACTGCTGACATGAGAAACAATGGGTTTGCAAGTCAGTTTTGAAGTTTACGAGACGATACCCATATTCCGAGTGATGTGTCCAGGATACGAAGTTGACAGCGTAATCCTCCTTGTTTTGCAATAAATATATTTACTCCACACAGGTTTCTCGCTGTCACACATACATTTCACATTTGTCTCATGAAGCTCACCCCACAAGAAATCAAGATGCTCAAGAAAACTGAAAGCAGACTGGAGGCGACGGCAGAAAGAAGTTTTATGTCTCTGGAGAGTGCATACTGCAATCACCTTTCATAGGATATGGAGACTACGGAACGCCATCTACTTCAAAGAAACTCAAACTCAACTTCCAAGCGCGCAAAACATTGCGGGATCGTTTGATCGACATTCCAAATACATCTTTCGACACTCAGAACCGCTTGGATTGAAAAAAAAAACTGAGAATATTCGCGTCATCCTCCAAACGTTAGGTCCGGTGGCAGAACCAACACTACCGAAATTCCTTTCTCGTAGGGCGCGCCATTACTGACAGCTCCATAAAAAAACCAAGGATTTGAATTACATAAGAATTTAAAAAAAAAAAAAAAGAAGGTGCAGGTGTATTGCTGTTAATCGTCGAGACGGGAACTCCTTCTCGGCGGAGATCTCAGATCCAGCGCGCAATCATGTCTTCATCATCGACACTCAGCACTGTCGAGAGCCCTTCCCTCCGGTTTTTCTGCAAATTTCCTCGGCCACTTGACACTGCATCTACGATCGCCTTCTCTTGCTTAAGCCACTTGTATATTAAGCGCTTTTTACTCTTCTGCTGCGCCGGCTGTAGGTCTTTGTAGTACTTTTCTATCGTCTTCTGCATAGTATGCTCGTGGTAGTACTTCATTATGCGCTCCTTCTTGCTGTTCGTGACACCGTCGCGCAGGTCATCGCTCAGTTTGCTGCGAACGCCCTTAATGCTGGTGCGTCCTTTTGGTGGTGCTTTCGGCGGCGCCATTTTCGGCAATGCTTCCCGTCCAGCAGTCTGCAGAAGAGTCAGACTTGGTACTTTCTTTACGGTGTGCCCGTTGAGAAAGCTTTATCCTGATTTCATCAACACGCCACTCTATTGGCTAAAGCCGCTATCTCGTGCTTTGCCAAGTGCGCCCTAGTAGAAAGGAATTTCGGTACCACAAACAAATCGAATCTGGATCCCTCGCCCATAACTTATTACCCGAGTCTTCCCTAGCTAGCCAAGCGAGATATCCATAACTAGCTATGTAACTTTTGTTCTTCTTTCTTCCTGATCCGAGGTGGATTTAAGCATTTCACGAGATCTCGCGCGTAAGTTTACCGTAGAATCCACCAACTGCTGTGGTGCGCCTCAGTGGTCATAATGGCTGCAACCAGAGCGACTAAAACCATCCTACGAAAGTGATTAACGTATTCAAGCCGACGAGTTGATTCATTTTTCGTGCGTCTCCAAAAGAAAAAATTGTCTATGAGCCAACCCTTAAAGTTAGGCAACCAACGCCGGTGTTTCTTTTCTTTTCGAAACCTTTCTTCCTGATCCGACCGGCATTACATGCCACGTGGAACACAATCTGGCAAGTGTGGAGTCAAGTTCTTGGAGCTCCACTTGATTGGCATCTGCTCCTTTTCCCATCTCCTTGTGACATGGCCACTGATAGCATGTTCAAGTTGTTCGACGAGGTACGCGCGTCAAGACGGGTTATAACCTCGCACCGGGATATTAACTGTTTTGTAATATTCCAGCGCGAGAACCTCTGGTTTGAATACAGTACTAGAGTACAAGGCAACTAGAACGCAGCATTTGCCAAATTCATTGGCCATATGCCTGTAAATCCTCTTTTCATGCTTTCTAAATACTGTACTAGTTGCGCCCGATGTTCACCAATACCTCGAGTGTCTTGATGCACTTATTTTGATGCTCTGACACTTCTCCTTGCTAAGACACTCTGTTGGAGATAGCTAGCAAGGTCTCATCAATAATAATCGAATTGCGAAGCTCGATGCATAACGTAAATAATATTAGTACGAAAATCATACTCGCAACAAATCCATGAACAGGCAAAAACTTTCGAGCTCAATCGAAATCACTTTATTAATCAAAAAGCAAACCCTTGTCTTTCATTCGTATCTGTGTAGGAAAAAATACTAATTTGAATTGCTGGCAGGAAATCCGATGATGTTTATAAAACTCCACGAAGCTACAATTTACACAGGTGATGGAGAAGACCGAGCGCCGCTGCGTATGTCTGGCACTCTGTTTCAGCTCCATCCGAAGACAAGCAAAATGGTATTCTTTTTCTCACCGTGTTACAGCAAGCGTCAGTATTACTACGATTGGAGAACGGTCTAATTGTCGAAACTGCTGCTGAGCGAAAACAAACTTAACGCGGTGGTCTTAAGCAGTTTCGAGACAAACGCCAAAACTGCTTTCTTTTTACCTCAGCTACAATTTTCTTTTCCAGGTGTAACAGCACCTCCTCTGTATCAAAGTTCTGCTTCAGTCAATGGCCACGGCTTGGGAACAAACAACTTCGGCACAACCCAACGAGGCATGCTGACGGATGTTTACTGTAAAAGATCCTGTCGAAAGGACATGCTTACTCTTCTTACAAGTTGAGGTTTGGCAGAGAAGAAACGTTGGAGCATCGAGATAAGTTAACCAAGGCGCATTCGGTATATCAGCGAGCGGAATATCGCGTGGTGATCTCTAATGTCATCTGTGCTACCATTGCTTTTGAAAAAGACCACAATATGAATCAGCTGTATAGCGTTTTGGCTTTGTGTGGTTGTACTAGTTGTGGTACAGCCTGAAAGCTACCGGTTGAGATATTCTACATGCATAATCAAGTCGTAGGTGAGTTTGCCATTGTTGAATTTAACAAGATTAAGATGCGGTTTATTGTAACTTGAATGAATAATGATCATGAGCATATCAAAGAGCAACGACTATTTTGTCATTGCGGGTAAGACTTGTGCTCCTTCAGCCTAAAACAGTTTTTGTAAAAGTCACCGCAAACCTTTCCATCTTGATCACTTGTCCCATGTTACTTGCTTGCCCATTTCAGTAGGAGCGAAAACGCTAACACCTCATGCTATATTTTTTCGTGTTGCTCGTCTGGTTGGATTGGGTCTAACCATGTAGAACGAATTGTTGCTGATTTCCTCGTCGAACTCTTGCAAGCCAGCGACCGTGACGTACACAGGCTCCGTGGCGCCTCCCATTCCGTCGAGAAATGTGCCTCGGATAAGGTCAGGGCGCGCACTTAGTGCCCGCACCTGTTCGGCCTGCTGTCGGAGCGTCCCAATCAATCAGAAGCACGCCAGATGTCATCGACCGTTATCCTCGGATCTGTACTCGTCGAGCTTCGTTCGTTCGCTGGCCTGGTGTCGGTGGTTTCCATCCCATGAAGACCTGTTTCCGAGCTTGTCCCAATGCTCACTGCGTTTGCCGAGCATGCAACGTTCGCAATTTGGCTCGAGGGTCGCTGGCACAGTAATTTGACGAAATTTCGTCGACCTGGGCAGACGTAGCCGTGTCTTGAACGCCTCGGGCCTCGTCGAGCTTCTTCCACTGCTCTTCACATGTCAAACCGCTTAGTGCATCTTCAGGACGTCGCTGTACTCCTGCTGGAGCTTCGTAGCTACGTCTTTCGACGACCGGAGGTTGTTGAGCGAGCCAAGCTTCATAGAGCTGACGCTCTTTTCCCAGGAATTGACTGTCCTTCGACGACCCGTACGCTATCACTTGCCACTCATGATACTTCTTGGTGTGTAGTTGTACGAATCCATCGGTAATCGGCAGTTCGCCGATAGGTACCCACCACGCGAAAATAAAGTGAGCCGGGCACCACGCTCGACGATCTGACACGTTCGTCACCTTGACCCAGGTTGCACGGCCTGATTTGTTGAAGTACACCGTCGGAATGAGCGTGCTGGATCGTCGAACCCATAACTGATGTGTCTCTGGGCTCGATTGATTCCGTTGCAGCTTAAATTCGACGACCTCACCTGGCGGTACGTCTAATCTTCAGTCGGACCACCAGGTACATGCTTGTCAGTCGGCAGCTCGTCGACCTCTCGCTGAGCCTTGATTAGCGGCACCACCACCACATCAGGGTTTTGCATCGTCGACCTGAAGAGGTCAAGCCTCACACCTGCTGGCATCATGAAATCAGTGCCGAGAATGACATCCACCCCGGCGAAATGCGGCATTATCCAAACTTTAAACTTGTAGACGAGCTCCCAACCAAGCGTCAACTTGATCACCGCACGTTCGTCGGTATAGACCTTGTCCTTTCCAATCCCTTGCACATCCAGTCGCATATCCTTACTAACACGTCGCCTCAATCGCAACTTCCTCGCGAACGAATCGGTGGCCGCACTGACGTTAGCGCCCGTATCCAGCAGTATCTTTGTCCTCACATCGTTCACTGCTCCCAAAACCAGTGCCCGCATCCGTTTTCGCTTGCCGAACTGTTTCTTCGACCACCAACCCTTGCGTTCACCCTTGTTCAGCTTGATAGCCTTGCATCTTGGGCTCGGTCTCAGATCGGTGGCGTAGCACTAGTAATAATCCCGGTTGATTCGCCGACCTCCTGACTTGACTTCAGTAGGGCTGGCTTGTCGATTGGTTCCAATTTTCTGTCTGATTCACATTCAATTTCCGTCGCATCATCATTTTCCAGCCATTTGCCTTGCCGAATGAACGCAAACACGTAGTTTGCCTCCACTACGGGCTCAGCGAACTGTGGCCGCCCGTCTTGGCCCAACCCAGTTATAGTTGGCGGGCGCGCTCGTTTAAATTGCTGGAATAGATGCCTTGGAGCTCAGCAGGAAGGGATTCCTTCTCATGTTTTGACTTGAGGAACTTGACTGCCTCTTCGTAGAGTCGGTGGTGCTCGCACTGTCCAATACCATGGACTTGGGTACAAAACTTGCACTTGCGGAAGCACTTGTGCGCCGAATGGCGTGGATCACCACAGGCAGCACACGGTCCGTATTCTGGACGTGCCCTGCGGTCGCTGTCACCCCAGCGTCGTCGCGGGGCGGCGTCATTTCGCCGTGTCTGGCTTGGCGAGGACTCGTTACGACCAGCGAAGTCTGTTCGCTGACCTCCTGATCTGTCGGGAAAGTGTCCAGTCTCTGCCTCATCCATGTACTCATCATCCGACTAAGAGTCAGATCGGTAAGATACGTCGGAATGATTGCTCACGCGTTCGTAATCATCGGAGTCGGCTCGGCGACGTGACGTAATCGCCATCTTGTCAGACCACGCTTCATATAGCTCGTCGACTGATGCATCGACGAGGGTGACTTGGCGGCTGTAGCGGTCATCCCGACGGCTTCTACCGTCACCTCGACGGTCGTCTCGGTCTCCACGACGGTCGTCACGTCTGCCTGCGTCATTGCGACGACTCCCTCGCGGCTGGGCTTGCTCGACGAGCGGCCAAGTCCTTTGCGGCGACGATCGGCGATCAGCTTGTCGTTAATCACTGCCTCGACCTTTGCAATGTTGTCAAATCGCTGAGGAATTAGTTGTTCAACCAGCTCATCATCGCGACACGTCTCTAGGAAGTTCTTCACATGCTGTTCACCAGTGCGTCCACCAAATTCATAGTGAATGCTCGCTGAGCGAGCGTATCCATTCAGGGGGAGCAAATAATCACAGATATGCTCTCCAGAGTCCCGCTCGGCCGTGTAATACTTGCTCGCTGGGGTTTGATCGTATTGCGAGCAGTAGTACGTCATAAACGCCTCGCACAACAGTGACCAGCGCTTACGCGTCTTCTTCGGCAGCTGGCGAACCCAGTGACCAGCGCCATCTTCCATGCACAACTGGAACGCTTCACACCAGCGATATTGCGGGGTGTTCGTCCCCTCCATCTCGTAGATGAATTTCTTGAGCCACTGCAACGATCGCTCGCTACGATTACGAGCTCCAGAGAATTTAGTCAATTTCTTGAGCGATATATGGTTAGTCAGCGTAATTCGCTGAGCTTCCTCTTCATCTTCGCGTAGATACGTCCGACGAATTTGCGCCGCCAAATCATCACGGGGATCATCACCTCCACCGATATCATCATTATCATCATCATCGTCAGTGTATCGACGACTCGCACGGCTCTTCTTCGGGGTAACCATGTGCGAGTCCATGAAGTATGGCGATGCAGCCGACGTCCCAAACACTTCCGTCTTGATCGCCGGCGTCTGCACTTGGGTGTTACTCTTTGCCTTCTTCGGTGTATCAGGTAGCGGGATGTTGCGTGGATCAGCTTCGCCGAGCTTCATCACAGTCACCAAGCCTCGGATTCCGAAGGTGTCCTTCAGCTTGCGCTTCCACTTAGTGAGCTCGGCGCTAACATCGCCGAGCTCCCACACATCCAGCGCCACCTTGGACGGCAGTGCTGTGCACTCAAAGCCCATAGCCTGCAATAATCGCTTGGTCTGTTCTGCGAGCTTGCTCACGCTGCTACTGTCGATGGGGCATATCAACTCTTTTTCCAGCATAATCCACTTGGCCCCTCCAACTTCTTTCGGTGAGAACATCGACACCCAGGCACTGGTCGCGGTCATCGAACGTCCGATCTGACCGAGTGCCCGGTAAGCGCTTGGCGTATCTCCATTCACCGCTCATCCGGAGCCAGCGCACGCGCCGAGGCTACTTCTTCGAGGTCGTCATCCAGTCGGCGAGCGACCGGACGCGGAGTACTCGATTTTCCAACAACTACGGAGAGTTCGTCGACCTCTCCGTCTTCCACCTCCTCTTCGGCGGGCTCCATCTTCATCTCAACTTCATCATCTTTATCAACTCCACTTCCATGGCCACGATCGTCGACAGAATCGAACTTCACCGAGCGTGGCGTGCTGGCCGTCGCCCTCGTCGTTGCGTCCGCTGATCTCGGCCGCGCGCTTGACCCGGCGCCGGGCGCTTCGCGTTCGTCGACGTCTTGACCATCTTCACTTGTTGCTCATTAACTTGGTAAGTACCTAAGTGCCACAACCACCCTGTTCCCGGGTCGCGGCACCAGTTGTGGTATTGCACACACGTAAAACTTGTTAGCCTTCCCACATTACACCCACAACACCTGCCTCAGCGAAGCAGGCTTGAGGGCGAATCCGAAGATCGCCCAGTCCGTTAACAGCGGTGTAACGGCTCCCCAGACACCTGCCAACTTCTTACACCAGGAGCCGTACCACGAGCACACAGCACGCTCCCCTTGATCACTGACCTCTCTCTCCTTCCTCTTCTCTTCTTGAACCCGTGCCTCCACCAAAGGATGGACGGCAACGATTTCTCGCTTTGACGGGGCGTAGGCGATAGACACGCCTACTCGGTACGCTTGCAGGCCGAGTAAAACCCGTGTTCGTCGACCTCGATGAACCAACTTGTGACCACTTGGGGCCGATGTCCAGGAACCACCACACACGCTTCTTGGACTTGCCACGAGGCCGAGATCGCTTCCGTCACTCCGTCAGACGATCTCAGCGGTGGGCATGATCTAGTCCGCAGGGACGATGTACCGAAGAGTCGCTGCGTCGCGTGCTGCTTGTGTTGGACCCCGAAAATTCCACTCTGTTATTATCTGTTATCTTTGTTGGGCTCTTGGCCCTCCTAGTAGGTTCCAATACAAATATCTAATGAAAACGGGCCGTTACGGCCTCTCCGATACTAAATCCTAGTCAATCGCTGAGGCGACTCTTCACGCTCGTCGACCATGAGATCTTGGTTCGCCGGCCCTTCAGATGGGTACACTGGCTCTTCGGCGAAACTCCCCGATTGGTGGCTTGAGTACACGTTGATCGCCGATCTGCTGGTAGCACCAAAATCCTGCCATAGCCTGAGCTAGGCAAAATCCGAAATCGCTCTACCACACTTGTCAGTCAGAAGATGCGAGAATCAATTCCACGAAACGAAATGAACAGCAACGCTAGCCCAACTGCACAATTTGCGTCACTATTGCAACCTTCGACAACAAGGCTGAACCAAAGCAATCCATCACATAAAAAACTCCAAATAATAAAAATAATAAAATAGTTATTAAAAAAATTCGGATATAATAATTTCAAAATTCTTATTACAATTTCCTGAATTGTGAGTAAGCAGCAGAATCGGGTAGTGCACCCATAACGTACTTAGCTGCTGCTGCCGCCTCTACTGTTCCCTCCACTGCCAAACCAGTAGGATGTTGAAGCGTACCGTAGTCGGAGATCGCTGGAGCTGTGCTGTCGCTGTCGATGCTACTGCATCCACTGCCGCTGTCCACGGTCAACTGCAGCACATCAAATTACCACTAGACGTGAGTACGTCGGGATAATCCAAACCAGAAGGGGGTCGAAGCGTACAGTAGTCGTAGATTGCCAGCGTGTTCAGCCAACTGCATCAAAATGAGCCACCACGAGACGTGACTACGCCGGCATTAGCCAAACCAGTAGGGGCTCGAAGCGTACCGTACGCGGAGACAGCTTCGAGGAGAGAGTGAATATATGGGCCGCTGATACCGCAACTGCCACCACCTAAAAGCAACCGCAGAACGTTAGGGAGCCGGTATTAGTTGTCTTCGAGGGAATGGATCATGCACCTCAGTGACGTTTTAGAGCCACGAGCAAATCTGCGAATGAGCCTGCCCACACAGATGAACACCTCGGGTGCTGTCATTTATCTCACAGAAATCTCCGCGTCCATCCCCTCCTCACTCAAGCATTTGGTATGAAGCATGGGGGGGGGGGGGGGGGGGGGTAGATAGCTGCAGCGAGGGTAGTATGGAGCTTGGTATGATCGCTTCGACAATTTCTAGGAGAAAGTAGTCGGAGGGACGCTGCCGACAAGTTGAAGTTGCTTGGGCCGATGTACGCTTACATAGCAAACCTGGCGAAGCGAGTACCGGGATTGTATGCCTGCCTTAGCGTATACCGGTCCCAATACCGGTATTTCTAAAGTTGGTGCAAATGTTGTGTGGAGCTCGAAAAGCCCCTCGCGCCTATTATTATCTCCATAGTAAAGTGTTTGACTTGGGTTCTGTATGGTTTGACTTGGAATTATTATTGATAACTTGGAGTTTGTATTAAATACCGGTAAAAACCGGTTCTGTGACAGTCAAGGGGTACAAACGACAGTTCTCCACGTCGTTACGAACTGCGAACACCGTCAATGCAAACACAGCTCACTCTCGTTGGAACTGAATCGAGCTGACCAGCAACCACGGATGAGGTGTCGTGCTCGGTCGTTAGAATAGTAGTATGCCGATGCTGAATACACGTCTTTGCCTTGCACCGACCTCACTCAACTTTACGGTCGACTAGCAAAAGCTGAGACTGACGTCGGCAACTGCAACCGTGTGGGGTCCGCACTGGAACTCGCGAGTCCAGGCGGCCAATCAGCGCGCGGCCCTCGAATTCCCATCTGGATCCTCGACGCCGGCGACGTAGCCTGCGCGTCATCGCGGCGATGGGACGGATCCCGGCGGTCGGCGGACGCCATTCCCGCTTTCGCCCCGCCGCGCGCACCCGAGACCGCCATGGGCACCGACATGCAGAAGATCCACGTGGCCAACCCCGTGGTGGAGCTGGACGGCGACGAGATGACGCGCATCATCTGGAGGGACATCCGCGAGAAGCTCATCCTGCCCTTCCTGGAGCTGCAGATCGAGTACTACGACCTGGGGCTGGAGCACCGCGACGCCACGGACGACGCCGTGACGCTCGAGGCCGCGCGCGCCATCGCGCGCCACCACGTGGGCATCAAGTGCGCCACCATCACGCCCGACGAGGCGCGCGTGCGCGAGTTCGGGCTCAAGAAGATGTGGCTCAGCCCCAACGGCACGCTGCGCAACGAGCTGGGCGGCACCGTCTTCCGCGAGCCCATCGTGTGCCGCAACATCCCCAAGCTCGTGCCGGGCTGGAAGGAGCCCATCATCATCGGCCGCCACGCCTTCGGCGACCAGTACAAGGCCATCGACTTCGTGGCCAACGAGCCCGGCACCTTTAAGCTCACGTTCACGCCCGCGCGCAGCGGCGCCGCGGCCGAGGAGTTCCACGTCTACGACTTCAAGGGCTCGGACGGCGGCGTGGGCATGGGCATGTACAACACGGCCGAGTCCATCACAGGCTTCGCCAAGTCGTGCTTCGAGTACGCGCTGGAGCGCAAGATGCCGCTCTACATGAGCACCAAGAACACCATCCTCAAGCGCTACGACGGCCGCTTCAAGGACATCTTCCAGGCCATGTACGAGAAGTCGTACCAGGCGCAGTTCGAGGCGGCCGGCATCTGGTACGAGCACCGCCTGATCGACGACATGGTGGCGCAGTGCCTCAAGTCCAAGGGCGGCTTCGTCTGGGCCTGCAAGAACTACGACGGCGACGTGCAGTCCGACATCCTGGCGCAGGGCTTCGGCTCGCTCGGGCTCATGACCAGCGTGCTGCTCACGCCCGACGGCAAGACCATGGAGGCCGAGGCGGCGCACGGCACGGTCACGCGCCACTACCGCGTGCACCAGAAGGGCGGCGAGACCAGCACCAACTCCATCGCGAGCATCTTCGCCTGGACGCGCGGGCTGCTGCACCGCGCCAAGCTGGACGGCAACAGCCAGCTCAAGCTCTTCTGCGAGGAGCTCGAGGCCTGCATCGTGGAGAGCGTGGAGGCCGGCCAGATGACCAAGGACCTGGCGCTGCTCATCCACGGCGCCGACCTCAAGCGCGAGCACTACCTCGACACCTTCCAGTTCATCGACCAGATCGCCGCCAACCTGCGCGCGCGCCTGGCCGCCAACCCCCGCTTCCAGGCCTGAGCGCGCACAGCCACACACTCGCGTAAATACATGTCCAGCAAAAACTTCAACTTGGTGTTGCGTTTCACGCCCTTTGCTGCAGATCCGTGATCTGCACGCAAACGGCTCCAACATGGCTGCACGAGTGGAGCCATGTTGGAGCCGTTTGCATGCATGTTTGTTAAACAGTGCAACCCAAGCATCTCTTGGTGCAACTCAGTAGCCAGCAGCAACATACCCGTGTCTGCAGCAACTGTGCCGCAACTCTGTCGCCTCGGCATACTCAGACCAAGATCTCTTCGCTGACATGTCGCTTTCAGTATCCCCGGCATACAGAGAAGAAGAAGCCGAGGCGCAAGCAGCGAGATGAGCGCGCGGCGGTCGTCGCTCAGCGGCAGCGACGCCAGCGCCAGCGGGCGCGACAGCGCGGACGACGAGCAGCTGCTGGACGCGGCGTTCGACGAGCTGGAGGAGCAGACGGCGATCGCGCGCGAGCTGGCGCGAGGCGGCTTCTTCGGCGCGGCGGACGAGGCGCCCGACGCCGACGCCGACGCCGCCGCCGCCGCGCCCCGACGCGGCGCCAGGTCCAACGCCGCGCGCATGCTGGAGGCGCTGGAGGCGCTGGCGCAGGACGCGGACGGCGCGCGCGTGCCGCAGTCGCTGCGCGGGCTGCTGGAGCAGCTGCAGGGCGGCGACGGGCCCGTGCTGGGCGCGCTGCTGCCCTTCTCGCAGCTGCTGCAGGGCGCACGCTTCCCGCGGCTGCTGGAGCAGCTCGGCGCCGAGCAGCCGGCGCCCGCGCAGGCCGCCGCGCTCTCGGAGCTGTGCGAGACGCTGTCCATGTCGTCGGAGGACGCGCTGGCCGTGGCCGGCTTCAGCGTGGACGGCTTCGTGCCGGCGCTGGTGGCGCTGCTGCGGCGGCCCGCCTCCATGGACGTGCTGCTGCTGGCGGCGCGCGCGCTGTCCGCCGTGCTGGAGCTGTACCCGGCCGCGGGCGTCCAGCGCGCCGCGGCCGAGCACGTCATTCCGTCGCTCTGCGAGAAGTTGCTGGAGATCGAGTATATGGACGTGGCCGAGCTGGCGCTGCAGATCCTCGAGCGCATCGTGTGCAAGGCGGAGCCGGCGCTCAGCGCCGCCGGCGCGCCCAACGTCGCGCAGCTCTGCGCGCAGTTCCGCGTCGAGGTCATCCAGGAGAACGGCATCGTGGCGCTGCTCCAGTTCGTCGACTTCTTCCCGCTGGAGATCCAGCGCCGCGCGGCGCGCGTGGTCTGCCAGCTCTGCTCGGACTTCCCGCTCTCGATGGAAGCCAAGATGAGCCAGGGACTGCCTTACATCACCAACCTGCTGCGCTCGTTTGACAGCGAAATCTTGCAGAGCAGCTTTGCCTGCCTGCAAAAGCTTGGAGAAAGCACGGCCTTCTCGGAGAACGCGGACTTTGCATCGATGATTGCGACGGTGGAGATCTGCAACTTACTCCTCAGTAAGCTGACATCCTACGCGAATTTGGACGGGTCTGGAAGCAGCAGCGCGTCGTCGCAGGTGTCCCCCACGGGGTATACCAGCATGCTTCGCTTTATGTCATGTCTGCTGTCCTGTGTTCCAAGTGATATGAGCGTGTCTTCGGTCGTTTCAAGTGCATCGCATTTACGCTTTATTAAATTACCTCCTATCGTGACGGCGCTGCTGGCAAAGCAAGAAGTGATTTCGGAGAACCAGCTTCTCCGCGAGACTTTAAAGCTGGTTATTGTGGTTCTTCCTATTGCTGAAGAACTTTCCTCCACCGATGTTATTCCACCTGAAATGCTCGCATTGGCGCATGGAATTTTGCCGCTTATCATTCGGGTCTACGACGTAACTTCGCGAGCTGATCTGCGTTACGACTGCCTAGGTGTCATCTTCCGTAGCTGCTCATTGATGCATGCTAGCCAGCAGTCTTTTACCGAACACGAGCGCGCCGAGTTATCACGGCTCGCTGCCTTCCTTGCGCGAGTGCTGCGTCCCAAGCGCAGTGGCACAACAGCAATGCCTGTTTCTGCGCTCGTTAAAGCTGAGAAGGATCTGGTTCCAGTACAGCTTGCTTTGCAAATTATTGAGGTGCCTCTTCTTCATGTCAATGCTCGGGAGGCAGCAAAGGATGTTTTTGAGCGCCATGGTGTTACGAGCATTATTCGTTTTTACGCATCTAGCGCCGAGGAGGATGACGTAACCGGAAGTGACCTGCAAGAGATTCAGATGACGTCGGCCCGACTTATCCATGATTACTTGAGTGACCAAAGTTCAATCGTTAGTGTAATGGCTCAGCTAGAGCACCTTGTGGACGAGCTGCAAACAGTTTTGGCATCCAACAGCACATCAGAAAATGAGCAAAATTCCTCCCTGCTCGATGTGCTACTGAAGCTGCGCGATTTTGTGATTCAGGGAGACGACTTTTTAACTGCTCACGAAATTGCTTGTAGCGGGCTTGTGAACGTCCTCGTCCAGGTCTTAACGGCTGACAACGGCCAACTTGCTTTTACTCAAATATTAAATATGCAGGGTGCTGAAGGCGATGGGCAGAAATTTGTGACGTCGCTTTTGAGATGCTTGCAAGATGCAATCTCTTCGGAGAAGGATGCATTTTCGGTTTCTACTGATGCACCTTCGGCTGATGCAGGGCTGTCATCGGGTAGCGTTGCGACTGATTTGGAGCAGTTGACTCAGCATATTAAAGTTCGTGTGTTAATTGAGGAATCAAAGCCACCCGCAGAACCTGACAATGAAGACCAAAGCACCCAGCAAGCAGAGGAGGAGGGGTCGGAAGATGCCCCTCTTCGGTGGATGAAGAAGTCCAAGCAAAATGGAAAGAGCTACAAGTTAAATAAGCGGACTGTTCACGATACGGTTGTGCTGGTGGAGCCGCTTGCTAGAATTGAAACGATAGAAGATTTTATTGCCGACAAGTTATTTGGTAGGGGCGCAAGCGCTGAATCCATTCTTGATGAATTAGCGGGGGAAGGCGCTGAAAGTGACGAGGGAGGTGAAGTTGATGAAAGCGGAGAATTTGCTAACGATGTTGTAAAGCCGCGGAGAGTTATAGCGGTATACCAAGAGCAGGTTCTCCCACGAGATATGAGTGTTCTCGAAGCTATTGTGAAGTTTGGAGTCGTTCAAGCAAGCGGAAATAATGCTGATAAAGTGAAGTCTGAGATTCCGTCGCCGTCTCGATCGCGCATCTGGACGGCCTCGCCTCATGATATTACGTTTCGAGTAGCAACTTCAATAGATTCTGAAGGTGCTACCACCGCAAATCCTGGTACTCAAGAGTCCAAGGTTTCGGATACCTTTTCTGGCTCGTCAAATCCCGCAGTGCCTACTACGACAGGTCAGTGGTGGGATGACGTATGGGAATTGTTGCTGCTGCTGAAGCTCGTGCGAAAGCAATGCATTGGGAAATCGTTCGGAGCGCCGCTTAGTTTTGTGAACAGCTATCTCAGTCTTCAAGTGCGGCGCGCTCTTCAGCAGCCTATTCGTGTGGTGACCAACTCCCTTCCGGAGTGGTGTTTTCGTTTGGTAAATGAGTTTGCGTTCGTGCTCGAATTTGAGACGCGCTGTCATTTCATGTACGCAACAACGTGCGGATGTTCCCGAGCTATCCAGTACTTGTGCCGCTCTGTTTGGAGAAAGGCTGTGATGGAAGAACCAGTCCCGGCCCAGCAGCACCGGCCAAGTACTAGTAGTGGGCGACGTCGCTACCGTGATGGTTCAAGTCGTTCGCGCACGTCAGGGCTAGACAATATTTCACAAATGGTAAAGCTTCCTCGGCTAAAGGTTCGAGTGGCGCGGCCACGCCTCTTGCAGTCGGCAATGAAGCTGATGGCGATTTACGGCGGAAAGAAGGCAGTGATCGAGATTGAATTTCTTGGGGAAGTTGGCACAGGTCTAGGACCAACCACGGAGTTCTTCACGCTTGTTTGCCAGCAAATGCAATCGAAGCAGTTGCAACTGTGGCGAGATGATGACCGAATAGTGTCACCAGGCGAATCCAGCGACACCTCTGATGTGGAGCAAAAGAAAGAAGCACTCGGAGAAGAGAGTACAGACACAACAAATGCAGCCCAGGAGAGCTCCCTCGCTATTCGAGGATACCATCGTGTCGCGGTATACCACTGCTCTATATGCAAGGCACTACACATCCCGACATGTTCGGTGCACAACCAGTTGCTAACACACGAGAAGAAGACCGCAGAAAAAGAAAGTGCTGAAGGCGACACTAGCAAGTCTAAGACGAAGAGCGGGTCATCTTCCTCATCAGCGCGGCGGCAAACACCAAGAAATTCCATTCCGCAATGTGCCCAGTGCTTAGATGACCACGACTGGTACTCTGCTGCTGCTTTATGTGATTGCAAGCCAGCTCCTTCGGCGGAGCATGAAGAGAATGACAGCAAAGCGAAGCCGTCGAGTGGGTGCTTGCTAAAGTGGTGGATCTTGAGTGATGAAGAGGTGCAATACCTTGCTAAGGTATTCCCGCGACACACCAAACGGGTAAATCACCCTGTGCTACAGTGTGCTCACTGCGATACTGTGAACTTTCCCGGTACGGATGCTGGTATCGTGGTGATGGAGGGAGATCGCATGGTTTCGCGATCTGGTCGCCGTATGTTTGAGCGGGACTATCGCGCCGTGACTAAGCACGTTTCACCATTGTGTGAGGGCACACCGTTGAACGTGATGACGTCTGCGCTTACACGAAGTGATGTGGATATGCTGGTGGAAAACCTCGCGCGAAGTCCGGAGGTGCTGGAATCGGAGGTGGAGTCGCTGCATTATCTGAGCGAAGCTGCTCTCGCGGGTGGTAATGTTGGTGGAGGTCCGCCTGTGACGGCTCCTTTCGGGCTGTACCCGAAGCCGTACCTTGCCGACTCGGACGAAATTGCACTGGATGAAGCGAAGGCCTCGGGCGTCATGGAGCCAAGTGACACCTCTAGTTTGGAGACAGATGCGTCGTCTCTCAGTGGAGATGAAGTGGACGTGCTGGCATGGTTCCGGTTCTTGGGCCGTTTCGTGGGCCAAGCAATGCTGGACGAGCGGCTATTGAACCTGCCATTCGCCCGGCCGTTCCTGCGAGCGCTTCGCGGGGAAAAGCTGGTGGGCGACGGCGTAAGCGTGGAGGCCTCGCTCTCGTTCCTGGAAGAGCTGGATCCCGCCGTCGCCAACTCGCTGCGCTACCTGAACGATCTGGCGGGCAAGTTTGCTGCCAGCGAGCAGTCCGGTGAAGCCAAATCCGAGGATATCGCCGCCTGGACGGAGGAAGTGGATTCTCTGTGTCTCTCGTTCACGCTGGTCGGCGCCGACGAGATTGCTCTTGAAGCCGGCGGTGAGGACACGACTGTAACGCTGCCGACGCTGCACCGGTATGTGGCACTGAACCTCGAGTTCTTGCTGGACCGAACTATCCGGAGCCAGGTGCAGGCGTTCCGGCAGGGCTTCGAGCAGATCTGCGGCGGCGACCACCAGCTCTTCAGCTTCCTGCAGGCGTTCGATGTGCGCGAGCTCGAGGAGCTGCTCAGCGATCGCGGCGCTGGCAGCACCATGTGGGACCGCGACGGTGTCGATCTGCGCGAACACATGGTGTGCGACCACGGCTACACGGCCGATAGTCGTGCGATCGCCCACCTCGTTTCCATCCTATGCGAGCTGTCGGTGGACGAGCAGCGGCTCTTCGTGCGCTTCGTGACAGGCGCCAACCGATTGCCGCTGGGCGGGCTGCGCAGCCTCGAGCCGAAGCTCACGGTGGTGCGCAAGCTCACGGAGGCGGGCGACTCCGGCAGCACGGAGGAGAACGACGCCGTGCTGCCGTCGGCCTCCACGTGCACCAACTACCTCAAGCTGCCGGACTACTCGACGCGCGAGATCATGAAGCAGCGCTTGCTGTACTGCATCCACGAAGGCCAGTGCAGCTTCCACCTGTCGTAACAACAACAAGAGCCGACCCGACGAAGGCCTCGCCGACGATGACGGCACCGATGCGTTCAGCGCCCCGAAGGTGATCCCTTGCCAGCTGTCGTGGACGTTGGGATAAATGAGCATGGATTCTTTACCTTCTTCTTTACCGAAGGCCAGCGCCTCCTTCTTTTTACACCGCTGCGTTGTTGTGTTGTCCTGCTGCCAGGTCTGGCCGGAAGCGGCGCTAGTCGAGGGGCCGCCGTTGACGAAATGGCCTCGACGGTTGAAAACGAGAACGCGGGAGGAGATAAATAGTGGATTGCATGTACGTTACAGTGCTTTGCTAGTCGTTCAGGAGTGTATTTCGCATGAGGGGACCCTATCACTTCGGATCCCCGGCCAACAATGCACTACCTGCGACCTACGGGTGGTACGTGTCTGTGCCTACGCTCGACTCGATAAATAAACAACCAACTGGCCCGTGCGTCGACCGCCAGGACGCGAGCCCGCGGGGGGCTGCGGCGCGGTCGCGGAGGCTGCAGAGGCGGTCGCCGGCCGCCCTCTCTCTCGGCGGGGCCGGCGACGCGTGGGTCCGGCGCTGCTGTTGCCTCGAGAGCGAGTGCATCCGGCCGCGGGTGGCGTCGCTGCAGGGGCCTAGAAGCACTCCTGGCTGCGGCGCAGCTCGTCGCGCGAGTACCAGACGCGGCGCTTGTAGTCGGCGTCGAAGCTCGAGCGCGCCGGGATCTCCACCACGTTGACATCGTCGTCGAAGCTGATGCGGCGGTCGTGGCTGCACGCGCGCACGCGCAGGATGCCGTCGTCCTCGTCGTCCGTGTCGTCGTCCGTCTCGGCCAGGGAGTCGCACGTGGACGTGCGCGCGCGCGCCTTCTTGGGCTTCACCACGTCGGGGAAGCCGGCGGCCTTGCGGCCGGCCGGCGCGCCCTGCATGGCGATGGCCATCCAGTCGTCCGCGACGTCGTCGTCGTCTTCCTGCTCGGGGGCGCCGCTGCCGTCCATGCGGAAGTACTCGCGCACGTTGACGACGCTCTTGGTGCGCTGGCGCATGTTGCTTTTTCTGGGGTTTGGGTGGGGGGTCGAGCGCCTCGCGCCGAGTGCTGCTGCTGCGTACCGACGGACTGCGCGGTGGGCCTGCTGTGCGGGAGGGAGCTCTGCGTCGCCTCGAGGCTTTCGACAAATGAGCAGAGCGGCGGGCGGCGGCGGCGCGCGAGCGGACGACGAGACGACCAGACGAGGCAAGTTCCGACCCCTATCCCGCGTTCTATTTTTGCGCGGGCTGACTCGGCGCTTGTGTGCGTGACGGCGGCTCTGTATGCGGCCGTCGCGTCGCGGCGCCGGCTGGCGGGCCGCGCTCCGGGCAGAGCCCCACGCTCCGCGCGTGTGCCGGCGGCTGTGGGCGCCGAGGGGAAATCCACCGCGGCTGTCGCAGTGCGGGGCCAAGGCGAGCGGCGCCGGTGGGTGCGGCTCCGCGCGTTGGCGCGGGGGAGGCCGGATCGGGCCGGTGGCGGCCGCGCGCCGTTGCCGAGGCCGCCGTTCCGCGCGGATTGACGAGTCGCCGCGCAACGCCCGTGTCGCATTGACCGGCGCGCGGGCCCGGCACCATGGTGGCTGCCAACTCGGCCGCCGGCCACCTGCGCTTTCAACGCCTACGCTTTCAACGCCGTGTCTCTGCAAGGACGAACGTCCCTCCTTCCTCGTCTGCGAGGCCGCGGTTCATCATCGCCTTCGGCCGCAGGCTGCGGCGCAGGAGGCGACCGCGTGGGACGTGCGTCAGCCTTCCCTCGCGGACGGCCGGACGGATCCCAGCGAGTCTGCCGCCGCGTGCGGATTCTCGGCCGAAGCCGAAGCCGGCCGAGGACAGCGAAGGAAGCGGCCAGCACGGCTGGACCAGCAGCAGCACGCCATTCTCCTCGCGTGCCGCGGCGGCGCCCGTGGCGAAAGATATTGTTGATCTTCGCGTAGAGTCTCCGCCGCAAGCTTTGGTCTGGGCCCGCGATGGTCCGACTGGCTGGACTGACTCTCGCGCGCAAAACCAGGGCGTCTGGATAGCGGGCTAGGCCTCGAGTCAGCGCAGAAACGCTTCAACTTGCCCCCTGCAAGCCACACTTGACGCCGCCTCGGACACGCCATCCAAATCAGCGCCGGCGGCGGTGGCGGCGCCCACGAGCTCAGCGCCGCGGCTTCCGCCGATGGACGCTCGCGTGCGGGTTCAGCGGCCGCGTGCGAACGGCGTCGCCGCAATGCGCGAAATCAGCTCGGCCCAGCGCGCGTCCACAAGTGCAGCCGGCAGCGGCGCGACGCTTGCTACCGCTACGCGGCCGGCGTCGTCGCCTCGGCCGGCGGGCGCCGCAACCATCCTGCCCCGACGACCGCATGGTCGAGGCGTCGCGGCAGTGCCCGTTTGCTAAGCCGCCTCGGCCGCGGGCTGTTGCCCAGCGTTACCCTGCCCTCGACCCGTCGACGGCGGCGGCGGCATGCGCTTTTTGCCGGGCAAGCCGGACCCGGGCCGTCTACTCTAGTGCATGCACTGCATGTCATGTGCATGTACGGAGGATCGCGCTCGAGGATGCTGGGCGTCAACGCGCCTCAACGCGCGGGAGGACCGCCGAGGTGGCCGCGGCGGCCCTGGACCAGCGAGATCCGGTGGCCCGAGCGCTCTCTTGGCCGGCGGCGGGCATCAAATCCCCCTAGCGCGCACATTTTGTCACATTGAGACCCCCGTTTTCTGGTTTCGCGCTGCAGCGTTTCAGAAGTCAGCGCTTGCTTCGCTGCTCGCTTGGTCGTGAGTAACCCACGCGAAGCACCGAGCCCGACGTCGCATGCGGCGCAGCCAGCCATGTGCGCGCGGCGGCGGTAGGTAGGGATTTCTTTCGCAGCGCGCGCAGACGGCGGGGCCACCAGGGTTCGGCGGAGGCAGCGAAGCAGCGCGTCAGACTTGACGCCCCGCTGGCGCTACAGCCCGACGTAACGACGCCGCGCGCCACGAAAGCGCAGAACAGCAGGCCGCGACGACACCTGGCGGCAAGTGAATGAGCGAACACGCTTCTTCGAGCACGGCTCGCGACGCGGCCACGGCGTAGAAGAGGTCGCTCCGATCGCGACCAGGAATCCTGCCGCGACTGCCGAGTGATAGCACGCCAGGGCTACAACCCGCCGAGCCATGCACGCGGCCGTGATGGCGATCCGGCTCGTGCGCAGCGACCTACACGTGCTGTGCGGGACGCGGGTCGAGATTGGAAGGGGCAACTCGCGACTGGCGCCTATGCTGCCGTCGTGGCCGTCGGCGGCGCCTGGCGTCCTGTCACCCGCTCGAGCGCTCGAGCGGTTCAACGAGCCGGCCGCAACCTTCGATCGGAAATGGGCCAGCGCTCGTCACGGGCGATTGCTTGAACTCGGAACGTGGTGTGTGGCTCGAGCGGTTCGCGTTTCGGTGAGCGAGGCGGTACGAGCGAGGGCAGAAGCGACATGTTACAGTTCGTATAAGGTCTAGCGGGTTAAATAGGCGACTCAGAGCGCCGCCGCGCGCGCCACCATCTCGACCAGCTCGGGCCGGTGCTGCAGCAGCTCGCGCGCCTCGGCGACGGAGACCTAGCGGCAGCGAGCATCGAGTTCGTTAGCGAATTTGGGACGAGTTGAGGTCGGGCGAGAGAGATCGCGGCGCCGGTGCACGTACCCACTTGCGCTGGCGCGTGTTCTCGGCCCAGTCGTGGAAGAACTGCGTGGCCTCCAGCCGGAAGCCGTAGAATCGGCAGGGCTTACCCTGCTGGCTGGCGAAGTCGAGCGTGTCGAGCGAGCCCACGATGTCCCCGGTCACCTGCAGCAGCAGAACAAAGCGGCAAGATCTTTTCGCTGGTTAGCAATGCCACTTCAACATGAGATCCGGGACTAGCACGTTCATCTACAGTTTTCGCGGTACCCGCGTGGAAAACATTGGCTCAACTGCGCATTGTCCTTAATGCGATAGCCTTACCGTGTGGTTGACCTGTACTTCTAGCGAGCGTTGCCTAGCAACGTTTCACTGATGTAGAACAACGAGTTCATGGCTGGATCCGGTAGATTGTAAACAAGATCATCCACGGGAAGACTGCTCAGCTGGCAAATATGCTGGCTTCGTGCTTTTGAGCCGACCTCGCTAACCGAAGACAGTGGAGCACTTAAACCTGTTCACTACCCCACGACCCAGATGAAGCTTTCACGTGAGAGATGAAATGGGGCCGTGGCAATGTGCCATGGTTATTGAATCCTAACAACAAGCCAGTGGGATCTGCTGCAGGATCTACACTGTTAAAGCGAGAGCACTACAGCTTCTGCACCTCACAAGGTTCCAGTCTTCTCTATAGGTGCCGCCCTCGAATCATCGCCACCTCATCGGGTTGACCAATGTGGGCAACACAAGGAACAATGGCATCAACTCGCGCCTTCACCTCTGGTGTGATCAGTCAACTATCGCAAAGGCCTCCAGATTCTGCTCCAACTGCTTTGTTGTCTTGGCTCCCACCAACACAGTCGTCACGCTGCTGTTAGAGACACCAAGCGATGGCGAATGCCGCCATGGACACTCCTAGCTCCTCTGCGATGGGTTTCAACAAGTCCGCCTTCGCAACTCGGTCAGCGAAGTCTGGTGTGAACGCAGTCGGAGCTCAGTCGAGAGCCGTCGGGGACTCCGGTACTGTACTTGCCCGTAAGTGCCCTGTACGAGAGCGGAGACCACGTCGACAAACCCAGTTTGTACTTTGTGTACAGGTCGACGTACTAAAGCTCCACCTTGGAGCGCTCGATGAGGTTGTACTGGGTCTGTTCCACGATCGGGCGAACAAGACCAAGCCGATCCGCGATATCGCAGGCCTCTTTGATGTCCGCGGAGCTCCATGAGCTCGTACCCCAGTAGAGGGCCCAACCCTGGTTGATGACAAAGTTCATGGCTCTCACACTTTCTTCGATCGGTGTAAAGACTTTCAGACCGGTGGCAGTACAGCACGTCAACGGGCTCCAGCTTTATCTGGAGCCCAGATAAAGCTTCGTGATAATCACCAAATCTTCACGACCGCAGGTTTTTTCAGCGATGCCCTTCTGAATCGCAGCACCCATGTTTTTTTTCTCAGCGTTGTCAAATAAGTTGATGCCGTGCTCGAAGGTGAGCTTCATCATGTCGTACCAGGCGTCAGCCGTGTAGCTTTCGTCCGCGTCCATCCAGGATCCGAGCGTAGCCTCGAGACCAGGAGACTGGAGTCACCTATAAAGCGGTAGGGCATGCTAGCCGGCTTATGGGGGGTATTAGCGGAGGTCATGGCGATTTAGTTGTTGTGAGCGATTTTGCAAGTGGGTGTGCGCAGCTGCAGCATTGCTCCAGTCGCGAATGTTGGTTTAACTCTGCCACGGCGTGGCGATTGCTTGACCCTCCCATCCTGACTGCTCGAAGAATATACTTGACCTCCATCGCGAAGTGAAATGGAGGCCAGGACCCGATAAATAAGTGAGCTCTTGACAAGCAAGGACGACAACCTCCAGCGATAAAGCCACGCAGCTGTCGCGATCTACAGTTTGCATTTTTCAATGTGCAATATTGAAAGAGAAAACGTGTATGATTTTTTCCAAGTACATTGGATACTAGATACAATTCAGAGTTAACATTGAACATTATCGCATTAGGTATCGAAGGGTATTTATTTCTGTGACGTCTGTTCGTGAGACAACCGTTTTACGGGCACAAAACGTGTCCGTTACGGCCAGCTGCTTCAGAACTCCTTCTCTCCGCTGGAAGCTCGACGCCGCCCGCTATTCCTGCCGCCGCCAAGCAGCCCAGCAGCTTCCTCGCGCCGCCAGCGTTTCCCTTAATCGCCCGAGCTATTCCTGATCCTTCCGACGCCATGACCGAAAGCCCAGCCACCGACAGCGAGCGCGCCGCGGACGTCGCGCCGGTGCAGCCCGTGCTGTCGCCCCCCAACAAGCGCAGCCCCACGGGCATGCACAAGGAGCTGCTGGACGACGGCCGCAAGCGCCTCGCCAGCCGCCTGCTGCAGTCCCGCGTGGGGCGCGACAAGCAGCGCTACGACGGCAGCACGCGGCTGCTGGCGTGCATCGTCGTCTCGCGCCGTCGCCCCGCCGCGGCCGGCGCCACCGAGTTCCTGCTCATCTCGAGCTCCAAGCACCCGACGCAGTGGATCCTGCCCAAGGGCGGGTGGGAGAACGACGAGTCGGTCGTGGAGTGCGCACTACGCGAAGCTGACGAGGAGGCAGGGGTGCGTCCAGCTAGTCGCGATCCAGCGTCTTGGTGTTCGCAATCGGTTCAGGAACTAACTGCTTTTGTGCTGCTGCTGCAGGTGACCGGGGACATCGTGGGCTCGCTCGACACGCTCGACTTCGCCAGCCAGCAGGGTAAGCCCTGCCGATTCTACGGCTTCCGGCTGGAGGCCACGCAGGTCTTCCACGACTGGGCCGAGAACACGCGCCAGCGCAAGTGGGTACGTGCACCGGCGCCGCGATCTCTCTCGCCCGACCTCAACTCGTCCCAAATTCGCTAACGAACTCGATGCTCGCTGCCGCTAGGTCTCCGTCGCCGAGGCGCGCGAGCTGCTGCAGCACCGGCCCGAGCTGGTCGAGATGGTGGCGCGCGCGGCGGCGCTCTGAGTCGCCTATTTAACCCGCTAGACCTTATACGAACTGTAACATGTCGCTTCTGCCCTCGCTCGTACCGCCTCGCTCACCGAAACGCGAACCGCTCGAGCCACACACCACGTTCCGAGTTCAAGCAATCGCCCGTGACGAGCGCTGGCCCATTTCCGATCGAAGGTTGCGGCCGGCTCGTTGAACCGCTCGAGCGCTCGAGCGGGTGACAGGACGCCAGGCGCCGCCGACGGCCACGACGGCAGCATAGGCGCCAGTCGCGAGTTGCCCCTTCCAATCTCGACCCGCGTCCCGCACAGCACGTGTAGGTCGCTGCGCACGAGCCGGATCGCCATCACGGCCGCGTGCATGGCTCGGCGGGTTGTAGCCCTGGCGTGCTATCACTCGGCAGTCGCGGCAGGATTCCTGGTCGCGATCGGAGCGACCTCTTCTACGCCGTGGCCGCGTCGCGAGCCGTGCTCGAAGAAGCGTGTTCGCTCATTCACTTGCCGCCAGGTGTCGTCGCGGCCTGCTGTTCTGCGCTTTCGTGGCGCGCGGCGTCGTTACGTCGGGCTGTAGCGCCAGCGGGGCGTCAAGTCTGACGCGCTGCTTCGCTGCCTCCGCCGAACCCTGGTGGCCCCGCCGTCTGCGCGCGCTGCGAAAGAAATCCCTACCTACCGCCGCCGCGCGCACATGGCTGGCTGCGCCGCATGCGACGTCGGGCTCGGTGCTTCGCGTGGGTTACTCACGACCAAGCGAGCAGCGAAGCAAGCGCTGACTTCTGAAACGCTGCAGCGCGAAACCAGAAAACGGGGGTCTCAATGTGACCATGTTGTACACCATCGAGGGCTCTAAGGGGGTTTAGGGGTACTCTAGATGCCATTTTATGCAAAGGTTGAGCGGACGATGTAACCTAATCCATTACGTCAGTACGGTTATAGAAAGATCGCGGAATGTCACTAAATCCTAATGGTAATTCTCTGGCATTGCCAGAATTGTGACGCGTCATTAAAGTGGTTTTAATTTATCATAGTCCAGTAGTGCGTGAAGTTCTGAAACCTGATTTGAACCGGTTCCATGTCGCCGAACTGACGTAACATCAACAATTGTGATCATGGTAGGTTTTATACACAACGCGGGACTGAGTTTCTAAGTTCCCCCCAAAAAACTTCTCTATCTCTTCTTTCTCTTCTATACCCTACCCACTATCTATAAATTTTAATATATATCAAAGTATAGGAACTCGGAACCCGTCAATGTAACCACAGCCCTTCTATTTACTGAAATTTGGTTTCGAAAATCTTAGAACCAGATTTCCCACAATTCGCCAATTAGTTGGAATTCACTTAAGAATTGAAGCACCACAGCAGCTCTAGTAAGTACGACATCATTTTGGAACCGGTTCGGAACGCGGTTTTGGAACCTCGGAACTCAGCATAAAACTACCCGGGTCGGGGCCCCGGGGGGAGACGTAGTTCGTTAGAAAAATGAGGTATAATGAGGTACTACCTGATATGAATATTCGATTAGAGAGTATCCTGTGGTGTTGAGACTCAGCTGGGAATAGACATGCCGGTTGCCGCCGAGGTTCCAAACGGCAGCAAGTTGCCGGGATATGGGTTGAAGAATTCTCTGGCCGCTGATTGCTGATATTCACTGATCCCGATGTCTCAAAGTCAACCCATCGAGTGACATGACACTATTTCCAAGCCGAAACCCCCAGTCAAGATTCGTATTTAGCCGAGTCTTCGACGTCGGTTCGAGTCTTCGGCGACTGGTCCGAGTCTTCGGCACGACTTGTGAGTCATCGGTGGTTACACCAAAAGATCGCAACGGACATGAGGAGATCCAAAACGGACGCGTTTATACTAAATATTGTATAAGACTATAGGAAACTCTAGATGAAAACCCAACGCCCATTGGGCTCTAATACAGAACAGCTTTTCCTCCCAACCACGCAAGGGTGAAGTCCGGCTATCGGTAAGTACACGTAGTGTCTGTGTCAAGCCCGGTAGGAAGGATTATGTCTGTCGGTGAGCACGCCTACTAGTGTAGCGAGTGTTCATCCTGGCAGGGCCAAGAGACAGTGATAGTGGCCGTGTGTATTAGGATTGTGTGGCGAGTTGTCGCCAGTGACCGGAGGAGCGAGAGCGCACTCCCGTCGACTCTTACCGCCGTAGCTGAAGCTTCGGCACCCCCGTATCAGGCCGTGACTGGCTGGTACCCATCCTTCTGTGGGACTGCGGGGTATATTTGCGTGTGTAGAGCATCCTAGCCGTCGCTCGTGGCTAGAGGTGCTGGGCTTTGTCGGTGGCCTGTAGTAACCACGTACACAGTGGAAACAGCCAACCCGGTGTAAGGGCAAGATCCTGAGCCTTCAGGTTCGATTTGCCCGACAAGCTCCACGAGTCTTCGCGGACTCGGGGAGTGTTGTTGGTGGGAAGTGTGCCTACATATTTTGGACGTGTCCTACACGATAACCGGTGCCGCGACCCGGGATTGGTGTGACCTTCTGTGTCGCGTGACTACTGCAGGCTATCCGATTTAACGAGCAACAAACAAGAGAAGAAGAAGACGAACAAGATAGCGAAATGATCACGTTCAGCGGTACCAGCAACGCCGATGAAGTATGGCGGAACGCGTGGCGACGACCCAAATGCGACCTTGATCACCCCGCACTTGGCGCCGATAACTGAGCGTTCGGTCAGTTTCGAAGACTCGGCGGACGGATCCGATGTCAAGGATGAGATGGAAGATTATGAGGACGTGGAGGAAAAGGCGCCAGCACTCGTTGTGGTGACACCCGACACTCCGGAAGACGCGATATTGTCGGCGGGACGCAGCGGAGGCTCGCGCTCCCTGTCCCCAAATCTCGCGGATGAATCGGAAGAAGTGGCGGGACCCGAACCCGCCTACGATGACTATGACAGCGATGCCGAAGACTCAAAGTCCCCGGTCACGATGGCTCAACCTACCGAACAAGCCTCGGGCTACCGACCCCCACTCAACGGAGACACCCCGGCACCCAACAAGGTGCTGGGACGGTGCTACGAGGAAATGAAGACAAGCGAATGGATTCAACTCTTCGAACCAACACCGATACGCCAAGCAGTGTGGGCTGATTTGAGCCACGAGTTAGCGTGGCCAGTAACTTCGACGTCCCTGGACCAAGCTGTGAAAAAACGGTGACCTTCTTAAAAGCGATTGGCCTCCAGGCCACGTCGCGACCTTCGCCGTCGAACCTCGAGAGCTGGACGCCGGCGGAAGCCGGTGCCGAACTCTGGAAATGGAAGAAACGCCTACGCGGAGCCTTCGGCGCAACAGCATTTAACATGGGACGTCGGCCGACACCTCATGCGGCCAATGAAACAACGGATCCTTCAAAGGTACCCTTGCCGAAGACTCCCACGAAGACTGCCGAAGACCCCCGAGGCCGTAAGGCCCCAACAGCAGTGTTTTCGGCCACTGGTGAGCGTTCGCCGTATTTTCAAGTTTTTACATGGTGACACCAAAGTCTGTCAACCACACGGAGCACGTTCGTACCACCGCCGACAACTCGGGAGAGACAAGGCGCACGAACAGGAGCTCGGGACGAGGTTCCCGACGACGTTTCCCACTCAGCAACGACTCGTCGGATGATGACGACGACTCGAACGAATTTACGGGCGACGGAGGAGCTCAAATGAACGAATACTTGAGTCAGATCCGAGAAGGGACGGAAACGGAGAGACAAAACGTGACCCCGAGGATTGAAGTAGCAACGCACCGACCACTGGGGCAGATCAAGGCGTTCTCTGGCTTGAGGAACAAGAGTGAAAACTCCATGCAGTGGTTGCGAGCTTTCGTCTACGAGATGAAGGGAATACGCGCGTCGCCCGACGAATGGTGCATGCCCTTCGAGCTGAGTCTTCGGGACGGCGCTTTACATTGGCACCGACAACTCCCGAAGAAGACCAAGCGACAGTGCAGCTTTCTTAGCGAAGCCTTTATCAAGTACTACTGCTCGCAATTTAACCAGTCCGCGGAGTCCCGTTATTACTCCGCCAAGCGCGATGACAAGGAGCATATCTGCGATTACCTGAACCGACTCAACGGTTACGCGCGAAATGCTGGCATTCAGTTCGAAAATGGAGGACGCAAGGCACGGGATCACGTTAAACGTTTTCTCGAAACCTGTGGCGACCGTGGGCTCGAACGACGTTTGTGCCATATCCGAGTCAAGGATATTCATGAATTGGAAGAGATGATCATGGATATTCTGAAGATCGACGAGCGTAATTCCAATCGCGAGCCGTCGCAACACCCCTCGCGAAGTCGCGACTCCAGTCGTCGGCGTGAAGATAGGCGTCGTAAAGACTCGCGCGACCACTAGTCGGCGGGACCGACGAGACCGAGATTACGATCGCCGTCGTGATGACTCTCGCAATGTCCCAAGAGTTACTCTAGCTGAAGCTTCGGTGACCGACATTTTCGCGGAATTGCAAGAGCGAGATGTCCGCAGCAGCCGGGGCGAGCGCCCCAGAAACACTCAACGGAATATCCCCAACAGCGGTAGTGAAGCCGACAGCGATGAACTTTCGGACGACTCCCGACAACTCAGTGATACTCGGAGTGATGGATATTCTTCCGACGGAAGTGGCCGGTATCTCGCTGCAGCCAACGACAACGAAAGACGAGCTGCGGCCGAAGGTACATACGCACGTACCGATAACCGAGGACCAAGGGGTGACCCAGCGAACCGAAACTTCGGCAGAAATGACCGCTATCCAACACGAAGTGATCGTGAGGGACGTCCGCGGCAACACGGACCTTGTGCCGCCTGCGGTGGACTCTCTCACCTCCGCCCACTACTGCCGTAAGCGGTGTAAATTTTGCAAACAAGTGCATGATGCTGGCAGATGCGAAGTCTTCCAAGAAATTGCAAACGTGGTTCGCAGCAAAATTGACAAGAAGGATCTATCTCCTGAGTTGCAGAATCTCCTCTTCACCGAACATTTAAACTAGGCAGCCCGCCAACTGAAACTGGGTTGGTCCCAATCGGGCTGCCACAGTTAGCCGAGCCGGCAGTCGAGGCGGAGTGTATCTACGCCTTTGTCGGCAAGTGCGAATGGCCGGAAGAAGATGGAAACGAAATTATAAAAACGACGGAACTTTTACAGGAGAGAAGTGGAAACTTCGGTGGAGGTGATATGAAAAAGTATAGTGACGAAGGCTCAAGCGGAGATGACACCTACAACTGGGTAGCAAGTGCGGTTGAAATCACTCCGCGCCGACACTTCGCCAAGGAAGTCCGACTATTACCCAATGAACGCATGGGGTGGTGGTCGGCACAGAAGTTTGACCGGCGAGTACGAATGAGGACTCTGGTGAACGGCGCAATTAATGACTCAAGGACAAGGATACTCCTAGATACAGGGGCAAACGTTAGCGTCATCTCGGAACGCTACGCCAAGATTTTGAGGCTTCGCGACATCCCGAACCACGGCCGTTGCATGGAGGTACAAGGAATTACAAAAGGAAAGACAGCAACGAGTCGTCGGGCGTCGGTGAAAATCACCCTAGGGTGGGAACGCGTTTACGTGTTCGATGTCTGGATCATGGATCACAACGCAGGAGTCGACGTGGTATTAGGCACGGATTTTATGATTCCAGCCGGAGTCCGACTGGATTTGTTTGACGCCACCGCGAAACTCCCTGATGAGGTCATGGTTCCCCTGATCAAGACACAAAACATGATCGACGAGACCAAATCGAGTCACGTCGTTGGAGGACCCACGGAAGTACTGCAAATTCCGGGGCGAGAATGGCGAGATTTCCGATTGCAGCGGCGACAGCCGCCACCGACGACTCACGTCGTCTGGATTCGCCGCACGGAGACGTTTGTGCCGACGATCACTCGGTTCTACAAGCAGAGACCAGCTCGCGTACGTCTCACGAACCTCACAGACAAACTAGTGAGTTGCCCAGTCCACCTACCAGTGGTGGTCTGGGTACCTGCGGGTTCGCTCCCACGAGATGTCGGCTACGTGAGATTAGATTCAGCGAAATATCGCGAGTGGCAAGTGTTGGCGTACGAGGCGGTGCGAGATAAAACGCTCTTCCGATGGGAAGGAGAGCTTTATGATCAATGGCTAGCCCGCCGGCCTTCGGCAGTGGAGAAACCAACCTACACTACCCCAACAGGGATCTTACAGCGCCCCACCGACGACTCGGAAGATGAGATGAGCTCCGCCGATGACTGGGACAACGATATCGACGAGTCAGTGGCCGCTACGGGTGACGCCAAAACCTCAGGAGAACATCCAAACAAGGCGGAGCCTTAAGACATTGGTGGCGACAACTCACAGATGACAAGCATCGAGTGCAAGGTGTCGCCATTGCAGGTCCTGGAGAATACGTTTATTTCAGTAATCAGGGTGCTGACTACTGAAGGCAATGAAGCAAACAATTCCAGTGCCGACAACTCGTTTGAGCATCTTGCAGCAGAAATCGGCCTTGAAGATTATGCACACGAGCTCGCTTTCCTTCCCGATTTGACCGAGACATCGGCAACTGAACTCGACTTCTCGGCACCAAATGTACAAAACCCGGAGTTGACGACTGACCAGCAGGAGTGACTTGTCGGTGTACTCGAAAAGCATCAAGGAATAATGATCTCAAGTGGCAACGCACTTCCACCACCTGCGTACGGCGTGGTTTGCGACATAGATGTCCAGGGGCATGAGCCGATTAAGTAACGGGCTCGACGCATACCGATGCGACATCTTAAAAAGCTCTACGAACTGTTAAAAGGACTTCTCAAGGCAAACCTCGTGGCGTTTTCCGACAGCCCATGGGCATCGCCTATTGTCATCGTCCTCAAGAAGAATGGCGTCGACATTCGCCTGTGCGTCGACTACAAGCTGGTAAACGCCATCACGGCGATAATGGAGTACGCTATGCCCTTGGTGGATGATCTGCTCACGGACCTGGAGGCATATCTGTGGTTTTGCTCACTTGACGCGGCAAGCGGTTTTGGGCCATCATGATGACCTTGCGAGCGCGCAAAATTTCCGCATTCGTTTGCCCACTAGGGCACTTCGAATGGCTTAGAATGCCCTTCGGCCTCAAGAACGCGCCAATGATCTACCAACGCATGCTCGATAACGCGTTGTGGGGGTTCGTACAACCAAAAGGAGGTTGGCAAGTTTTCGCCGAACGCATGAGAACCGCCGAAGAACAAGCTCGAGCTATCCACGCCGGCGCCGAAAATTCAACACCAGTTCCTACGAGCCCTTCGACGTTCACGCGGACAAAGTGTGCTGTTGCCCACGAAAACTCGGGAGTCGCAGATCCAGTGTTAGATCTGGTAAATCACCCAGACACAGACATGTTTTCAACCAACGAGTCCGATCAGTCGTCGCTAGTTCCGGTGTTCGATCGCCGATCTTTTGTCGACAACATTTGTTTCGGCGGAACGACATTCGACAACTGTTTGAACACTCTGGACAAGCTACTGGCCCGCTTCGAAGAATGCAGGATCAGTGTTAGCTTTACGAAGAGCATATTTGTGCAATCACGGGTGGACTTCCTATCTCACGAAGTTTTGCTCGACGGAATACGAGCGGACCCTAAGAAACTCGAGGCAATCACGAAGCTTCCGTTTCCTAAGACCAAGAAAGGAATGCAGTCCTTCCTTGGGGCACTGAATTATTACAGCAGATTCATCCAGAACTTTGCCGTCTACGGCGCCTCCCTTTACCAGCTCAAAGATGAAGACTTTACAACAAGGGGTGACCTCACAGTCGCACGCCGAAGTTTTAAAGCACTACAACACCAAGTGGCGGCTGCACCGATACTTCGGCACTTCGACCGAACAAAAGAGGTTCACATCATGCTCTTCGCCAATGAGTGGGCACTCAGCACGACGGTGCTGCAGATGCATAACGACAAATTACATCCAGTCAGATTCTGTGGCCGCGTGCTCAAGGACGCAGAGATGAATTACACCCGGCCGAAAAGGAGGTCCTTGCGCTGCTTCTGGTGCTAAAAAACTGCTGCACTCAACTCGCCGGGCGAACACTCCGAATTTACACAAGGTTCTCAACGCTGGAATGGATAAATAAGTCCAAATCACTCTTCAGCAGGGCAACTCAGTTCGCAGTATTGCTCTCTCCCTGGCATTTAATTGTTCAACGGGTAAAAGAGAAAGATTGCACTTTCGTCCAGCTGCTTCAGTCGTCGGTGACAAGTTTTATTGACCTCGATGGATCATTAGCACTCGTTTCTCCACCAACCAAAGGGTCCCCGACAACTCGCATCGACCGAACCTGCTGTATGCACGGCTGCCGACAACCCACAGCGGCTACGTCGTCTCATTCGATGGTTCGGCGAAAACAGAGAAATATGGCGGCTACGGCAGTTGCTCTTGGATTGTGTGGCTACTTCTGGAATGGAAGATAGTGATTGCAGCGAGCGCTTACCTGGAAAAGACCACGGTGAACATTGCCGAGTACACAGGAATGAATAATGGTGTTCTCGCAGCGATTGACCATGGTGCCGAAGACTTAGTCGTCGTCGGCGACTCCAGGCTCGCGATCCAGCAATCCCTAGGGGTGATAGCGTGCCGGAAGGAATCACTGATGACTCAACTGAGCCGCCACAAAGAGATTACGGCAAGACTTCGGTCAGTCAAATACCTCCACGTAGTCCGCGAGTATAACGCTGCCGCCGACTCGTTAGCGTCGGAAGCGCTCGAATCGAAGATGTCGAAAGTAATTCTCAACGAATCCCGGAAGAACGAACTTCGCGAACTTAACAGGATTAGCGAAGTCATCTACGAAACATCGGTAGACCAAGGGGAGGTGAAAATATTTGATCCGCGAGGCCCAATTCAACATTCAGCACTAAACGACTCTGCCACCGTATCAGTGATGACGCGACGACAGGTTAGACCCAAGAAGAAGCAAGTACAAGTCACTGACAAGCCTCCCGACAACTCAAAAGACGTTCCGAAACCCCTGCCGACAACTCCAAAAGCTGACGAAGTAGACCCAGTAGCTATTCAAGCAGAACGTCGGAGTCGAATCGCAAAAGCGCAAGATGAGGAGCCTCGTTGGTCTAATCTCAAGCTGTTTTTACGAGGAGAAGTCGAGAAACTTGGATACAAAGCAGCCAGGGATGCTCTCAAAATTGCCGACAAGTTTGTTCTACCAGATGACGGTGTACTACAATACATAGGGGCGAGTCGTCGGGAAACACGAGAAAATCAAGAAGAAACCCATTTACGACTAGTTGTACCCACCACGATGATTTAAGAAGTGCTACAAAGTTGTCATGACTCCCTGGAAGGCGGACATCAAGGAGTTGTCCGGACATACCAACGTGTCAAGCAAGACTACTACTGGCTTGGCCTTTACACGGACGTTGAAAAGCACGTGAAGTCATGCCCGGATTGCAGTTCCAGCAAAAGCTGACCTCACCTTCGAGGATACTCTCCAGGCAACGTTCTAGCTGAACGACCTTTCCAAATAGTGTCTATGGATTTCGTAATACCGCTGCCGAAATCTCGACGAGGGAACACGGCACTGCTACTATTCCAGTGCTCCTTCACTGGATTTGTCATTGCTAAAGCAATGTCCGATACGTCGGCGTTTATGGTGGCACAAGGGTTCGAAGAATGTGTGTACCGAAGATTCGGAGCACCATCTCTTATCAGACACGACAGGGACCCGCGCTTCATGAGCGAGGTCTTCCAAGCCTTCGCCGAAATGATGCAGTCAAGGTCCAGAGCTACCCTGAGTTATTGGCCACAAGCCAATGGACAACAGGAAAGGTCGGTAAAAACAGTGATGCAGTCGGTCAGAGTTTACGCCGAAGACCCGCTCCAGCAAGACTGGGATGAAATTGCCGAACGCTTAGTCTTCGCCATCAACAATTCTTTCGATCTAACGCGAAAGAGACTCCTTTTTTCCTGGTCCACGGATGGGATGCGCGATCCACGCTCAAGGCAATGGCTACTTCACTCCGTCAAGGCTCTGGGAAGCAGACAGACGCGTTAAAATGGCGCCGAGAAGTCAACAGACAACATGAAATCGCCCTCAAGATGGCTCAAACATACCAAGCTCATGAGAAGGCTCGCCGAGCTCAAGAACACAACGAGAGTTTGAGTCGTCGGGAACGGGCAGCTATTCCACGAACAGCTCGCGGTGAGCCTTCGGCAGACGCTTCTAACGACCAACCAGGAGAAACGGATACCACGAACGAAGCACCGAAGTCTCTTTTCGAGCCAGGCCACAGAGTATGGCTCTACATGGAAAGAGTCAAGCCCGGACTCACCAAGAAATTAGCACACAGGTGGCATGGACCCTTTCGTATCAAGACAAAAGTGGAAGAATATGCTTATGAACTCAAATTGCCGGACCGAAGCGGACATCGCTTCTACCCAGTCGTCCATGTATCCAGGCTCAAGCCCGTGAACGAATATGGCGACCGGCCGAAGACTCGCTTGGCTCCAGATATCACCGAAAACTCACGTTTAGACTTCGACGAAGAATTGCTGCCTGAAGATAGCTGGGAACCAGATCATCTTACCGGCGAATATGAGGTCGAAGCTATTCTAGACGACCGAACCCCAATGTCAACCAGTACCGAAAGAGCTGTACGCGAAGTCAAGGTCAAATGAGTCGGCTACGACGACCCGACGTGGGAGCCAGCATCGAATTTATCTTGCGGAGGGCTTCTCTACGACTATCTGCGTCGAAAACGGAGGGACCAACGATTCCAGATGGTCCAAGTCGCCGACGAAGACTGACACCGACAACTGGAAATGAAACGAACTGTACTTGGGGCAATGCAGCAGCCCAAGCTACAGACGAAAGAAAGCTACTGCAGCACTACATATTGCATGTGAATTTACGCTACCGACTGGAAAAGAACTACGACTGAATTTACTCCAGAAGTACCATTGGAACTACGACCAACATGAACTCACGAAGCCTGGACACTCAGTCACGAAAACTCAAAAGAAAAGAACACCTACGATCCCTCCGCGCATCACCACCGTCCTCACCAGCAATCTCAGCCGCTGCTGACACCTGCGCCAGGAAAAGCAGGTGATCCGGATCTTCGGTGGACGGCGCAACAAGAGTGTCGTTGCTCGTGGCCAACCGAGGAGTCGCAAATGAAGCATCTTGAGCAAGATCAGGTGAAGCAGGCCCTCGGAAGTCTGAATCCCAGCCTGCCGAAATCTCGGACACGGTCAGAGCAGGATCGACTTGAATCTGCCGACCAACTGACTCTCGAGAGAAACCCACTGGAGCAACATGGAGCCCGACGGCAAGACGGCCGAGCTGCTCTAAGCGAGGTTCAGCAATTACACGCTCCCAAGACTCCGCACCCGTCTCCATCAACAATTCTTCAAGGACTTCACGCGTGACGACGGAATTCGACGGAGCCGATGACGAACTCTCGGCAGACGCGAGACTCAATACACCGTGCGAGCCCGAGCACGCTTGGGCAACATGAGTCTCCACTGCGACCGCAGCAGACGAAGGCTGGCTTGACTCATCCGGAGACGACGACCCAACATCTGTTGGGGCAGACGAAGACGACATGTCCATTGACCCCGACGACAACGGAGCAGTCCTGACAGCAGGGACAGAAGCGCGAGCGGGTTGAACGCCTCCGGAGCTACCCGTAGAGGTCTGTGCACGCGCACAACGGATGAGTGACAACCTTGAACAAACGACAAGCACCGACATCTCAAACTCACCGCCATAGCAAACGACCGACGACTGCGCGGCACCCCAAGCAACTTGAGAGCAGCGGCAACGGCAACAGCTCCTGACAACAGATGGCGCGACTCCGACGTGGCGCTGACAACAGAGGCACCACGACGCTCACCAAGATGCCGTGGATTGCCTCGCGGTGGGGGCAGTTGTGGTGTTGAGACTCAGCTGGGAACGGACTTGCCGGTTGCCGCCGAAGTCCCAAACGGTGATAAGTTGCCGGGATATGGGTTAAGGGATTCCCTGACCACTGATTGGCTAATATCACTGGTTCCGATGTCTCAGAGTCAACCCATCGAGTGACATGACACTATTTCCAAGCCGAAACCCCCGGTCAAGATCCGTACTTAGCCGAGTATTCGGCGACGGTTCGAGTCTTCGGCGACTAGTCCGAGTCTTCGACGTGACCTTTGAGTCATCGGTGGTTACACCCAAAGATCGCAACGGACATGGGAAGATCCAAAACGGACCCGTTTATATTAGACATTTGTATAAGACTATAGGAAACTCTAAATGAAAACCCAACGCCCATTGGGCACTAATACAGAACAGCTTTTCCTCCCAACGACGCAAGCGTGAAGTCCGGCTATCGGTAAGTACACGTAGCGTCTGTGTCAAGCCCGGTAGGAAGGATTATGTTTGTCGGTGAGCACGCCTACTAGTGTAGCGAGTGTTCATCCTGGCAGGGCCAAGAGACAGTGATAGTGGCCGTGTGTATTAGGATTGTGTGGCGAGTTGTCGCCAGTGACCGGAGGAGCGAGAGCGCACTCCCGTCGACTCTTACCGCCGTAGCTGAAGCTTCGGCACCCCCGTATCAAGCCGTGACTGGCTGGTACCCATCCTTCTGTGGGACTGCGGGGTATATTTGCGTGTGTAGAGCATCCTAGCCGTCGCTCGTGGCTAGAGGTGCTGGGCTTTGTCGGTGGCCTGTAGTACCACAGTACACAGTGGAAACAGCCAACCCGGTGTAAGGGCAAGATTCTGGGCCTTCAGGATCGATTTGCCCGACAAGCTCCACGAGTCTTCGCGGACTCGGGGAGTGTTGTTGGTGGGAAGTGTGCCTACATATTTTGGACGTGTTCCTACACGACAGTATCCAGGCTCTACAGTAGCTAGCTAGGCTTACCGTAGACGGACTTGACCCTGCGTGGTTGGGGGGAATCTGCACACTGATATTTCTGTCCTGAGACCTTATTTTGTTCTTTCTATCTGTCGTCGTACGTCTCAATACAAACTCCCTAGTGTCTCAGAGGTTTCGTTCGCCCATCCCGAGGTTTCCCTCTAAGTGCGAACGAAGGGCCGATCTTCCCAACTAGGTACGAATGAACCCACCAGGTAAATTGGCTAATAGAGGCCTCTGTCGGGGTTCTATTATGGCCCGACCGATGATGTCACTACACTACAGCTGGGTAAATGTGAGTCTGACCGCTCAGCCAATCAGCAACTTGACTACCCTTCAACCGTGTGCTCGGTCCCGTTGCCGCTTGCGACTGCAAGCGTCTCAGCCTCAGTCCGATATCACAACTGCGACACAAATAAATAAAAATAAAAGTGTTCTTTCAAGATAGAAAGTCGTTTAGATATTAATCTTGTAAGATTAAAATTAATAAGAACAATTTTTCAGCAAAATTTTATTAATTTAAAAAAACTTGAGTTAACCACCAAAAGTTAGAGTATAAAGTAAAGAATAGACCAAATGAAATAACAAAAAATATTCTAAAATATATTAAAACATTATTTTATTATTATTTAATTTTAGTTGTTCTAAAGTTTCTTCCTAATATTAAAAATATTATACCAATGGTTTTAAATATCATAAAAGTGTTTAATTATACATTAAAATCAAAATTGATTTTAATTTTTTATGATCCATCAAAACATAAAGGAATTTTTATTTTTTTTATTTTGTCTTGGATTATTTGGTATAGTTTTAAATAGACAAAGTATACCACCGACTGGCGCGTGTCGTGGTTGCTATAATGAAGTCGTAAACGCGGTGCTTTATCCTGCTGACGCTCCACCGGGTCGGGACGACGAGATTGCAGCACTCGTCAATGAGCGTGATGAATTGCGCCATCGACTGAGCAATGCAGAAGCTGCTCTGGCTTGTGAGACCGCTGACCGGTAGCGTGCGGAGTTCCTCTGCAACCAAGCCTCGGGTGAGCGCAACGCTGCTCAGGACAAGCTTCGTCGCGTTCGTGGGGAGCTCTCGTCCACCGTCAGAGAGCTCGTTCCGACCCGTGGTGCCCTGGAGAACAGCACGCAATTGGTCGCTGGTCTCCGGACCTAACTGCAGGCGGCGAACCACTCGGTGGATTCGTTCGTGACGCAACTTCGGAACGAGCGCTCGGCATACCGGGCATCGTTGGCCAAGCACGCTGCCGAGCTCGCGCGGGTGAATCGGCTCCTACAGAGCTTGCCGTCCGCGCCTCTCTCGCCACCTCCAAGTGTTCCGTCGAGTCCTCAGAGGTCTCTTCCTCCGAGTCGACCTGCCAAGCGCTCTCACTCGGACTCCTCGGCCACCAGTTCTTCACTCTCGGCGGCTGGTCTGGGTTCGTCGGATAGCGACTCAGAGGACTCAGCCCCTCGCAAGCCCTCTGCCAAGCGTAGCAGGCTCTCGCGGGGGCGTCCGAGACATCCCGCGGGGTCACCACCCGGTCCTTCTGGGGCCAAGTCGCAGCTGCCGGCCTCTAAGAGGCTCGGCAGGCCCTCAATCGACTTGAGGGCCAAGACTGGGGCTTCCAGGGCCTCGTCGCCGGCTGCATCAAGAGCGCAGGACTCGGGTGCTTCGCCAGCACCAAGCTCACCACCTCCAAGTCCGTCCGGGTCCTCTCAGAGCCCTGGTTCGGCTCCTCTCGGGTCGCCTGCTGGTGATCAGGCGCCGTCCTCGCCGTCCGAGGCTGCCACGGAGTCGCTCCCAGGCACTCCGGCTGCTTCGCCCTCCGGGCACTCCCTCCTCCCCCGCCTTCATCGACCTCTCCGGTGATGACCAGGGTGACGGGACCCCGGTGAGCTCAGCCGCAAGTTTTGAGATCTTGCTGTCGACCCCCACGCGGAAGGACGGTCGACCTTCGCGCGCTGTCGCGGTCACGGCTAATCTCCGCTCCAAGGCCAGCCTGGAAGAGTTGCTGGCATCGGACGACCTCGTTCTTGGCTCGCAGAGCCCTCCTGCTGGGGAAGAATACTCCCCGACCGGAGCAAATGCTGAGACATCGTCTGCGGCACCGGCCCAGGTCTCGTCAGGCACCCCGACGCCGACCAGTACCTCTCAGCCCTCTGCGACCACACCCTGTCGCAGTCGTTGGCGCTCTCGGTCTCGTCAGGCACCCCGACGCCGACCAGTACCTCTCAGCCCTCTGCGACCACACCCTGTCGCAGTCGCTGGCGCTCTCGGCTTCGGTTCCGGTGCCGACCGTGGCTTCGCAAGCCTCAGTGGCCTCCCCACCGCGATCGGCGGGACCGGTCGTCCCCGTCTCGATACCAGCGATGGTCTGGCAGGCTCCGGCGGGGTCTAAGACGTCGGCCGCAACGCCGACTACGGTTTTCCAGACCTCTGCGGCCGCTCCTCTGTCGTCATCGAGGGGTCTCGTGCCAGTTCCCACGTCCGCCGTGGTTTTGCAAGCTTCGACGGTCACCTCTCGTCAAGCTCCAGGTTCCCTGATTTCGCAGCGGCGAGCCCGATCTCGTCACTTCGAGATCACAGCCACCCTGTCGACTACGTCGGGGACCAACGCGAATGCGTTTACGCCTGTGACGGCGCCGCCGCCTCGACCGCCTCCGAGCGCTCTGACAAGCTTCCGGCCACCGCAACCAAGTTCTTGACCCCAAGTTTCGTTGGCAATGGGGCTCAGATGACGTCGTGCCAGGTCCATAATGCCCACGTATCTGAGCCTCTGGTTGCGGATGTCCAGATCCCCTGCTCAGCGGCTGGAATTCGGGCCTACGGGGATTACGAGAATCCCACTCACCCGTGGCAAAGGTTGCGTCGGAAGCTGCCTGAACGCCCGTGCACATTCGATCCTGGTGCCGACCCCTTCCAGCCGATTCCTCTGCGCCCCCGAGGCCTCGCTCGGGTGACCAAGGTGTGGCACCAGCTTCAGGGAAAACCGGTGGGGCGGTCAGAGAAGTCGGACTTGGGTGTCGCGTCATGGGAGCGAGGGCACTGGATCCCGATTAGTGTTATCGTGCTTTGGTTGGATGCTCTAGCTCAAGTCGTCGGCGAGGACTTTGACGAGTACCAGGAGATCCTCGCGGCGTGGATTGAGTTCGATCGGGCCAGGAATCTCCGCGCTGACCGCTTCCGGCAGCAGGTCCCGCAACGGTATTGGGGCTGGGCCGTGCGGCCCTCGTCTGACCCCTCAAGCATCGAACCAGAGTTGATGCTGGAGCCCACAGTTCTCACCTTTTCGTTTGAGGTACTGCCGTGGGTTCCGCAGACGGATGCCTGGGTGTCCGAGGTCTCGGTTGTGGATGACCGCCAACCATGGCGCAATTGTTGGATCAACGTGTCTAGCCAGCACCCGTTCAACACCACTTTCGCTCCGTGCAACCCGGAAGTGCCTCTGTTCGTACCGAAGGGGTTCATGGAGATCATTGACGATGTCATGCTGAACCCCCAGCTGCCGGCTCAAGATGTCTGTCGTGTAGGAACACGTCCAAAATATGTAGGCACACTTCCCACCAACAACACTCCCCGAGTCCGCGAAGACTCGTGGAGCTTGTCGGGCAAATCGATCCTGAAGGCCCAGAATCTTGCCCTTACACCGGGTTGGCTGTTTCCACTGTGTACTGTGGTACTACAGGCCACCGACAAAGCCCAGCACCTCTAGCCACGAGCGACGGCTAGGATGCTCTACACACGCAAATATACCCCGCAGTCCCACAGAAGGATGGGTACCAGCCAGTCACGGCTTGATACGGGGGTGCCGAAGCTTCAGCTACGGCGGTAAGAGTCGACGGGAGTGCGCTCTCGCTCCTCCGGTCACTGGCGACAACTCGCCACACAATCCTAATACACACGGCCACTATCACTGTCTCTTGGCCCTGCCAGGATGAACACTCGCTACACTAGTAGGCGTGCTCACCGACAAACATAATCCTTCCTACCGGGCTTGACACAGACGCTACGTGTACTTACCGATAGCCGGACTTCACCCTTGCGTGGTTGGGAGGAAATGCTGTTTTGTACTAGAGCCCAATGGGCATTAGTTTCTCATCTAGAGTTTCCTATAGTCTTATACAAATGTCTAATATAAACGGGTCCGTTTTGGATCTTCCCATGTCCGTTGCGATCTTTGGGTGTAACCACCGATGACTCAAAGGTCACGTCGAAGACTCGGACTAGTCGCCGAAGACTCGAACCGTCGCCGAATACTCGGCTAAGTACGGATCTTGACCGGGGGTTTCGGCTTGGAAATAGTGTCATGTCACTCGATGGGTTGACTCTGAGACATCGGAACCAGTGATATTAGCCAATCAGTGGTCAGGGAATCCCTTAACCCATATCCCGGCAACTTATCACCGTTTGGGACTTCGGCGGCAACCGGCAAGTCCGTTCCCAGCTGAGTCTCAACACCACAACTGCCCCCACCGCGAGGCAATCCACGGCATCTTGGTGAGCGTCGTGGTGCCTCTGTTGTCAGCGCCACGTCGGAGTCGCGCCATCTGTTGTCAGGAGCTGTTGCCGTTGCCGCTGCTCTCAAGTTGCTTGGGGTGCCGCGCAGTCGTCGGTCGTTTGCTATGGCGGTGAGTTTGAGATGTCGGTGCTTGTCGTTTGTTCAAGGTTGTCACTCATCCGTTGTGCGCGTGCACAGACCTCTACGGGTAGCTCCGGAGGCGTTCAACCCGCTCGCGCTTCTGTCCCTGCTGTCAGGACTGCTCCGTTGTCGTCGGGGTCAATGGACATGTCGTCTTCGTCTGCCCCAACAGATGTTGGGTCGTCGTCTCCGGATGAGTCAAGCCAGCCTTCGTCTGCTGCGGTCGCAGTGGAGACTCATGTTGCCCAAGCGTGCTCGGGCTCGCACGGTGTATTGAGTCTCGCGTCTGCCGAGAGTTCGTCATCGGCTCCGTCGAATTCCGTCGTCACGCGTGAAGTCCTTGAAGAATTGTTGATGGAGACGGGTGCGGAGTCTTGGGAGCGTGTAATTGCTGAACCTCGCTTAGAGCAGCTCGGCCGTCTTGCCGTCGGGCTCCATGTTGCTCCAGTGGGTTTCTCTCGAGAGTCAGTTGGTCGGCAGATTCAAGTCGATCCTGCTCTGACCGTGTCCGAGATTTCGGCAGGCTGGGATTCAGACTTCCGAGGGCCTGCTTCACCTGATCTTGCTCAAGATGCTTCATTTGCGACTCCTCGGTTGGCCACGAGCAACGACACTCTTGTTGCGCCGTCCACCGAAGATCCGGATCACCTGCTTTTCCTGGCGCAGGTGTCAGCAGCGGCTGAGATTGCTGGTGAGGACGGTGGTGATGCGCGGAGGGATCGTAGGTGTTCTTTTCTTTTGAGTTTTCGTGACTGAGTGTCCAGGCTTCGTGAGTTCATGTTGGTCGTAGTTCCAATGGTACTTCTGGAGTAAATTCAGTCGTAGTTCTTTTCCAGTCGGTAGCGTAAATTCACATGCAATATGTAGTGCTGCAGTAGCTTTCTTTCGTCTGTAGCTTGGGCTGCTGCATTGCCCCAAGTACAGTTCGTTTCATTTCCAGTTGTCGGTGTCAGTCTTCGTCGGCGACTTGGACCATCTGGAATCGTTGGTCCCTCCGTTTTCGACGCAGATAGTCGTAGAGAAGCCCTCCGCAAGATAAATTCGATGCTGGCTCCCACGTCGGGTCGTCGTAGCCGACTCATTTGACCTTGACTTCGCGTACAGCTCTTTCGGTACTGGTTGACATTGGGGTTCGGTCGTCTAGAATAGCTTCGACCTCATATTCGCCGGTAAGATGATCTGGTTCCCAGCTATCTTCAGGCAGCAATTCTTCGTCGAAGTCTAAACGTGAGTTTTCGGTGATATCTGGAGCCAAGCGAGTCTTCGGCCGGTCGCCATATTCGTTCACGGGCTTGAGCCTGGAAACATGGACGACTGGGTAGAAGCGATGTCCGCTTCGGTCCGGCAATTTGAGTTCATAAGCATACTCTTCCACTTTTTTCTTGATACGAAAGGGTCCATGCCACCTGTGTGCTAATTTCTTGGTGAGTCCGGGCTTGACTCTTTCCATGTAGAGCCATACTCTGTGGCCTGGCTCGAAAAGAGACTTCGGTGCTTCGTTCGTGGTATCCGTTTCTCCTGGTTGGTCGTTAGAAGCGTCTGCCGAAGGCTCACCGCGAGCTGTTCGTGGAATAGCTGCCCGTTCCCGACGACTCAAACTCTCGTTGTGTTCTTGAGCTCGGCGAGCCTTCTCATGAGCTTGGTATGTTTGAGCCATCTTGAGGGCGATTTCATGTTGTCTGTTGACTTCTCGGCGCCATTTTAACGCGTCTGTCTGCTTCCCAGAGCCTTGACGGAGTGAAGTAGCCATTGCCTTGAGCGTGGATCGCGCATCCCATCCGTGGACCAGGAAAAAAGGAGTCTCTTTCGCGTTAGATCGAAAGAATTGTTGATGGCGAAGACTAAGCGTTCGGCAATTTCATCCCAGTCTTGCTGGAGCGGGTCTTCGGCGTAAACTCTGACCGACTGCATCACTGTTTTTACCGACCTTTCCTGTTGTCCATTGGCTTGTGGCCAATAACTCAGGGTAGCTCTGGACCTTGACTGCATCATTTCGGCGAAGGCTTGGAAGACCTCGCTCATGAAGCGCGGGTCCCTGTCGTGTCTGATAAGAGATGGTGCTCCGAATCTTCGGTACACACATTCTTCGAACCCTTGTGCCACCATAAACGCCGACGTATCGGACATTGCTTTAGCAATGACAAATCCAGTGAAGGAGCACTGGAATAGTAGCAGTGCCGTGTTCCCTCGTCGAGATTTCGGCAGCGGTATTACGAAATCCATAGACACTATTTGGAAAGGTCGTTCAGCTAGAACGTTGCCTGGAGAGTATCCTCGAAGGTGAGGTCAGCTTTTGCTGGAACTGCAATCCGGGCATGACTTCACGTGCTTTTCAACGTCCGTGTAAAGGCCAAGCCAGTAGTAGTCTTGCTTGACACGTTGGTATGTCCGGACAACTCCTTGATGTCCGCCTTCCAGGGAGTCATGACAACTTTGTAGCACTTCTTAAATCATCGTGGTGGGTACAACTAGTCGTAAATGGGTTTCTTCTTGATTTTCTCGTGTTTCCCGACGACTCGCCCCTATGTATTGTAGTACACCGTCATCTGGTAGAACAAACTTGTCGGCAATTTTGAGAGCATCCCTGGCTGCTTTGTATCCAAGTTTCTCGACTTCTCCTCGTAAAAACAGCTTGAGATTAGACCAACGAGGCTCCTCATCTTGCGCTTTTGCGATTCGACTCCGACGTTCTGCTTGAATAGCTACTGGGTCTACTTCGTCAGCTTTTGGAGTTGTCGGCAGGGGTTTCGGAACGTCTTTTGAGTTGTCGGGAGGCTTGTCAGTGACTTGTACTTGCTTCTTCTTGGGTCTAACCTGTCGTCGCGTCATCACTGATACGGTGGCAGAGTCGTTTAGTGCTGAATGTTGAATTGGGCCTCGCGGATCAAATATTTTCACCTCCCCTTGGTCTACCGATGTTTCGTAGATGACTTCGCTAATCCTGTTAAGTTCGCGAAGTTCGTTCTTCCGGGATTCGTTGAGAATTACTTTCGACATCTTCGATTCGAGCGCTTCCGACGCTAACGAGTCGGCGGCAGCGTTATACTCGCGGACTACGTGGAGGTATTTGACTGACCGAAGTCTTGCCGTAATCTCTTTGTGGCGGCTCAGTTGAGTCATCAGTGATTCCTTCCGGCACGCTATCACCCCTAGGGATTGCTGGATCGCGAGCCTGGAGTCGCCGACGACGACTAAGTCTTCGGCACCATGGTCAATCGCTGCGAGAACACCATTATTCATTCCTGTGTACTCGGCAATGTTCACCGTGGTCTTTTCCAGGTAAGCGCTCGCTGCAATCACTATCTTCCATTCCAGAAGTAGCCACACAATCCAAGAGCAACTGCCGTAGCCGCCATATTTCTCTGTTTTCGCCGAACCATCGAATGAGACGACGTAGCCGCTGTGGGTTGTCGGCAGCCGTGCATACAGCAGGTTCGGTCGATGCGAGTTGTCGGGGACCCTTTGGTTGGTGGAGAAACGAGTGCTAATGATCCATCGAGGTCAATAAAACTTGTCACCGACGACTGAAGCAGCTGGACGAAAGTGCAATCTTTCTCTTTTACCCGTTGAACAATTAAATGCCAGGGAGAGAGCAATACTGCGAACTGAGTTGCCCTGCTGAAGAGTGATTTGGACTTATTTATCCATTCCAGCGTTGAGAACCTTGTGTAAATTCGGAGTGTTCGCCCGGCGAGTTGAGTGCAGCAGTTTTTTAGCACCAGAAGCAGCGCAAGGACCTCCTTTTCGGCCGGGTGTAATTCATCTCTGCGTCCTTGAGCACGCGGCCACAGAATCTGACTGGATGTAATTTGTCGTTATGCATCTGCAGCACCGTCGTGCTGAGTGCCCACTCATTGGCGAAGAGCATGATGTGAACCTCTTTTGTTCGGTCGAAGTGCCGAAGTATCGGTGCAGCCGCCACTTGGTGTTGTAGTGCTTTGAAACTTCGGCGTGCGACTGTGAGGTCACCCCTTGTTGTAAAGTCTTCATCTTTGAGCTGGTAAAGGGAGGCGCCGTAGACGGCAAAGTTCTGGATGAATCTGCTGTAATAATTCAGTGCCCCAAGGAAGGACTGCATTCCTTTCTTGGTCTTAGGAAACGGAAGCTTCGTGATTGCCTCGAGTTTCTTAGGGTCCGCTCGTATTCCGTCGAGCAAAACTTCGTGAGATAGGAAGTCCACCCGTGATTGCACAAATATGCTCTTCGTAAAGCTAACGCTGATCCTGCATTCTTCGAAGCGGGCCAGTAGCTTGTCCAGAGTGTTCAAACAGTTGTCGAATGTCGTTCCGCCGAAACAAATGTCGTCGACAAAAGATCGGCGATCGAACACCGGAACTAGCGACGACTGATCGGACTCGTTGGTTGAAAACATGTCTGTGTCTGGGTGATTTACCAGATCTAACACTGGATCTGCGACTCCCGAGTTTTCGTGGGCAACAGCACACTTTGTCCGCGTGAACGTCGAAGGGCTCGTAGGAACTGGTGTTGAATTTTCGGCGCCGGCGTGGATAGCTCGAACTTGTTCTTCGGCGGTCCTCATGCGTTCGGCGAAAACTTGCCAACCTCCTTTTGGTTGTACGAACCCCCACAACGCGTTATCGAGCATGCGTTGGTAGATCATTGGCGCGTTCTTGAGGCCGAAGGGCATTCTAAGCCATTCGAAGTGCCCTAGTGGGCAAACGAATGCGGAAATTTTGCGCGCTCGCAAGGTCATCATGATGGCCCAAAAACCGCTTGCCGCGTCAAGTGAGCAAAACCACAGATATGCCTCCAGGTCCGTGAGCAGATCATCCACCAAGGGCATAGCGTACTCCATTATCGCCGTGATGGCGTTTACCAGCTTGTAGTCGACGCACAGGCGAATGTCGACGCCATTCTTCTTGAGGACGATGACAATAGGCGATGCCCATGGGCTGTCGGAAAACGCCACGAGGTTTGCCTTGAGAAGTCCTTTTAACAGTTCGTAGAGCTTTTTAAGATGTCGCATCGGTATGCGTCGAGCCCGTTACTTAATCGGCTCATGCCCCTGGACATCTATGTCGCAAACCACGCCGTACGCAGGTGGTGGAAGTGCGTTGCCACTTGAGATCATTATTCCTTGATGCTTTTCGAGTACACCGACAAGTCACTCCTGCTGGTCAGTCGTCAACTCCGGGTTTTGTACATTTGGTGCCGAGAAGTCGAGTTCAGTTGCCGATGTCTCGGTCAAATCGGGAAGGAAAGCGAGCTCGTGTGCATAATCTTCAAGGCCGATTTCTGCTGCAAGATGCTCAAACGAGTTGTCGGCACTGGAATTGTTTGCTTCATTGCCTTCAGTAGTCAGCACCCTGATTACTGAAATAAACGTATTCTCCAGGACCTGCAATGGCGACACCTTGCACTCGATGCTTGTCATCTGTGAGTTGTCGCCACCAATGTCTTAAGGCTCCGCCTTGTTTGGATGTTCTCCTGAGGTTTTGGCGTCACCCGTAGCGGCCACTGACTCGTCGATATCGTTGTCCCAGTCATCGGCGGAGCTCATCTCATCTTCCGAGTCGTCGGTGGGGCGCTGTAAGATCCCTGTTGGGGTAGTGTAGGTTGGTTTCTCCACTGCCGAAGGCTGGCGGGCTAGCCATTGATCATAAAGCTCTCCTTCCCATCGGAAGAGCGTTTTATCTCGCACCGCCTCGTACGCCAACACTTGCCACTCGCGATATTTCGCTGAATCTAATCTCACGTAGCCGACATCTCGTGGGAGCGAACCCGCAGGTACCCAGACCACCACTGGTAGGTGGACTGGGCAACTCACTAGTTTGTCTGTGAGGTTCGTGAGACGTACGCGAGCTGGTCTCTGCTTGTAGAACCGAGTGATCGTCGGCACAAACGTCTCCGTGCGGCGAATCCAGACGACGTGAGTCGTCGGTGGCGGCTGTCGCCGCTGCAATCGGAAATCTCGCCATTCTCGCCCCGGAATTTGCAGTACTTCCGTGGGTCCTCCAACGACGTGACTCGATTTGGTCTCGTCGATCATGTTTTGTGTCTTGATCAGGGGAACCATGACCTCATCAGGGAGTTTCGCGGTGGCGTCAAACAAATCCAGTCGGACTCCGGCTGGAATCATAAAATCCGTGCCTAATACCACGTCGACTCCTGCGTTGTGATCCATGATCCAGACATCGAACACGTAAACGCGTTCCCACCCTAGGGTGATTTTCACCGACGCCCGACGACTCGTTGCTGTCTTTCCTTTTGTAATTCCTTGTACCTCCATGCAACGGCCGTGGTTCGGGATGTCGCGAAGCCTCAAAATCTTGGCGTAGCGTTCCGAGATGACGCTAACGTTTGCCCCTGTATCTAGGAGTATCCTTGTCCTTGAGTCATTAATTGCGCCGTTCACCAGAGTCCTCATTCGTACTCGCCGGTCAAACTTCTGTGCCGACCACCACCCCATGCGTTCATTGGGTAATAGTCGGACTTCCTTGGCGAAGTGTCGGCGCGGAGTGATTTCAACCGCACTTGCTACCCAGTTGTAGGTGTCATCTCCGCTTGAGCCTTCGCCACTATACTTTTTCATATCACCTCCACCGAAGTTTCCACTTCTCTCCTGTAAAAGTTCCGTCGTTTTCATAATTTCGTTTCCATCTTCTTCCGGCCATTCGCACTTGCCGACAAAGGCGTAGATACGCTCCGCCTCGACTGCCGGCTCGGCTAACTGTGGCAGCCCGATTGGGACCAACCCAGTTTCAGTTGGCGGGCTGCCTAGTTTAAATGTTCGGTGAAGAGGAGATTCTGCAACTCAGGAGATAGATCCTTCTTGTCAATTTTGCTGCGAACCACGTTTGCAATTTCTTGGAAGACTTCGCATCTGCCAGCATCATGCACTTGTTTGCAAAATTTACACCGCTTACGGCAGTAGTGGGCGGAGTGAGAGAGTCCACCGCAGGCGGCACAAGGTCCGTGTTGCCGCGGACGTCCCTCACGATCACTTCGTGTTGGATAGCGGTCATTTCTGCCGAAGTTTCGGTTCGCTGGGTCACCCCTTGGTCCTCGGTTATCGGTACGTGCGTATGTACCTTCGGCCGCAGCTCGTCTTTCGTTGTCGTTGGCTGCAGCGAGATACCGGCCACTTCCGTCGGAAGAATATCCATCACTCCGAGTATCACTGAGTTGTCGGGAGTCGTCCGAAAGTTCATCGCTGTCGGCTTCACTACCGCTGTTGGGGATATTCCGTTGAGTGTTTCTGGGGCGCTCGCCCCGGCTGCTGCGGACATCTCGCTCTTGCAATTCCGCGAAAATGTCGGTCACCGAAGCTTCAGCTAGAGTAACTCTTGGGACATTGCGAGAGTCATCACGACGGCGATCGTAATCTCGGTCTCGTCGGTCCCGCCGACTAGTGGTCGCGCGAGTCTTTACGACGCCTATCTTCACGCCGACGACTGGAGTCGCGACTTCGCGAGGGGTGTTGCGACGGCTCGCGATTGGAATTACGCTCGTCGATCTTCAGAATATCCATGATCATCTCTTCCAATTCATGAATATCCTTGACTCGGATATGGCACAAACGTCGTTCGAGCCCACGGTCGCCACAGGTTTCGAGAAAACGTTTAACGTGATCCCGTGCCTTGCGTCCTCCATTTTCGAACTGAATGCCAGCATTTCGCGCGTAACCGTTGAGTCGGTTCAGGTAATCGCAGATATGCTCCTTGTCATCGCGCTTGGCGGAGTAATAACGGGACTCCGCGGACTGGTTAAATTGCGAGCAGTAGTACTTGATAAAGGCTTCGCTAAGAAAGCTGCACTGTCGCTTGGTCTTCTTCGGGAGTTGTCGGTGCCAATGTAAAGCGCCGTCCCGAAGACTCAGCTCGAAGGGCATGCACCATTCGTCGGGCGACGCGCGTATTCCCTTCATCTCGTAGACGAAAGCTCGCAACCACTGCATGGAGTTTTCACTCTTGTTCCTCAAGCCAGAGAACGCCTTGATCTGCCCCAGTGGTCGGTGCGTTGCTACTTCAATCCTCGGGGTCACGTTTTGTCTCTCCGTTTCCGTCCCTTCTCGGATCTGACTCAAGTATTCGTTCATTTGAGCTCCTCCGTCGCCCGTAAATTCGTTCGAGTCGTCGTCATCATCCGACGAGTCGTTGCTGAGTGGGAAACGTCGTCGGGAACCTCGTCCCGAGCTCCTGTTCGTGCGCCTTGTCTCTCCCGAGTTGTCGGCGGTGGTACGAACGTGCTCCGTGTGGTTGACAGACTTTGGTGTCACCATGTAAAAACTTGAAAATACGGCGAACGCTCACCAGTGGCCGAAAACACTGCTGTTGGGGCCTTACGGCCTCGGGGGTCTTCGGCAGTCTTCGTGGGAGTCTTCGGCAAGGGTACCTTTGAAGGATCCGTTGTTTCATTGGCCGCATGAGGTGTCGGCCGACGTCCCATGTTAAATGCTGTTGCGCCGAAGGCTCCGCGTAGGCGTTTCTTCCATTTCCAGAGTTCGGCACCGGCTTCCGCCGGCGTCCAGCTCTCGAGGTTCGACGGCGAAGGTCGCGACGTGGCCTGGAGGCCAATCGCTTTTAAGAAGGTCACCGTTTTTTCACAGCTTGGTCCAGGGACGTCGAAGTTACTGGCCACGCTAACTCGTGGCTCAAATCAGCCCACACTGCTTGGCGTATCGGTGTTGGTTCGAAGAGTTGAATCCATTCGCTTGTCTTCATTTCCTCGTAGCACCATCCCAGCACCTTGTTGGGTGCCGGGGTGTCTCCGTTGAGTGGGGGTCGGTAGCCCGAGGCTTGTTCGGTAGGTTGAGCCATCGTGACCGGGGACTTTGAGTCTTCGGCATCGCTGTCATAGTCATCGTAGGCGGGTTCGGGTCCCGCCACTTCTTCCGATTCATCCGCGAGATTTCGGGACAGGGAGCGCGAGCCTCCGCTGCGTCCCGCCGACAATATCGCGTCTTCCGGAGTGTCGGGTGTCACCACAACGAGTGCTGGCGCCTTTTCCTCCACGTCCTCATAATCTTCCATCTCATCCTTGACATCGGATCCGTCCGCCGAGTCTTCGAAACTGACCGAACGCTCAGTTATCGGCGCCAAGTGCGGGGTGATCAAGGTCGCATTTGGGTCGTCGCCACGCGTTCCGCCATACTTCATCGGCGTTGCTGGTACCGCTGAACGTGATCATTTCGCTATCTTGTTCGTCTTCTTCTTCTTCTTCTCTTGTTTGTTGCTCGTTAAATCGGATAGCCTGCAGTAGTCACGCGACACAGAAGGTCACACCAATCCCGGGTCGCGGCACCGGTTATCGTGTAGGACACGTCCAAAATATGTAGGCACACTTCCCACCAACAACACTCCCCGAGTCCGCGAAGACTCGTGGAGCTTGTCGGGCAAATCGAACCTGAAGGCCCAGGATCTTGCCCTTACACCGGGTTGGCTGTTTCCACTGTGTACCGTGGTTACTACAGGCCACCGACAAAGCCCAGCACCTCTAGCCACGAGCGACGGCTAGGATGCTCTACACACGCAAATATACCCCGCAGTCCCACAGAAGGATGGGTACCAGCCAGTCACGGCTTGATACGGGGGTGCCGAAGCTTCAGCTACGGCGGTAAGAGTCGACGGGAGTGCGCTCTCGCTCCTCCGGTCACTGGCGACAACTCGCCACACAATCCTAATACACACGGCCACTATCACTGTCTCTTGGCCCTGCCAGGATGAACACTCGCTACACTAGTAGGCGTGCTCACCGACAAACATAATCCTTCCTACCGGGCTTGACACAGACGCTACGTGTACTTACCGATAGCCGGACTTCACGCTTGCGTCGTTGGGAGGAAAAGCTGTTCTGTATTAGTGCCCAATGGGCGTTGGGTTTTCATTTAGAGTTTCCTATAGTCTTATACAAATGTCTAATATAAACGGGTCCGTTTTGGATCTTCCCATGTCCGTTGCGATCTTTGGGTGTAACCACCGATGACTCAAAGGTCACGTCGAAGACTCGGACTAGTCGCCGAAGACTCGAACCGTCGCCGAATACTCGGCTAAGTACGGATCTTGACCGGGGGTTTCGGCTTGGAAATAGTGCCTGTCACTCGATGGGTTGACTCTGAGACATCGGGACCAGTGATATTAGCCAATCAATGGCCAGGGAATCCTTCAACCCATATCCTGGCAACTTATCACCGTTTGGGACTTCGGCGGCAACCGGCAAGTCCGTTCCCAGCTGAGTCTCAACACCACAATACGCTCGGTTGCCCCGGAATGCCTGCTGATGAGCCTAAAGTCACTTAACCGAGAGCTCATCCTAGGCGAGGCCAAGAGAAGGAGTGTGGCCGAGCGGCGAAGGGCAGAGCGAAGTGCTCTGTGTGTTATTGTGTGTGTGGAAGTGAGCGTCAGACGCCTCCCGAGACTTGCCGCCTTGGGTTCCCCTTGGCACCCCTGTGTAGGCTTGCGAAAGCCAGTACCCTCCTCTCTGAGGGACCACGGGGTTTAGCGCGAAGCGTGAACAAGCATCCTAGCCTTTGCTCGTGGCTAGTGGTGCGGGTACTGAGGTAAGCCTACCGAGGCCTCGGTACACAGAGAGTCAAGACCAGCCCGGTGTAAGGGATCGTTCCTGAGCCTTCAGGTTGATCCAACACTGCCGACCCTCGCGGGGAGGTAGTTGTTGTTGCTGTTGGGACTCGTACCGCTAGGTCACGAGAATTAGCCGTGCTCCGACACGACATCGCGGCCAAATGGCAGCACCGCCACGGCTTCGAGAACTTGGTACCTTTACGAGCCCACGACAATCAACTACTCATGCTTCACGGAAATGTTCGAGAATATCGTCCTCAAGATGGATCGGGTCCAATGAACCCAGTACGTCTCGACTGAAGCCCGGCTGAGAACTTAACAACGTAGACAAATGAAGCTTATCCATTGTAGTTCAAAACTTATAAATTCAGTGCGTTCAATGTTTTCTCACTGAGCTGCAGCAATCGGTTTTCCTCTTCAAGCGCGTCCTTGGGAGGGTGAGCCCACTCAATGAGCTCCTGGTCAGGGGGCTCAAGGTACGAAGTGCACAACGCGAAGTTACCCTTGAAACCAACAGATACGGCTGTTGGCGCTTATTTGCCGCTTTTCGTTTCGACCGTCACTCAGTCACCACCATTTTGTCGAGAGTCTCTCCCTGCACCTTATATATTGTAGACGAAACAGCACACACCAGAGGAAACTATTGGATTCTCAACGAGAGACACCGCGGCCGACCGTACAAACTAAGCAAAGCAATGGTATCTTACATTGACGATATGCCTGGGACTGAAAAAATAGTGGAAATAGGTCGGTATCTGTGCATCCAAGCAGCGGGGCTGCATAGTCGCCGCGCGGTAGACGTACAATCACAGCCGGTGGGGGGATGCTAGGTATTTTTACGACGATGTTTGCTGTACTATCTTGCACGAGCCGAAATGTGGTGTTTGGGTGGTGTATGATAGCTTCAAGGGTACCCAGCGTGCCATTTGCCACCATTTTCTCTGGTCTCACATTTTGTGTTACCTGGATAGGCATTCCAATTATCAAGTCTAGGAATGGAGCCATGCGTCCAAACTTCGAATGAAGCAGGGACATTATCATGTGAATTTCAGCTCGATTCAGCCCTGCTAGTTTCCCCTTAAAATCGGCGACCACACGAACTGGAGATTGGCCACTAGGCAGTCGCTTTAAAGTTTCAGAAATGTACATGTTGTTGATAGCTAGTCGTGAGGAGTTGTCAGGTTACTAATGTTGGTGTCGAGGCACTAGGGGTATCTTCAAGTGCTGCATTCATGCTCGTGACTGAACAAATTCTGGTGTCCAGACTCCGAGGCGAGCTTGGTGGCATCCGTTCCCCCATTCGGGGTCATTCTGGAACCGTACACTTTCATCTAGCACAACAACATCTTCGAGACTTCTCCAAATCTGGAACCCAGTAATGTCGGAAACTCGCTGGTTTTTCTTCCCAGCTGGGTCTTTGTATATCGGATCTGCTCCGACTGACGGTAATTGCAAGAAGTCACCGACGAGTATTACATAAATCCCGCCAAACAAGATACGAACTCGTTTTACCCGGCGCAAGACTTTGTCTAGTTCAACAAGCTCTGTCTTTTCCATCATCGATACCTCATCGATTACAATCATGCTCAGATTCATCACAGATTCGATAGAGTCTCACGGCGGAGTTGCAGAGCAAGCTGGCTAGTGTTCGTCCACCAATAATTGTCGCCGCTTTCCCCGTTAGTGCTGTTTTAATAAGACTGTCGGAACGGTCCCAACAGCGGCAAAGTGTTTGGATGGCTTCGATATTACGGTTGTTCTCCGTGCCCCCTTCGCCCCCGAGAAAAAGACGAAGTTGGTCTCTTTGTAACACATCATTTATCGCTGCACTACTATACACCAGACTCTTAATCTTTTTCCATCGTGTTAGGAGTGCTAGTCCAATTTTCGTGACGACCAAGTGCTGCTTCATGTTCTGAGTGAAAGCACGCGATACTTCCGCAATTGTTGCGAACGGTCAGGTGATTTGTTTGACGTGCACGCTTTCGCAGGGTGCCAAGCGATCGAGGCGTTGATTATGGCCTCGTCTAACAGCTCAACCACTTCGGTGTTCTTCACCGTAGCAGTAGTAGTAGAGCACGGGGTTCCAATTAACGAATTATCGGTTGAAGGATCAACTATCCATTTGCGCATGTTATCCACTGCATCAGGGCTAATAGTAGGATGATCTACGGCGCAGAAAGCAGTAGTTGCCATTGCTGCATCATCGAGCAAGTCAAACGTGCGAAACGCCTGCATGATGTAGGAAACACTTGTTTCAGGAGCCGCTGTTGTTGGACATGTTGCAGGGTTCACCAAAGCGCTCTGTGGGACTTCATCGTTTGTGTCGTCGACGCCCCAAACCTCTACAAAATCTTCGTCAGGACTGGCGTCGTCGTCAAATACAGGACTTGCGGTAGGAAATAAAGAATCATCTTCCTCCTCGCTTGATGCACCGTCCGTATCGTGTTTGGTTGCGACTCCAGCAACCGCACTTTGGCGCTGTACCTGTGCATCACTAAGGCCGCAATAGTAGTCGTTCATGTTTTCATGATGTTCTGAATAAATTTGCTGCGCGTGCCTTCCCACTCTTTATACGCCTTCAGCCAGGCAACATCAGACCACGGCTGAGAATTAAGTAAATCATCTAGTGAGCGAAACGGTTTGAATAGTACGAGTGACAGAATCGCCCGCTTGCACTGAAGCTCCCCATCAATATACGGCAGCCGATATCCATGAATTGCAGGCACTACATCCTTCTTTCGCTGCCCAACACCATGGCTTCGAGAAAGTAAATGGCTTTCGTGAAAGCGCATTGACGAGGAGATACTCTGCTCGACACGCTTTCGAAAATAGTGCATGGCAAACTCGTACACGTTGACATCTTTAAGCCGCTCAGGGCGGTACGTGTAGTCGTCCAAGAATGAGACGGCATGATATTTTGGTGTCCCATGCTTTCTCCATCCCTAACAAGGTAGCACGAATATTCTTGTGTCTCTTGCAATTGCTGTATAATATCCCCCAGTGGAACTGAAGCACACGGTGCACTCGAATAGCAACACGAGCCTCTCAATATGTAGAAAGCTACCAATGGCCCTGCAACTTCCTGGCGGCTAGTCATACTATTTGCAGCAGAAGCAACACGTTTTCGTGCAAATGCAAGGCGCTCCTGGGGTCCAAAAGTGGCGATTCTTCCAGTTCTATCTTTTCTTTTTCCTGTCTCCGCTTTAAAGCTGCCAGCGCTACAGCAACAGTCGAATCAAGTCGTTCTTAAGCCTTGGTCACATATTTACAGCAGAATGAATGCGCTCAGTTGCACCCTTGCCACCTAGAAGCAGCTGAACATCATGGTTGCATTTGAAGGTAGCCATAATCACATAATTAAAGCCATTCACAAACTCGTGGGCTAATGGTCGTTTCAATTAAATTCCAGCAGAGCTAAACTTTGTCTCGGCGACCCTTTCATGTGGGAACAGATATCGACAAATTGAGGTGTCTATGATAGCGCGAGATTGCTTGATACAAGTATTAGTGTGGCCCCACCAGTGCTGGTTGAGAGTACCACTAGAGTAGCGTCATGTAATCCATGGAAGCTTTCGCCATGCGATTGTCCGACAACCATGGCGGCAATATCTTCAAAAGTCTCGAAAGATAGTCGTTTTGAAAGGGGTCGTCATCACTTTTACAAAAATGCATTCGGGAAGCATTAGACATTTCAAGCAACGCCGCTGTGTCTAGAGGTGTCAAGCCATCGATTGTTATCAAGTCACTTTCACCACGCACACAGTCCAGTATTTGCTCTCGGTCATTAACTCTTGTAGTGGCGGCTCTTAGCGAGTCGCGGCACCCCGCTGTAAGTTTGGCTTGCTCCGCACGTTCTCTTAATGTCAAAGGGTGTTGCCGTGCCGGCCAGTGCAGAGGGCGCAGCTTAAGCAGCGCGGTCCGCAGCACAGGCTGGGAGCTGAATTTAGAGTCGCAGCCACCACAACGTAATAGAGCAGGCTCCGTCACGTTGGCTCTGGCATGCACGCTGTAGCGACCGCTCATAGGATCTTTTCGGGAATGCTCCGATATTGAAGGGCAACTAGTTGGGCAAACGGTGCTCGCACGAACACTCGTTGATGTCAATCGGCAACTCATTGCGTACGATACTCGTTGCGTATGTCTGCACAGAGTCGCAAAATGACTCTGCGTTTGCACTTTCAAGAATTGACTCAATTGCGGTCGAGTTGGAGGGGAGGGGGGGCATGTGCTTAGCCAAATAAAAAAATGGATGTGGAGAGTGCCTCTCCCCTGGGTCTCGACCATGCCAAACTACGCCATCACATTCCCCAGTAAGCCGCCACGAGGCAATGGCGTCTGTGTTTGAGGGTCCATTTCCAGCACGTGCTTGATAAAAGCATTTACCTGTCTCATAAAGAGCCTCGCACAAGCGCAATCGTTGCCTAAGCTTGCCGCTCGTAGCTCTGTTTTGCTTGGCGCCCGCGCATCAAGAATGTCGAACAGCGTTTGAACCGATGAAATTCCAGTGTAATGAGCGCTCGCATAAGAGCTTTCCGTATTCGGGGTTAGCGTAACAAATAGGGCAGGCTGCCCAAAACCCTCGAGCCTGATACGCAAATGCCTTCCGTCGGCACTGAGCACGCTCTGCATTACTGCCCCAAACTGCACCAGTCGATAACTCAACAGTTTTCAAGAAGCTCTTTGTGACTTTGTCTACTTGCCTCTTCTGTGGGACAAAGCCTTGGCGTCTACGTTCATTTTCCAGCAGAGCAGTGCCAACTTGTTCGACTCCAATACATTCATAACCTTCAAATACACCCGGGAATCGCTTGCAGCGAATCGAGTTTTGAATATACATGTTCTGCAAAGATATCCAATCAAACGCAACTAGCGTGAATAATTCGTCTTCTGCAAACTGTCGCGAGCTTAAACTGATGTAGTACTTGACACATTCCTTGACAGACACGGGTTCTCGGCGATGCTCCCCGGGATGGCCCCTGCCGAAAGGAAATAAATGAGTGAACATCCGAGCACAAACATCGCCAGCCATATTATTGGCAATCTGATTCGATCGGCGAACGAGGAACTCATGCTCAGCCGTTGCGCTAACAGAGCGCTGGGCACCCGCTAATAACAGGAACAGAATTATCCGAGAGCCCCACTCGACGCTCTAGTACACTTTGTTCTTCAGTTTCACCATTTACTCGCCACGCATCGGAATGGCCACGAACGTTTTCTTCCTCGGTATCCATCGCCTCCTCATAGCAGCCATTTTCATCGTTCACATGCTCCACAAAATGTCTGTCAATCATATCATCGGTATATGCGGCATCCAGGACCTCCTCACTGGGAAAGACATCACCATAGAGAGGGTTGTAGGTTTTGTAGAGCTAAACAACTCTCGAACAATTTTGTTGCGAATGCGATGTATCTTCTTGACATTACGTACTTGGACTTCGGTGAAGTCGCCAACAATAACCACTCGGTACAATCCACATCCTCGAGTGAGCGCGGCAATAATGAAGCTGGTGGCCCAGGAGTACAGTCGAAAGCAACACAGTGCGACCGAATACAACGATGCTAGCAATGCACCCCTCGTGGCGATACCATCACATCCTCAAGCCCCTCAACATGAGGAGGCGCACGGTGTTGATTAACTAGACGTGATGGTACGTCGGCAGGTACTTTTCCCAAGCATGCGCGAACCATATCGACATATCTCCAATCCGATCCTTCCTTCCTCACCGAATCTCGTCGGAGCACCAACCGATCACAAACCATACATGCGACTTCGTCCAAACCCTCAGCGCCGAGCGCGGATTGAAGCTCCTTCATGCAACGGTCCTGTGTCTCGTCACTAACTGGGTGCAAGTAAAGCGCTGCCTTGGTACTAGAAGCCACCGTATCGTGCAGATTACGTTGATTTTCCAAATCGTTACGCTTTCTCCACTTTCGTTTTCGTTCTCGGTTCTGCTCGCGCTGGTAGGCGACATTTAAAATAAATCATCGTCGTCGTCGTCGTCGTCTTGCTGCAGATTGCGCTTACCAGCCCTGCATCTTCGCCCAGCCCCATCGGCTTAAGAACTATTTGCATACAAACATCTGCCATTAAATGGCATCGTAAAACATGTGAACGTGGCAAGATCCTCACTTGCTCGGATACTCGATTCCATGTCGAAATGTACCTGACACAACCGCAGCCACTTTTCTGCGGGTCCCCGCAAGATGCTGCCCGCGCCGTCGCCGCTGCTCGCTTGCTCGCCGGGCTCGGAGACCTGCCAGTGTGCCTGTAGCCAACGTGCACAGCTCGTCAGTATCGCCTGCCAGCCAACGCCAACCCAGCAGAGGCACGTACGTCGGCTGCCTGGCCGCCGATCGCCTCGCGGTTGTTGTCGCCGCGTGCTCGCTTCCGTAGTCTTCAGATCTGTGTACGTATACAATGGTAGCTAATAGAAGGACCTGGTGGCTCGCTATGCATTGCTAGTATCGGCATACCGAGTTCTGGCAACGTCGCTGCATTGGCGTGCCCCGGCATCAAATCTTGGAATGAGGCAGGCCGGCGATGGCACCTTTCAAAAAAAAAGGTGCCACTTTAACATGGTGATGACTTCTAAACTAGAATTAAGTTTGCAGCGATGAACATTTTGTGGCTCAAGGTCGTTTTAAAAAAAAAAAAAAAAAACCGGTCCACCGGTGTGTTCACCGGTGTGCAAGACAAATGACAAATGGCCGTTCTGTGTGATAAATGGCCGTGCTGTGTCCGTATCGTCGTGTACCAGTAGAAAAACCGAAACGTGACGCCGTGCTGCGCCTAACGAGAGTTCTAACGAACTACGAACTAAGGTCAGTCTATGGAGGAAGCGCAGCAGGTAAGCGACGATCGCGCGAGATAGCAACGTGCAGAGGCATCGACCACCAAGACTTACAGGAGAGGTGTATTGTTGTTAGAGGGCGCGGAAATTGTGGTTTCAGCTAGTGGATGAAGCAACTCGCGGCGCGTACGCAAATACTACGGTAGATTCATTGCGACTACCTGAAGGTGCTGAGGATATTGGAGATTTGCGAGTTGCAGTGATACAGAAGTGCCCGAATTCCCTTGCGAATGTTGATGCGGCGAACCTGCGAGTTTACGCCAACAGAGCAGTGTATGACGAAGAGAATGCTCAGCCTTTGGATCCGAGGTCGTCGTTGAACAGTCTTGACGCGCAAGCGACGCTCATCGTGGAAGTCCCGAAGCGACAGATCAGTGAAGCTAATATGCAAGTGGAAGTGCCAGCATCTGACTTGGGACTGCAAGCATTACAGCAAGATGTGGTCTGGTATGGCGTGCGTGGCTCGATTGGGATACTGCAGAGCGTCGATCTGCAAGATGAGCGAACGTTATCTCGGAGTTTGTTGACCAATGTTGTTATCAACCGACTCGTCGAGAAGCATGTGCTGCTGGTCAAAAGTCCGCCGATGACGGGTAAATCTTCTCTGGCCGCATTGGTCAGCCGAGACTTGGTGAACAGAAACAAAGAGCAAAAGAAAAAGGTGGTTGTTGCAAGCTTTTCGTTACTCTCGATATCAGACGACGAGACTTTCCACGACGTGTTCAAGCAAGAATGCAAGGTGGAGTGGAGTCGTGTCAAGTCGCTTCCACTAAACGGATATACGGTATACCTCATCGTGGATGAAGCGCAGGTGCTTTACAAGAATGGCGCTACTTCCCCAAGGCGAAAGTCCGCAGAGTTTTGGCAACTGGTCAAACGTGTTCTTAACAACAAGGATACGGGTATCCGAGTGTTGATGTTTGCAGCGTATGGTTCAGATCTTCAGTATACGCAGCTTTCGACTCCTGTCGAGATTCCTCCTGAATTGACTCTGGGCATTGAACATCTAAACTTCGGTATCGACGAAATTGAGGAGTATGTGGTGAAGTGGTTTTGTGGCTTCGAGTGCCTTCAAGATTCTGCGACGCAATTTTTTGCGCTTCTTGCACTGCTGACTGGTGGTCACGTTGGTCTCTGCGTCACTGCGATACGTACGCTGAATGGAGTGTATTTCTCTCGTGTGCGGAGCGGCGGTGCGCTTCCATCCGGTCAAGAATGGGTTGGTATGTTGGAGTTCGGGTCAATGCAAGAACACGAGGATCACCAGTTGTTTGATGCTCTAATATCAACCCGGGCAGTGAAGGTATTGAAAACACTCCAGATCGAAGAACTTCACGGCTTAGAACGCCTTGTTTACGGAGTAAGCACCCAGTCGGACGCTGACATTCTCGACCTATGCATTCGAAGAGGAATTTTAGTCCAAACTACAGATCGGATCGAATTCTCGTCGCCAGTCATGTGGCGATACTTTGTCAAGATGCGCGTTGGACATATTGAGCGTGCACTTCATGGTCCAAAAACTCTTCAGGAAATGATCGCGCGTGTTATCCGAGCTATCAATTACGACAGCATTCGCGAGATACTCGGCCGAACTTTGTCAAATGACATCCCGTTGGAGAGAGCTTGGCAAATGGAGTTTTATAAAGCTTCATATCGATGCACTCCAAGCACTTGTGTGACATCTGCAGATGTCGGCGCCTTGTTTGGATCGACGGGATTTATTGATTTCACGGTTGACTGTGGGGATGACTTTTGGGGCATCGAGCTATTGCGAGAAGGCAGCAAGTTGGATGAGCATATTGGTCGATTTGCTCCTGGTGGTCCGTATTCGTTACTTCAGCTGAGCGACTACTGCTTGGTGGACTTCCGACGCGTCTCGTCGATGGGTGATGATACTACGAGGGCGACCATCACTACAGACTTAAATCGCTGTGGAAAGCTCTACGTCGTGTGCTATGACCCAAAACTGGCGCATGTATCAGTCTTGAACGCCAAGTCCGTCTGGAACAATTTTTAAAACATAGTTGAGTAAAATATTTGATGGATGCTGTTCACAAACACAGCGTATGTACAACAAACACAAAACAAGGAAGAGGTAACATACTCAGCGACCAGTGAATATAGAGACCGCTGTAATCATGCACTGGGCGTTTTACAACGCAACGAAGTGCTTCAATGCAAGCTGCAGCCAAAACAGAAGAGGTGCATGTCAAAGAGCGGGCAAAAGCGTTGAACGGTAGGCCCGATGTGTTGCAGGACCGAGTTTGCGCTACTTCAAGAAATGGAATTGTGCACTTGGCCGATATTTGGACCGTGTGCAAGTCGGGCATATCGAAAGTTTTTGGAGTCACCAAATATCAACACTGCTTCATTCCATAAACTACGTCGGGTAGAAGGCGTGGGCGACGCAACTGCCGCGAAGACTACCGCTGAGAAAAAAAAACGTCGATTCTCAAATTATGAAGATGCATTGAATCGACTGTTTTCAAACAAGAAATGCGAGACCAATGAGATTCTGAGCTGTATGCATTGCATGACGTTGATGCTGAATTGTAACTCGATCTGTCTTGGCCTTGTGCAAATGCACGTTATTCCAGTTCCAGAAGAGCTTTTCTCAGTGCAGGACAGTTTTCTTCCACATATTTATTGTTTAGTAGCCAATCGAAGTATCCCTTATCGCAATCGCGAATCCATTTGATCGACTTGCCTTTGTATTTTCCCCAGTTCAATGTCATCGTCATATCCGAGTCTTTTAACTTTTCTTCTAGAAACTCTTTAATCTCCGGTGACTGCCCGATCAGGATCTCTTGCGGTAGTAGCCACGCACAATAGTTCGGATCTGCAGCAAAGACTTCTAAGACAGTCTTTCCTTTGTATTTGCAAAGTTTAGTTGTGTTGTCATGATGAGAGGTCTCGGTATAGAGGAACAAAAAATAATAGTGATAATATATTACAAAATTAAGAAACACCGATATGGATAGAAAGTTGACAAATCGTGAGTTGGTCAAATCATGGCGTAAAAAGAACGCCGACAAATTCAAAGAGAGCATTCGATGTGAATATGGCGGTCGATATTTCTGTCAGAATATCTCGAATCACAGAAAACCCCAGAAACATTCGACCTTTTTCAAATTCCAGCGGATGCTTGAACACCCTAGACAACAAAACTTGAAATTCATCGTGTTATATTTTTTTTATAATATATACAGCGGCAATCAGCGATGAGTTTAATAAAGTTCATTGTGAAGCTTCAATTTAATAGCGACGGTTCTAAGAATGTAGTATCGATGCCAAGTGGCTGGCAGAAGCTCTCCAAGTGCAATTGGAAAATCCAAGAATTGGGGCATACAAACTGGCAAACGATCCGGGATTACTGTGATTGATGTTGATATCAAAAAGAATAAGAACGGGATGGATTCCCTAATTGATGTTGAAATTGATCTTGACGACTACCAAACATACAAGGTGAGGACTTGCAGTGATGGATATCATTATTACTTCAAATACGACGAGCGGTTTAAGACATCTGCCAACGTTTTAGTTGATGTCAGGAACGATAATGGGTGCGTGCTTGCTGGTGAACGTTATGAAGTTGTGAACGATGTAGAACCAGTTGATATACCCGAAGAGCTATATGAAGCTCTCTATCAGTGTAAGGAGAACACTTGTACCATGACTCCTATACTAGATAGGTCAAATGTTGAAATAATTGGCGATCATCAACTCGATATTGAAATCAGCCAAAAGTACTACGATTTCATCAAACTCTTACCGCGGATGTGGTTCAATGGTTATGGTAAATGGATGAAGCCAGCATATGCGTTATATAACTGCAGTGAGCTAGACAAAACCGTTGCCTTCCGCACTTCGATCATGTTACTCAGCGACTTCTCTGACCGATTTAACGAGTGTGCAGACCAAAGGTGCTGGAATGAGTTAAGGATCGATGTTGACAAGCCATGCACTCTCGGGACCATCAAGCAATTTGTCAAGAAGGAAGACAAAGACGGCTACCAAGCGTGGTGCTTAGCTTACCCAAGCACTAGCAAACGCGGTGGCCAATCTGCCGAAGTTCTCGCTAATGCTGAGCAAAAGCGCATCGATGACATCAAAGCCAAACTATTTCAGCAGCTGTGTGCAAATATTGAGCAAATAGATGCTAGTGTGATTAGAGATGCGAATGATATCGAGTTCAATGTGGTGTTGAGACTCAGCTGGGAATGGACTTGCCGAAGTCCCAAACGGTGATAAGTTGCCGGGATATGGGTTGGAAGGATTCCCTGACCACTGATTGGCTAATATCACTGGTCCCGATGTCTCAGAGTCAACCCATCGAGTGACATGACACTATTTCCAAGCCGAAACCCCCGGTCAAGAGTCGTACTTAGCCGAGTCTTCGACGTCGGTTCGAGTCTTCGGCGACTGGTCCGAGTCTTCGACACGACTTTTGAGTCATCGGTGGTTATACCAAAAGATCTCAACGGACATGAGGAGATCTAAAACGGACGCGTTTATGCTAAAATTTGTATATGACTATAGGAAACTCTAGATGAAAACCTAACGCCCATTGGGCACTAACACAGAACAGCTTTTCCTCCCAACCACGCAAGGGTGAAGTCCGGCTATATCGGTAAGATATACGATACACGTAGTTGAGCCCGAGGCCGTATCGATGGTGCGACTACTTATCAGCTGCCAACAAAGTGAAGCTGCTCGCCTCAATTCTCTCGCTGCAATGTGGCACCTTGTGAAAAGCGGAGCATGTCGTCGTGCCCTTGTTCGGACGGGGGATTGTGTTCGCGTTGTTGTCGAGGCGTTGCCGTGCCTGGGCTTGGCTGCAAGTGAAGAATATGTAGTCTGTTCACGTAGCGTATGTGTCAAGCCCGGTAGGAAGGATTATGCCTGTCGGTGAGCACGCCTACTAGTGTAGCGAGTGTTCATCCTGGCAGGGCCAAGAGACAGTGATAGTGGCCGTGTGTATTACAATTGTGTGGCGAGTTGGTGACCGGAGGAGCGAGAGCGCACTCCCGTCGACTCTTACCGCCGGAGCTGAAGCTTCGGCACCCCCGTATCAGGCCGTGACTGGCTGGTACCCATCCTTCTGTGGGACTGCGGGGTATATTTGCGTGTGTAGAGCATCCTAGCCGTCGTTTGTGGCTAGAGGTGCTGGGCTTTGTCGGTGGCCTGTAGTAACCACGGTACACAGTGGAAACAGCCAACCCTGGTGTAAGGGCAAGATCCTGGGCCTTCAGGTTCGATTTGCCCGACAAGCTCCACGAGTCTTCGCGGACTCGGGGAGTGTTGTTGGTGGGAAGTGTGCCTACATATTTTGGACGTGTTTCTACACGACACTGTTATCAACACTACAGCTTGTTTAGAATTAGAAATGCCCAAAGGAGTATACTACACCCATGCTCCCCCATTGCTACCCCTTCTACCCCCGCGGCCTTTTGTGTTTCTTATTACTGTCTAGATCAGCTGTGATTGCAAAATACTGAGAAGATTTACGCTACCCGATGCTAGCATCTTCTACTCGCGTGATTTCTGTTGGTAGTAATTATACTATCTAGACTGCTTCTAATATCAAAAAATCATAAGACAGATGCTACCCTGCAAATTTTAGCAGCCATAGTGCATGATACTTCATTTATAAATAGGATCGCAAACTCTGCTCTTATATCTCTTTGGAATAGCATTTCAATAATATACCATGCGATTTGCGTTCTTGGATAAATGGTTTCACGATCAGACTGAACGCTTTTATCGACATTATTTATGCGGTTGGGCGTTGCAAAACTCTATGAAATTACAAAATAGCTGCTTCATAGGCATTTCATAGACATTTTTATCATCCGACTCTGTCAATCTCTCCAAGCAGTCACTTAGGAATTTGATCGGAGTTGCAGCTTGAAGTTGCTTAGCTCTTGTTTGTATGAGGTTTGCGGTGTGTCTTGTGGATGCCAACCATCATCGATCGTTACACGATTCACCAACCAATGAAATATATGCTTCCCGGCGTTGATGTTATTTAAGGTTGCCAGTATCTGTTGAAGTATGATCTATTGCCAATCATCATATTATTTGCTGTAAGGCATAGCGACCGACGATCAGACTCTTCGATAAAGCTGGCGAAATCATTATTTGAGATTACGATATACTTGCAAAAATCACTAAGAGTAACTGGCTCTTTTCCCTTGTATTCCATTTGAACCTCGTCAGCTGTAATCAAGTTTTTCAACTTGTTCATCACCGCGCGATCAGAGTTATTTACTGCTTCATCTAGAACGCACATGATCATCGACTGACGAATGGAGTTGAAACGACCGGTAATAAGATCCATTCGAGGTGTAGTAAGTGATAAGTTAGGGCCTATGACATATCTGTTAAGAACATCGAATGCCGCATTTTTCCCGCTACCTTGCTTACCTTTAATGATTATCACTGTTCCGGTATTTTCCATAGGATTTACTAATATATGTTTGAAGTACTTTAGCAAGTAGTTATACACTGCTTCATCGTTATTAGCGATAACGCTTTGCAAATGAGTTAGCCTCACATCCACGATGCTATTATCAACCACAAAATCGTTCTCATATTTGTGTAGGAGCCCACTGAATCGATTAAAATTTCTTCGTTTGGATAAATCGTTGCTGTCAAATGCGCCATGTGGTTCGAGGACCACTTTCTTTTAGTTAATGCTCTTCTTAACAGCTAGAAGCATATCTGAGAGCTTGAGACTAAAGATCTCGTCCTTGTATTCAATATCAAATTTATACTCCTTTAGTTGTCCCATCCCACGAGGTACAAATCGAATGGATGCCACATATTGGCGCTTGTATTTCGTCTCGTTGATCTCCTTAACATAGAACATAGCATCACCATTGTTTTCCACTCTGATTATCGTTTGACGAAGAAGCAGCGCCAAGTTCCCACATTATACGCCTCGTCATCGTTCATGAGCAAGGTATTGAACTCGATATCATTCGCATCTCTAATCACACTAGCATCTATTTGCTCAATATTTGCACACAGCTGCTGAAATAGTTTGGCTTTGATGTCATCGATGCGCTTTTGCTCAGCATCAGCGAGAACTTCGGCAGATTGGCCACCGCGTTTGCTAGTGCTTGGGTAAGCTAAGCACCACGCTTGGTAGCCGTCTTTGTCTTCCTTCTTGACAAATTGCTTGATGGTCCCGAGAGTGCATGGCTTGTCAACATCGATCCTTAACTCATTCCAGCACCTTTGGTCTGCACACTCGTTAAATCGGTCAGAGAAGTCGCTGAGTAACATGATCGAAGTGCGGAAGGCAACGGTTTTGTCTAGCTCACTGCAGTTATATAACGCATATGCTGGCTTCATCCATTTACCATAACCATTGAACCACATCCGCGGTAAGAGTTTAATGAAATCGTAGTACTTTTGGCTGATTTCAATATCGAGTTGATGATCGCCAATTATTTCAACATTTGACCTATCTAGTATAGGAGTCATGGTACAAGTGTTCTCCTTACACTGATAGAGAGCTTCATATAGCTCTTCGGGTATATCAACTGGTTCTACATCGTTCACAACTTCATAACGTTCACCAGCAAGCACGCACCCATTATCGTTCCTGACATCAACTAAAACGTTGGCAGATGTCTTAAACCGCTCGTCGTATTTGAAGTAATAATGATATCCATCACTGCAAGTCCTCACCTTGTATGTTTGGTAGTCGTCAAGATCAATTTCAACATCAATTAGGGAATCCATCCCGTTCTTATTCTTTTTGATATCAACATCAATCACAGTAATCCCGGATCGTTTGCCAGTTTGTATGCCCCAATTCTTGGATTTTCCAATTGCACTTGGAGAGCTTCTGCCAGCCACTTGGCATCGATACTACATTCTTAGAACCGTCGCTATTAAATTAAAGCTTCACAATGAACTTTATTAAACTCATCGCTGATTGCCGCTGTATATATTATAAAAAAAATATAACACGATGAATTTCAAGTTTTGTTGTCTAGGGTGTTCAAGCATCCGCTGGAATTTGAAAAAGGTCGAATGTTTCTGGGGTTTTCTGTGATTCGAGATATTCTGACAGAAATATCGACCGCCATATTCACATCGAATGCTCTCTTTGAATTTGTCGGCGTTCTTTTTACGCCATGATTTGACCAACTCACGATTTGTCAACTTTCTATCCATATCGGTGTTTCTTAATTTTGTAATATATTATCACTATTATTTTTTGTTCCTCTATACCGAGACCTCTCATCATGACAACACAACTAAACTTTGCAAATACAAAGGAAAGACTGTCTTAGAAGTCTTTGCTGCAGATCCGAACTATTGTGCGTGGCTACTACCGCAAGAGATCCTGATCGGGCAGTCACCGGAGATTAAAGAGTTTCTAGAAGAAAAGTTAAAAGACTCGGATATGACGATGACATTGAACTGGGGAAAATACAAAGGCAAGTCGATCAAATGGATTCGCGATTGCGATAAGGGATACTTCGATTGGCTACTAAACAATAAATATGTGGAAGAAAACTGTCCTGCACTGAGAAAAGCTCTTCTGGAACTGGAATAACGTGCATTTGCACAAGGCCAAGACAGATCGAGTTACAATTCAGCATCAACGTCATGCAATGCATACAGCTCAGAATCTCATTGGTCTCGCATTTCTTGTTTGAAAACAGTCGATTCAATGCATCTTCATAATTTGAGAATCGACGTTTTTTTTTCTCAGCGGTAGTCTTCGCGGCAGTTGCGTCGCCCACGCCTTCTACCCGACGTAGTTTATGGAATGAAGCAGTGTTGATATTTGGTGACTCCAAAAACTTTCGATATGCCCGACTTGCACACGGTCCAAATATCGGCCAAGTGCACAATTCTATTTCTTGAAGTAGCGCAAACTCGGTCCTGCAACACATCGGGCCTACCGTTCAACGCTTTTGCCCGATCTTTGACATGCACCTCTTCTGTTTTGGCTGCAGCTTGCATTGAAGCACTTCGTTGCGTTGTAAAACGCCCAGTGCATGATTACAGCGGTCTCTATATTCACTGGTCGCTGAGTATGTTACCTCTTCCTTGTTTTGTGTTTGTTGTACATACGCTGTGTTTGTGAACAGCATCCATCAAATATTTTACTCAACTATGTTTTAAAAATTGTTCCAGACGGACTTGGCGTTCAAGACTGATACATGCGCCAGTTTTGGGTCATAGCACACGACGTAGAGCTTTCCACAGCGATTTAAGTCTGTAGTGATGGTCGCCCTCGTAGTATCATCACCCATCGACGAGACGCGTCGGAAGTCCACCAAGCAGTAGTCGCTCAGCTGAAGTAACGAATACGGACCACCAGGAGCAAATCGACCAATATGCTCATCCAACTTGCTGCCTTCTCGCAATAGCTCGATGCCCCAAAAGTCATCCCCACAGTCAACCGTGAAATCAATAAATCCCGTCGATCCAAACAAGGCGCCGACATCTGCAGATGTCACACAAGTGCTTGGAGTGCATCGATATGAAGCTTTATAAAACTCCATTTGCCAAGCTCTCTCCAACGGGATGTCATTTGACAAAGTTCGGCCGAGTATCTCGCGAATGCTGTCGTAATTGATAGCTCGGATAACACGCGCGATCATTTCCTGAAGAGTTTTTGGACCATGAAGTGCACGCTCAATATGTCCAACGCGCATCTTGACAAAGTATCGCCACATGACTGGCGACGAGAATTCGATCCGATCTGTAGTTTGGACTAAAATTCCTCTTCGAATGCATAGGTCGAGAATGTCAGCGTCCGACTGGGTGCTTACTCCGTAAACAAGGCGTTCTAAGCCGTGAAGTTCTTCGATCTGGAGTGTTTTCAATACCTTCACTGCCCGGGTTGATATTAGAGCATCAAACAACTGGTGATCCTCGTGTTCTTGCATTGACCCGAACTCCAACATACCAACCCATTCTTGACCGGATGGAAGCGCACCGCCGCTCCGCACACGAGAGAAATACACTCCATTCAGCGTACGTATCGCAGTGACGCAGAGACCAACGTGACCACCAGTCAGCAGTGCAAGAAGCGCAAAAAATTGCGTCGCAGAATCTTGAAGGCACTCGAAGCCACAAAACCACTTCACCACATACTCCTCAATTTCGTCGATACCGAAGTTTAGATGTTCAATGCCCAGAGTCAATTCAGGAGGAATCTCGACAGGAGTCGAAAGCTGCGTATACTGAAGATCTGAACCATACGCTGCAAACATCAACACTCGGATACCCGTATCCTTGTTGTTAAGAACACGTTTGACCAGTTGCCAAAACTCTGCGGACTTTCGCCTTGGGGAAGTAGCGCCATTCTTGTAAAGCACCTGCGCTTCATCCACGATGAGGTATACCGTATATCCGTTTAGTGGAAGCGACTTGACACGACTCCACTCCACCTTGCATTCTTGCTTGAACACGTCGTGGAAAGTCTCGTCGTCTGATATCGAGAGTAACGAAAAGCTTGCAACAACCACCTTTTTCTTTTGCTCTTTGTTTCTGTTCACCAAGTCTCGGCTGACCAATGCGGCCAGAGAAGATTTACCCGTCATCGGCGGACTTTTGACCAGCAGCACATGCTTCTCGACGAGTCGGTTGATAACAACATTGGTCAACGAACTCCGAGATAACGTTCGCTCATCTTGCAGATCGACGCTCTGCAGTATCCCAATCGAGCCACGCACGCCATACCAGACCACATCTTGCTGTAATGCTTGCAGTCCCAAGTCAGATGCTGGCACTTCCACTTGCATATTAGCTTCACTGATCTGTCGCTTCGGGACTTCCACGATGAGCGTCGCTTGCGCGTCAAGACTACTTGACGACACCCGCGGATCCAAAGGCTGAGCATTCTGTGTGTATGCGGCTTCGTCAGCGTAAACTTTCAGCTGGTTTGGTGCAAGATGGGCTAGAAGGTTTCTTCCTGGCGGCTTCGTGTGGTCATACTCTGCGTGGATCTTGTTCCGAAGATCACGAACACGGATGAGAGCTTGTGGCAATTCTACCATGTCTGGTTCTGTATTGGCAAACGCACAACCGGTTCCTTCATCCACCAACTGGAACCACCATTCCTGGGTTTTTGGAGTCATCACTTGCTGACCAAGACACGGAATCTAGCGACAGAGTTTCACAGCACAACTTTGTTAGTCTCAGTGGCTGTCGATACCTGTAGGCGTCGCTATCTCGCGCGATCGTCGCTTACCTGTGGCGCTTCCTCCATGCTTCTGCTTGCTTTTGCTTGCTTCCTGTGACTGAGAACAATTTCAAAATAACCTCAGTTGAGGTTTTATGTTGAGTTCCGAGGTTATAAAACCGCGTTCCGAACCGGTTCCAAAATGATGTCGTACTTACTAGAGCTGCTGTGGTGCTTCAATTCAATAGTGAATTGCAACTAATTGGCAAATTGTGGGAAAACTCGGGTTCTAAAATTTTCGAAACCAAATTTTAATAACTAGAAGGGCTGTGGTTACATTGACGGGTTCCGAGTTCCTATTCTTTTATATATATTATAAAATTTATAGATAGGGGGTGGGGTATAGAAGAGAAAAAAGAGATAGAGAGACAGTGCTGAGTTTTTTTTTGGGAATTAAGGAACTCAGTCTTGAGAAAATATAGGGAATGCCTAACCTGGCCTGGAAAACACATCAAGTTTTGTGTGTTTTTCTAGAAGAGGCAATCGCTCCCCGTTTCTGCAGGCTATTGACTCCAGCCAATATTATGGTACAGTGTACCATGTACGTGGTCCACATAATGGTGTGTGACAACAATCTGAATATGTGACACAATCGATTTAGCTACCATCGACCTGGTCAGCGATAGTTCCTGCAGCGACGAAGAGCGCAGTGACGGCAGCGGACAGCGCAGCGAGGCCGCTGGAGACAGGCAGCGTAGCGACAGAGATGTCCTTAGTGTCAAGGCGCGCCCGATCTTTGATGATCCCAGCAGAAATGTCATTGATTTAACCGTCGGCAGCAGTGATCGCGAGGTTGATGACGTGGAGCAGCAGCAGAAACTGACGTCAAACTAGAGGCTGTAGCAAGTTCTCTAAAGCGTGTCCGCAGCTACTCAGAGCGGATGAAAGCGCACAAGCGAGCGAAGACGAAAAATAACCCGTGGTCTGGTCGACTATCTCGGCGACGCCAGTATCAGGGACTCAAAGCGCGTATACCACGCTAAAACGATGCAAACACAGTTTATTCAGAAGTATCTACAAGTGCCTGGCGTTCGTGAAGCGCTTCAGCAGCTTCGAGCCCGTCGAGAAGAGGAAGAAAAGGCGCCAGCGCATGTCGTGGCTGCAGAGCCAGAGGTGACCGGACACGAGCCCCCAAACCTTGTGAAAGATATTCCTGTTAGTCTCAGGAATGAGATTCAAGAGGGCGTGGTTTTGAAAGAAAGATGGCCAGCTGAAAGATGCGGTTGCATTGGTGACTGTTACGCCGACACTTATCTGAATGCAAGCAGCGATTTGTTTTGCGCACATGACAACTGTACGTTTTCCGGTCGGTGTTCAAATGGCGTTTACGCAACGAGCGATGTTGAGCTTTTTAACTCGACCACCGGGATAGGCGTTCGTGCAACGGATACGCTAAATGCTGGGTCTACAATTGCATCTTATACTGGCCTCATATCTGACCACGACTACATCGCAGACCCACACCAGTACGAGTATGTAATTGGGATTCAATCGAGGGGACGCGGCAACAAAAAACTCTTTATTGATGCCAAAAATCATGGCACTGTTGCCAGATTTATAAATCACAGTTGTGAGCCAAACACACAGTTTGTGGAGATGCGCTACAAACACAAAGTGCAAGTAATGGTGAAGACTACACGAGAGATAGTAGCGGGTGAGGAGATTACAGTGGACTGCGGTGATACCTGGTTTCCCCACGCGTGTCGTACTGACATGTGTCGTGACAAAGTGCAACCGGCGGCAATGCCTAGTGCATGAGCTTTAATACATATTCTTTGATTTCAATGTAATACAAGTATTGGTATCCACGTTATACATGGTATTGTTCATAAGTTGTACTCAAACAGTCTTAATTGTGACAGAGCTGGTTACTTATTGATTTTCAAAACCCGCATCTGATTTCAAAAGAGCAAAATACACTGGTTCGATACATTTACATCTTGTCTGTATCTATCTAATATTGAGCATTAGCGGCTGCATTGTTTAAACCGGAAAGTCATAGCTCTGAATACTCTGCAAAAGCCGCACCTGAAACGAATTATTATACACTAGTGTATATAATGATGCATTGTATAACTCCAATATCGAAATAATGAGCTTAAGGAAGTAGCATTAGAAAAATGAACAAATAACTGTACCAACAATGCTGCTTTCGGTACTACCAGCCGTACTGTAGTTAGTCAAAGAGTACCGCTGTTTAAATTACTCGCTATTACGGTACTAAGACAGGTCACATGGTACAGCTGTTCAAATTGCGGTAATACTTATGCGGTACTAAATACTAGTACCGTACCTGCGATAAATCATACCATAGTTTGGATAGGATTGTACCGCTTGCTCAATCCTAGCCATTGCTTTTGTTCAGATATCCCGTCACTTTAAAATTTGCCGAAGTCGATGGAGAGAGGATTCTGGATATTTTGCAGAGTAAAGGGTGACAAACGTGCAGAGGCCTACGCTATCTCAAGGAAGGATGTTACTCCTGAGCAGCGCTTACTCTTGGACGAAAAGATTTTGCGAAGCCGACGTGGGAAGGAGCTACGAAGACGATATTGGTAGATGCCTCTCGACGCGTCGCGCCTTCTTGATGAAGCCGAACAGGATGAAAATCCCACGGATGAAGTCGAGATTTTAAAGGTATGTCTGCCGGGCCGAGACAGAGCTGTGCGGAGACCCCGACTCAACACTGCTGAGGCGAGTATATGACTCGTTCACGAAGCGGATTCGTACTGCTCGGGAGGACCGCAGGAAACGTGCGCTAAAGCTTCAGCAAAGGCGGGCCGCTAAGAAGCACAATGCGAAACTTGTAGAGCTGGCACAGACGTTTAACACGACATAAAGCCAAAGCCGTAACTGTAATGGTTGGCTAGAGCATCGAATCGACGAACATGCATGCATTTAGTACAAGCAAAGCTCTACTAGAGATGAGGATATAAAAATAAACTATGGTTTGGCAAATGGAAATTCAAGTAAAAACCAACTTCATACGCATACGGGAGCAACGCATTGCCGCAAATGGTGTCCTGCAGCAGTAAGACTGTTCAGCTATACAGCTACTTTAACGTGAGATTTATCATGGGTCTTCCTGCAGGCGTCGAACCTAGTCCACTAATGCCCGCTTCATTATTGCGCACAATACTTCTGTTGATGAGGATTCGTTTGCCCTGGCGGTTACACGATACGAGGCAAATCGAGCGTGAAGCAGATGTATGCAGGACCCAAACTTCCTCCAATATTTGCACTGGCACCATCCGGCAGATATGTCGACAAGCCAGCCCTCAACAGGTTGATGCTGATACTCCATTCGGGCGTAATTTGATCTCATTTGAGCTGTCACGGCTAGATACTCCACAGTTCGCTTTTTCGCCGGAATGTTAAATCGAGGCGCTGGCTGTGATTTAACGTGGACAAAGCTTGCGTTTGGGCTCCTTACAGGGCGTGGACCGATTTCTAGTAGCTTGTCACTCGCTAATTGCTTGGCCCGACGAATAAGTGCTGTCGTCGCTTTAGGATTACGGCGAAACAATCTCATTTCGTTTGACTCGTTTGTACAGCATTCCGCGAGCACCTTAATCGGAAGACCCATTTTTAAACGCGCTCGCAGAGTATAGTCCCGCTTGATCACACGATTAAACTGCTCGACTGGGTTATTCGTGGTTGCAAACCCTGGGCCCATATAACAGCATTGCCACCTCGAATACCGCGCACTTAACCACTGCGTCTTAAAATAAGCAGCAAAACTGTCAAGGTCGCTCCTGGTTTTCCATGGGTGATTGTAAAACTCTGTGACTTGGGCCAACTCAACCAAGCTCGAACAAAAGTGGATGTCGTGTAGATATTTTTTTGTGAGAGTACTACATTAGCTAAACGTTCCGGAAGATATTTTGTCCGCTCTTGAATCTTCTTCATGACATACAAGAAGCACATCAGAAACACAAAATCTGAGTCGCAGCGAAACGTGTTTTCGAGCGCGTTCAGTTGGCCATCCTCTGCGTCTCCCATCACAAACTTAAGGCGTACTTGCTTCCTTGTGACCTCTGTGTAGATGGAGCGGAACGAAACTAGTGCCATCGTGTATACGGCTTCGATACGCTGTGATATAATACAGAAAGCAACCAGGTGAAATTTTCGTGCACGATCTGATATTCCCATCACTAGCACTAGATAACCAACTTGAGAAGGCTTAAAGGTCGCGTCAATGTGGAAAATAAAGGTGTCTGGGTTTCGATCCTTCGCATCAGCAGGTTCTTTGTGGTTTTTCCAACAACGAACGGTTCCTCGTCGGATCCGTCACCAACAAGGTCACCCTGTTCGCTTTTGTTATATGTGAAAGTAATTGGAGTTGAGCCATTTGCTGGAAGGATCGTAGCCCATATCTCTCACAGCACTTGTAACATCTTCGTGGTCGTCGTTGTACCCAAGCTGCGTCTTCGAATAATAATTGACGAAGTTTTGAATTGGGCGCAGTCGTGGCAATCGATCTCCTTCTAATCCAAATTTACCCGTAAAGCATTTCGAACGCGAACCGGTTGTAGACGGTGGCCCACAAGCTCTTGACAGAAGCGTTTTTGCTGTCCTGTCAGTCCTGCTCTCCGCGGTGAGATTACAGTAGAAAAGTGGGTGCCGGTTTCGTAGAGCGCCATTTTCCTTGTGAGAGTACACGTCAACACCTTTCCCCTCCATCCGCATGTTGCACCGGAGCCTGCATTTTTGCAGCTTGCTGACTTGCATCGAAGTAGCTGGTACTTCATTGAGTGCTTCGTGGGGTCCGCGCAGATAGTGCAAGTATTGCTGTTAGCCTTGGTAACCCGCGCTGCATGTTTTGAGTCGAGAAGCTCATTTCCGTCCTCCTCCGTCAAGGCGAACGCTAGCTCTCTCCAATCAATCCTCTTGGGCATCGTTCTGGGAGGGGGGAAGAGTTTTAACGAGAATGACTGTCACTCTTTTGAGGGGTAGTAGTCTCTTCTCTGTCTTTGTGTGGTGGTACCTACTTTTTGTGTGCTGGTTTGCAAGTTAATGTGGTAAATTTCAAAAGAATGTGTTGTCCGGATCAACTGTGTGTTAATACAACTTTTACTGTGTTTTCACGCGGTTGGTGTGCCGAAACGTAAAGTCGGGTGAAATCAAGTTGTTCACCTCAGTCCCGCATTGTGTATAAAACCTGATGTTACGTCAGTTCGGCGAAATTGGAACCGGTTCAAATCAGGTTTCAGAACTTCACGCACTACTGGATTATGATAATTAGAACCACTCTAATGACGCGTCGTTTAAAGTGACAATTCTGGCAATGCCAGAGAATCTACACTAGGATTTAGTGACATTCCGCGATCTTTCTATAAGCGTACAGTAGTGGACGGACGTAATGGATTAGGTTACATCGTCCGCTCAACCTTTGCATAAAATTGCATCTAGCGTACCCCTAAACCCCCTTAGAGCCCTCGATGGTGTACTAGGTGCGCGCTAGGGGGATTTGATATGCCCGCCGCCGGCCAAGAGAGCGCTCGGGCCACCGGATCTCGCAGGTCCGGGGCTGCCGCGGCCACCTCGGCGGTCCTCCCGCGCGTTGAAGCGCGTTGACGCTTAGCATCCTCGAGCGCGATCCTCCGTACATGCACATGACATGCAGTGCATGCACTAGAGCAGACGGCCCGGGTCCGGCTTGCCCGGCAAAAAGCGCATGCCGCCGCCGCCGTCGACGGGTCGAGGGCAGGGTAACGCTGGGCAACAGCCCGCGGCCGAGGCGGCTTAGCAAACGGGCACTGCCGCGACGCCTCGACCATGCGGTCGTCGGGGCAGGATGGTTGCGGCGCCCGCCGGCCGAGGCGACGACGCCGGCCGCGTAGCGGTAGCAAGCGTCGCGCCGCTGCCGGCTGCACTTGTGGACGCGCGCTGGGCCGAGCTGATTTCGCGCATTGCGGCGACGCCGTTCGCATGAACCCGCACGCGAGCGTCCATCGGCGGAAGCCGCGGCGCTGAGCTCGTGATTTGGATGGCGTGTCCGGCGGCGTCAAGTGTGGCATGCAGGGGGCAAGTTGAAGCGTTTCTGCGCTGACTCGAGGCCTAGCCCGCTATCCAGACGCCCCTATTCTGCGCGCGAGAGTCAGTCCAGCCAGTCGGACCATCGCGGGCCCTTGCGGCGGAGAAGATCAACAATATCTTTCGCCACGGGCGCCGCCGCGGCACGCGAGGAGAATGGCGTGCTGCTGCTGGTCCAGCTGTGCTGGCCGCTTCCTTCGCTGTCCTCGGCCGGCTTCGGCTTCGGCCGAGAATCCGCACGCGGCGGCAGACTCGCTGGGGATCCGTCCGGCCGTCCGCGAGGGAAGGCTGACGCACGTCCCACGCGGTCGCCTCCTGCGCCGCAGCCTGCGGCCGAGGAAGGAGGGACGTTCGTCCTTGCAGAGACACGGCGTTGAAAGCGTAGGCGTTGAAAGCGTAGGCGTTGAAAGAGCAGGTGGCCGGCGGCCGAGTTGGCAGCCACCATGCTGCCGGGCCCGCGCGCCGGCCAATGCGACACGGGCGTTGCGCGGCGACTCGTCAATCCGCGCGGAACGGCGGCCTCAGCAACGGCGCGCTGCCTCCACCGGCCCGATCCGGCCTCCCCCGCGCCAACGCGCGGAGCCGCACCCACCGGCGCCGCTCGCCTCGGCCCCGCACTGCGACAGCCGCGGTGGATTTCCCCTCGGCGCCCACAGCCGCGCGCGGAGCGTGAGGCTCTGCCCGGAGCGCGACGCGACGGCCGCATACAGAGCCGCCGTCACGCACACAAGCGCCGAGTCAGCCCGCGCAAAAATAGAACGCGGGATAGGGGTCGGAACTTGCCTCGTCTGGTCGTCTCGTCGTCTGCTCGCGCGCCGCCGCCGCCCGCCGCTCTGCTCATTTGTCGAAAGCCTCGAGGCGACGCAGAGCTCCCTCCCGCACAGCAGGCCCACCGCGCAGTCCGTCGGTACGCAGCAGCAGCAGCACTCGGCGCGAGGCGCTCGACCCCCCACCCAAACCCCAGGAAAAGCAACATGCGCCAGCGCACCAAGAGCGTCGTCAACGTGCGCGAGTACTTCCGCATGGACGGCAGCGAGTCCGAGACGTCGCCGGCCGCGTCCAAGACCGCGGAGCTGCATGAGATCGTCCCTCAGTAAACAGCCCTCGAACTTCACCACTTGCACATTATTTACGTGGATTAAGATGCAAGCTAGACCCTTCGACCCTCGGAGATGAGATGAAAGCTCCGAGGCGACTCCTGCAGTCCAAGAACAACTTCATTCGTGGAGTGGCTCTAGATGGCGTCCAAGAAAATCGGCATTCAACGGCTTCGGCCTGAGCACAGGCTGCTGAAATCGTTCACACCTGATGCTGCTGACGGAGCAGACGAATTGGCAGCATTCGCAACGGCATGGTGTCGCTCCAGCGCATGGAGCCGAGACAGCCATGCAATTGGAGCTAAGATCGATCAAGGCGAGCTTACTTCTCAGCTGGGCGAGCCCAATGAGGTGCCGATGCTTCGTGGTCGCCGTCTACAGAGACGAATAGAGCCTCGTGGAGGGTCTATTGCTTACACAGTAGAACTGTAGAAATTATACTTACTCAATGAATTATCAATAGATCCTGCAACACTACGCCTGTAGCTGAACGTCCATAATTGTGGTCGCGCTGCTCGTACCATCGTCTGCAGCTCCCGAACGACAGAATGTTGCGTCGTTGTGCATATCTTGCGTGCGGAGCACGACGCAACAATAAAAAACCACGCAAGTTTTGCGTACAGTACTACAACATGCACTTCGTTCTACATGGTTAGACCCAATCCAACCAGACGAGCAACACCGAAAAAAATATAGCATGAGGTGTTAGCCTTTTCGCTCCTATTGAAATCGGCAAGTAAGTAAACATGGGACAAGTTATCAAGATGGAAAGGTTTGCGGTGACTTTTACAAATACTGTTTTAGGCTGAAAGGAGCACAAGTCTTACCCGCAATGACAAAATAGTCGTTGCTCTTTGATATGCTCATGATCATTTTTCATTCAAGTTACAATAAACCGCATCTTAATTTTGTTAAATTCAACAATGGCAAAACTCACGTACGACTTGATTATGCATGTAGAATATCAACCGGTAGCTTTCAGGCTGTACCACAACTAGTACAACCACACAAAGCCAAAACGCTATACCGCTGATTCATATTTTGTTCTTTTTCAAAACCAATGGTAGCACAAATGACATCAGAAATCACTACGCGATATTCCGCTCAAGGATATACCGAATGAGCCTTGGTAACTCATCTCGATGCTCCAACATTTCTTCTCTGCCAACCCTCAACTTGTAGGAAGAGTAAGCATGTCCTTTCGACAGAATCTTCTTACAGTAAACATCCGTCAGCACGCCTCGTTGGGTTGTGTTGTTCCCAAGCCGTGGCCATTGACTGAAGCAGAACTTTGATACAGAGGGGGTGCTGTTACACCTAGAAAAGAAAATTGTAGCTGAGGTAAAAAGAAAGCAGTTTTGGCGTTTGTCTCGAAACTGCTCAAGACCACCGCGTTAAGTGTGTTTTCGCTCAGCAGCACTTTCGACAATTAGACCGTTCTCCAATCGTAGTAATACTGACGCTTGCTGTAACACAGTGAGAAAAAGAGTACCATTTTGCTTGTCTTCGGATGGAGCTGAAACAGAGTGCCAGACATACGCAGCGGCGCTCGGTCTTCTCCATCACCTGTGTAAATTGTAGCTTCGTGGAGTCTTATAAACATCATCGGATTTCCTGCCAGCATTTCATATTAGTATTTTTTCCTACACAGATACGAATGAAAGACAAGGGTTTGCTTTTGATTAATAAAGTGATTCCGCGAACTGGCCATGCCGGGCGGCGGCACGCTCTAGCTGCGCTGGACGCGAACGGACGCGAAGCTGACATAACGGATCTTAACTTGAAGTGATACCAGTGTATCAACATGAGACTCGGGCTGCTGCTGCTTCCTCTCACCGTCGTCTACGCAGCCGACGACTCGACCGACACGAGCACGGCGGACCTCATCTCCGAGTACGTGCACGTGCCCACGTCCTGCGAGGCCAAGGACTGCGTGGCCGGCGGCTGCCTGTTCGAGAACTGCGCCAACCCGCTGACGTGCAGAGGCGGCCTCTGCTACTTCCGGTGCGTGCAATGGCCACTTCTGCGTGGTTGAGCTGTGCAACTCGAGCGGCGGTGCAGCGCCACGTGACGCTCAAAACTGAAAGGGGCGCGACGTTCTCCGTGTCTCGTGGCAGGAAGTGCAAGGAGGCCGAGTGCGGCGGCGGCGCCTGCATCTTCGACGACACGGCGCAAGCCTCGTGTCCCGGCGGCGGCTGCAGCTTCGTGAACGTCCCCAAGACGCTGGAAGACGGCTACTGCGACGGCGGCGGCTGCACGCTGGAAGGAGACAGCCACCCGTCCAGCCTGTCCGGCTCACTAGCTCAGTGAGGAGGATCGGCATGAACTCTTCGACTTCAACCTCAGTCGACAGCTTGTCCACCTACGCTGCAAGTAGCTGCAGCTGGAAAACGAAAACACGTTTGTAGTCGTGGGAAATTGCATTCATTGCGTTTAATTCTAACTAGACCGCTTGAATAATGACTCGCTCCAGCTCTACGCTGTCATATTGACCAGGATGCAGGACACGCAGACATGATACAGGTCGTGCATTAATGCATTGAGGCAAAGCGATCTCGACTGCACTCATCTCTGCTGCTAGTAGTTGATCAGTGGGTGCACAGGCCACACCCGCTCGGACTCGAGTTCGACAGCCACGGGTCGTCGAAGTACCCGAGGTCTTCGTCGATCGTCATGAGCTCGTCGCGACCGAGCAGCCACAGCACCACATCATTAGACGGCAAGAAGCTCTGGTCGGTGTTGGACAAGTTGGTGAGGCACTTGCGTATCTCGCCGGGCGGCATACCTTCATGGAGCTGGCCTCGATGATGCGTTGCTGCCGCAGCTGCTTGGGCACGGCCACGAATTGCTCGGCCGTGGTCTCGAGGAAGATGACGAGCGTGGCGTCGTGCAGCAGCACGAGCCCCGTGGCCTCGCACTGCAGCTTGCTCAGCAGCTTGGCGAAGTACTCCTGCGTCTTGCAGGCGTTGTCGCCCGACGGGTCTGCCAGTCGGCCAAGCACGGCCGAGCGCAAGAGCCGCACGTCAAACTTGGCCGCGGCCTTGGGCTCGCCAGAGGACCGCACAGGAGCCCGGCAAAGCTTCGGAGCTCTCCGAGTCGTTCAAGTGTGCTGTATACCGCCATTGTGGCGATGCGCTATACCAAGAGTTTATGAGCGACTGGACTCAGCTCGGACTATCGCCGTCGACACGGTTCAGCTCTTGGATCGGCAACGTGACGGTGTCATTCGCGCACGAAGACGTGAGCTACGTCTCCAGCACACACGGGCCCGGAGGGAGCTCATGGCCAGTCACCGCAGTACTCTGAGAAGATCCCAAACACGGCTTCGCAATGGTTTTCGCGCTACCCACGGCTGCTCCAAGCCCAGCTCGCAACAGAAATGAAAGAACTAAGGAATGCTCAAGCTGCAGATCTAGAGCGTCTCAGCGCCGCGTTAGGAGTCGAACACCCACGTCCTAATGTCGCGAAACTCTTGGCATTTGCTTTGCGTAGTGCCGCGCTCCCGGAAGAGGAAGCAATTGCCTCGCGACAAATGCGTCATAATTACTTGTTGAATGTTGTAGTTGTTGCATGTCTTACGCGTTTAATAGCAACATATATTATCCAGCACAGCATTTGCTTTTTCAATAACTTTGGCACTTTACAGACCATGCGGCTGATATGCAGCATCAAGTCGCTCCCGCTGCGCTCGCACTCTGCATCATTTTTGTGTCATTACCCGTGCTGGGCACTAGGCCGAACACCCACTCGGTGGTACGCAAGCTGCAGCCACGCGATCGACAGAGTCATCACTGACCGTCACCTCCACTCTGTGTGCAAACTTGTTGCTGCCAGGCTGCTCAAACTCGACGACGCGCGCAGCAGCACTATGTTCGCCAAGAAGCTCATGCTTGCAGCCACAGCCAGTCTCCGACCTTGATGTGTGCCCGCTTCGTGTCCGTCCAGGATGACATGGCACGTGGCCGCGGCATCGGCCAGCGGCGGCCCGAGCAGTTATGCAGCCAACACGCCGTCGGCCATGCGGCCGCGCCATGGCCGCCAGCCGGCCACCCGCCGGCCCGACACCAGCGGCCATGACGTCTCCCGCCGCACGCAGCCCGGTCATCACGGCAACTTGCACCATGGCGTTTAACGCAGAGTGATGGTCTTTCTTTTACGTCAACGTCTGTGGAGCGGGCCAATGAGCGCCCGTTCTCGGCCGGATCCGGCCGCCCGGCGCCCCACAACCGAAAGCTCCTTGCGTCTCCCACGTCGCCCCTCCCGCCGCCGCCATGGCCGCGCTGTCCAAGTCGCACGCGGCCAGCGGGGCCGCGTCCATCGCGTCGCTGGTGGCGCTGGCCGTGGCCATCCGCGAGCACGGCCAGAGCAAGGCCAACGCGGCCTTCCGCCTCGAGTCCGAGTTCATGACCAAGAAGCACGGCAGCCGCCAGCGCGTGGCCGTGAACCGCGAGTTCGCGCGCCGCTTCCTGCGCCTGTTCAAGGTGATCGTGCCCGGCCCGCTGGCGGCCGAGGTGGGCTTCGCCGCGCTGGTGGCCGTCATGCTGGTGGCCCGCACGTCCTTCGACATCGTGGTGCTGCACACCTTCACGGCCATCGAGCGCGCCATCATCTCGCGCTCCACGCGCGACTTCGCGCGCCACCTGCGCCGCTTCGTGGCCATCATGCTGCCCATGTCCTGCGTCAACAGCCTGCTCAAGTACGGCCACACGGAGCTCAGCCTGCGCTTCCGCACGCGGCTCACGCGCCACCTCTACGCGCAGTACGTCAAGGGCTTCGTCTACTACAAGGTGTCCAACCTGGACAACCGCATCTCCAACGCCGACCAGCTGCTCACGGTGGACGTGGAGCGCTTCGCCAACTCGGTGGCCGACCTCTACTCCAACATGTCCAAGCCGCTGCTGGACATCGCCATCTACGCCGTCAAGCTCTCGTCCTCCATCGGCGTGGAGGGCCCCGTCATCATGCTCAGCTACCTCGTGGCCTCCGGCTTCTTCCTCACGTGGCTGCGCCAGCCCACCAGCAGGTTCACCATCGCCGAGCAGCAGATGGAGGGCAACTTCCGCTTCATGAACTCCAGACTCATCACGCACAGCGAGGAGATCGCCTTCTACAACGGCAACGTGCGCGAGAAGCGCATCCTGGACCAGTCCTTCAACCGCCTCATCGACCTCGTGCGCAGCTCGCAGCAGTTCCGCTTCTCCATGAGCGTCATCGACAACATCGTGGCCAAGTACCTGGCCACGGTCGTGGGCTACGCCGTGCTGTCCAAGCCCTTCCTGGACATGTCCAACAAGCGGCTCGAGCACACCACCTACGCCGAGCGCATGGAGGACTACTTCCGCTCGGGAAAGATGCTGCTCAAGATGTCGGAGGCCATGGGGCGCCTTGTGCTTTCGGGACGAGAGCTGACGCGACTCGCAGGGTTCACTGCGCGCGTGACCGAGATGATCGACGTGCTGACCGACCTGGACCACGGCAAGTACCAGCGCACGATGCTGAAGGCTGAAGACGATGACCTGTCAGAGCAGCCCAAGGCGCAGTCCACTTCCGCTGAGTCGCTGGGCTTGTACCCGAACAAGGGTGAGATTCAGTACCGTGACCACGTGATCCACTTCGAGGACGTACCGCTTGTGACCCCGAACGGCGATGTCTTGGTGCCGTCGCTCAACATCAAGGTCAAGTCTGGCATGAACGTTGTTGTCGCAGGACCCAATGGATGCGGCAAGAGCTCGCTCTTCCGTATTTTGGGCGAGTTGTGGCCGATGTTCGGTGGCAGGTTGACGAAGCCGGAACGCAATGGACTGTTCTACATCCCTCAACGCCCGTACTTGACGCTGGGTACACTTCGCGACCAGATTATCTACCCCCACTCGCTCAAGGAAATGCAGGCGTCAGGACGGACTGATGAAGACTTGATGCATTACCTGGAGAAGGTCCAGTTGGGCCACCTTGTTGAGCGTGAAGGCGGATGGGACGTCATTCACGATTGGGCCGATGTTTTGTCGGGCGGCGAGAAGCAGCGCGTCGCCATGGCGCGTCTGTTCTACCACAAGCCCCAGTTCGCTATTCTGGACGAGTGTACCTCTGCTGTCAGCGTCGATGTTGAAGGCGCCATGTACAGCTACTGCCGGGAACAAAATATTACCCTGTTCACCGTATCGCACCGCAAGTCGCTGTGGACGTACCACGAATATGTGCTTCGGGTGAGTACCTGCGCACTGCTGTGATTTCGTTTATGGTCATCTCTGTGTGACACTAACACGTGTTTGTCATGTGTCCATTGTAGTTCGACGGCCGTGGACATTACGAGTTCAAAAAAATAGAAGAGGCCGACGAAGCTTTCGGCTCTTGAGCATACACGATTGACCTAACCGACCGCAAGCTACTCGCGTCGTAGAACCTGCGGCACGAAGCAGAGTATTTGTCTTGAATTCTAGTTTAACCTGAACACGCCCTTGTATCTGATGCCTCTATTTGATGTATAATGGTTGTCAAAAGCGTCCCGCACTGGCAAGCCGCAGATTCTACTTGTGCCTATCTAGATAATGACATGCTCTTGTCGTACCCCAGCAGGAAGAGAGCCCTTGCCAGTTCGTGCTCGCGCGGTCTAGCCTTCTCATGCCCCAGCCCGTCGCGCCAGGTCTCCATCGCTGACAGCGCAACATCCATCTGAGCAGCGTCTCCCGCCTTGAACAGTCGAGCGAACAAGATTTTGCCCTGCTTTCTGACTGCTGCGTCGCGTACGGGGTCCAGGAGATCTCGCAGCCAGCTCCAGTTGTCGTCGTTGAGCACGGTATCCGCTACGCCCAAGTGCTCGAGCTCTTCCTGGCGGTCGTCGTCGCTGCCACAAGAACTTGGCGGGGATTGGTGATTCTGACTTGACTCTTGTGCTTCTAGAGAGGAGGCCAATGCGTCGGCAGTGAGCGAGGGCGCCATGATACTTGCGGCTAGTGCAACAGTGCGATGAGCTGCAGGGGGCAAGTTGCTGTGTGTGACTTGTGCCGACTTAGTCCGTCCGTTACTCGTGCCTCTTCGCATGCCGAAAAGCACTGGCTCTGACGCGAGGACGAGAAGGAGTAAGCGTTAAGTAGCGGATGTAGGTGCTAGGTAGTACGATCTCCGACTAGTTGAAGTTTGTGATGGTTGCAGTCGGTGAAAAACTAATGTACGAGATTGATTCTGTAAAATAGAGGCAATCTTTCATGGCGCGATACGGTAGATGTGTACATTTCATTTTGTTCCGAGCTTAAATATCATTCCATTGCCGTCGTGCTCCAGAGGGAAGCCCAAGATCATGAGGGACAGCGTGAAAAACTTAGCTTGAAGACGAACTCGCTGCGACCACAATACGAACGCAAGTTGGCAGATGCCCGATATTCCAAGTCGTCGCGATATCAGGAATAAGTACAATACCATATATAATACTTCCATACCAGCAAGCAATACAAGATGAAATGGCATGTTGTCAACAGCGTCGAATGTTGTAGTTCTGGCCATTGGCGCAAAAGACTTTCGGTTAGGCAGCCAGAATACGATAGTGAGGTAAATGCCACGATAATACGATATGAGTAGCTGTCTTTTTAGGTGAACGAAAGTCAGCTGAATGAAATTATAAAGCACGTAAAACAACAACGCAGAAATGGTGATGTACGATCGTAGTAGAACAATCTCCGTTTAATGCAAAGTTGAAGCGACTTTGTGAACGAATGCTTCCTTTTGGCGAATAGCATGGTCTCCTTTCTGCTGAATGCACGGACACGTAACAGCATGAAAAGTGAATGCATTCCCTTTTGGCAGCACGCTTCCTGATGAATTAGACTGAGTTGATTTGACTCTAGCTGGTGGCATGATTGTGAGAAGGTTTGACGAATGGGAGGTGTACTCTGCTTCTTCAGCGATTGTGCGCTCAGTACATGTAGACTTCGATGATTAGTGTCTGTAAATACCTCACTTGTTATCATTGTTCGGGCAGAATCATCCATCGATGTCGGCATCAGGAATTGGGAGTATTTTGCGATTAGCTCAGCTCGTTGATAGCCGGGTATTTTGAAAGCAATCGAGACGGGGTTTTCTGATGGAGGGATAGAGTTAGGCGCTCGTCCTCAGCTAGCTTTAAAACTGACAAAGCAATATCTGTATCCATAGTAAGTGGCATATTCTCAAGTTGCGCTTTCGCTCTCTGGAGAGTTTCTAAGTCCTTCAGAATATCCCTGCAGTTAAGCAGCAATTGAAGTATACTCAATAACACAATCCCCACCAGCGTCTCGGAAGACTTTGCGTTTTGCAAACACATTGCTGTAAAGAGTACATGATAAAGGTGGCCAACGCTGCAAAAGTAGGACCAACCAGATCGAGGTCACTTTTCAATATCAGCCAAATCATATGACGTAAAAGGCGCTTGATGACAGGAAGAAGTAGTGACAGCCACATCTGCTGGCTTGGTTTCAATGTCGTAAACACGGCTGTGAAAATGGGATATACAAAAATTGGCACAACGTCCATGCGATCCATTGGTCTATCTTCTCCACACGATCCTTATTTTCTGGCGTCTGCATAAAGAAACGATTGAGGATCCTTCCTACAACTCCTAAAGGCACCGTTGGCGCAAACTGGGCGAATGGTACAGGGAAAACATTTGCCAGAGTTGCGATAATTGCATTGGAACCGATCGCGACGCAGGCAAGGGTAAAACTATATCCAAATACAAACTTCCAGGATTGGAAAGGTAGTTGCGGAGTTCAATCAAATTTTACAAACACGGGCATCATCGAACCAGAAAGCCCGCTACAAAATGTCGATTCTGAAAGTGTAGTGAATTCTTAAAACCGGTAGCGGGATCAGACAGCGGGATACTCTCAATTATGACATTCGTAACAAAGCACGGTACTGGAGTAAGGAGTAGAATGGCAGCCAACCACGCAGATGTCGCTTGCGCTCGAAAGCGGTCGTAAGCAATAAGCTTACCGATAGTGTATTCCCCAGGCAGTCGACTCGCTAAACGTCGGATCCATCGGCACACAGTTCCAAGGGTTCCAACTCGTCTGGGCATTGAACGGAATGGCAATGGGATGTCTGCAGGCATGGGTGACACAGATACCATTGACTTTCTGCAGCATATGGAAAAAAGTCGTGTTATTGAGTTCGAGGGAGGCAAGGATCACTCAACTATTATGAGATCACTGCTTTTAGCGTTCTACTTTGCTGCATCACAACGTGTTTGACATTAACACCAGGAAGAAAATGAATAGAGCCCTCTCCACAAATCGATAACTGATCGTATAACACGTACTTCATTTAAAGCATAATGTATCCTTATCGCTGTCCGTGTTTTTAGCGTTTCACATCAAGCAGTAAGGGGTAAAGTAATCTTTCTCACTAAAGATCGTCCTAGGTTTCTTGTCTTCGAAGTAAGCGACGTGGAAGACACGTGATCAAAAACAAACTACTGTTAAACTACTTGAACAATCTGCGGTATCTCGTCCAATATCGAAGACGTTGGCCGAACAAAAGCTAGTCAGTATGAAATGTTAGAAATGTTGTTGCTTTCCAAATGCAGCATGCCACAATCTGGACCTTCGATTCGTCGTTCATCGATCTCAAATTGACGTTGCTTCCTCCACGGCTTACCATAATGTATGAGCTCATTTCAGAGTTCACCGACAACTACCCACTCCACTTCAACCACCACCTCTAATAACCCGACCGCCATACTTTTTTGCGTCATCCAACACCAACTCGGGTCGTATGACCTATCGTTTTCTCGGCAACTCTGGTCTTTTGGTCTCCAAGCTTTCTCTCAGTAGCTGAATGGACGTTAGCGAAGAGTACACGGCCAACGCCTGGTACGAAAAGAGGAAGCTTGCATTCGAGCACGGCGTTAAGTTCTCCGACAACCTCTGGCGCTGGGCTAGCAGAGAAGAGTATGGGATTGCAATCAAGAAGGGCATTGCCGAAGGCACTTGGGGCTGCAATGATTTAGTGATCACCACCAAGATTTACTTCGGGGCGCAACAATTAACAGAAGCTGCAGAAACAAACGAGCGGGGCCTCAGTCGCAAGCACGTTGTTGAAGGCATAAAAGTATCGCTGAAGCGATTGGACCAATACTGCGTCGGTGTAACATTTTGCCACCGTGCCGACCCCTACACGCCACTTGATGAGACTGTACGAGCGATAAACTTTGTTATTAATCAAGACTGGTCGTCTTACTGGGGCACCAGTCTGTGGAGTGCAACATCTTGGAAATTTGCAACGCAACAAAGTCGTTCGAGTTTGCCGAGCTTTACACGAAGTATAAGCTGGGTCTAACAGCGTGATCACTTTTAAAGTTTGGTGCCCACGGGGAAGTAGATCGTTGACGCTCCAAAAGGGTCGCTTATGGACAACCAAATGCTCCAGACTTACGCCCCGGACTTTACTGAGCGCGTGTCTACAGCTACAAGCTCAAGCTTGTAGCTTGAAAGTTCACTCCCAGAGTTAGCCGTCGTATGGTTTATGAGTAATGAAAGCGTGTCGACAGTCATGAGTGGTGCCAAAACACCCTCCCAACTGAAGCCGGACCTAAATGCTTTGAACGCGGCGAAGAGAATCACTCCAGAACTGAAGGCAGATATCAACTTTAACGTGTCATTTGTGCCGGGGCGTACGGAGCCGGATGGGACTGAGATGATGCGTGGATACCTCCTCTAAGGTTTGGTGCTAATAACTTTTTCGCAGTTGAACAACCCCTGCTGTCGGTGATGCCGCTATTGTGTAGGTAGGTAGCGTTACCAAATGTAAGTGAGATTGTGCCACTTTTTACATTCCAAAACCATTATGTGAGAGCCTCTATCGTGGTCTGAGTTTATAGATCACACCATTGCCGTTGTGTTCTAGTGGGAACCCGAGAATCATAAGCGACAAGGACATAAATTTCCCTTGAAGTAACACTCGCTGCGACCAGAGGATAAACGCGAGTTGGTGGACACCTGATACACCTAATTTGTGTGAGACCAGTACTAAATAAATACCTAAGAACATCACTTCTAAGCTTCCTAGCATGAGGAAATATAAAAGATCATATTGTTAACGGCAGTGAACGTTGCCATCGTTGACATGGTGGCAAAATAGTTTCGGTTAGGTAACCAGAAAACGAGAATGATGTAGATCCCTAATACGACGTAACCACAGGAACAAGGTAAATAACGTTTTGAAGACCTGTAGTGCACAAAATAACACTTACAGTAGAACGACAAAACACATATGGTAATGAATGATCTCAGCAGGATGATTTCAGTTTGGTGTAAAGCTGAGGTAAAGTTGCGAACATACATTTCAGCTTGTCTTGTACGGTCCCCCGAAGGCTGGATTGTGTGGACAATTTGTGCGCGAGACTCATCAGCCGATTCTCCACTTGGGAAAACATACTGATTGCTTCCTCCAGGAGCAGGTGAGGATAAAGCGGAGCAGCCGTCTTTCGACACGGGAAGGATCTGCGCAAAGCCTAGCTTAATAGGAGGCGTTGTCTGCTTTGAAAGCGATTTTGTACTGAGAAGACTTCGATGTCTGCTACCTCGACTAGGGTTTCGTCCTAAAACCGCGGCATCATTGACCACGACAGATCTGGTATTTGCAGAAAATGATGGCTCGCTCTTCTGCAGGAGGTGGCGATGTCTCGTCACAAAGTCAATTCCTTGATAACCCGGATACTTAGAAAACAGTCGAGATGTTTTTCTTCGGTGAAGAAGCCTAGAAACCTGCTCTTGCTGAGCCGTATTTAATACTACAGTGATCATATCCTCCGTCATGGAGATATCAGAGCCGCTGAGCAAAGCTTTCGTTTTGTGCAAATTGTCAGCATCTTTTAGGATATCCCTGCAGTTGAGTAGCATCTGAAAAATATTTACCAACACGACGGCTGCGAAGGTTTCGAGTGATTTGGCATTCTGAAGACACGTTGCCGTAAACAGCACGTGATAGAGATGACCGACGCTGCAAGTGGTGACACCCACAAGATCTAAATCATCTCTCAAAACCAGCCAAATTACGTGTCGTAACAGTCGCTTGATAACAGGGAGAAGAAGCGAAAGCCACAATTGCTGACTCGGCTTTAATGCCATGAACACAGCGGTAAAGATGGGGTACACGAAAATCGGCACGATGTCCATAGCAAGCCATTGATCGATCTTTTCCAGACGTTCTTTAACATCAGGCTTTTAAAGAAAGAGGCGGTTAAGCAGGCCACCGACGATAGCCATTGGAATTGTAGGTGCAAATTGAGTAAATGGAACAGGAAAGACTCTTGTAGTCAACGCGATCACTGCATTATTGGCAATTGCTACACAGGCTGCAGTCGAACCATAACCAATGACAAATTTCCACGACCTAGTCGATAGTTGCGGTACACAATCTATTTTCATGATCACCGGCATTGCTGTCATTATCAGAGCCGTGAGAAAGTTACGAATCTGAAAGTGCAGAGATCCCCAGAAGCCGGTCACTGGATCAGCCAAAGGAATGCTTTCAATTACAAGACTCGTAACCAGGCATGGTATCGGTGTCACAAGAAAAATTGTCAGCACCCATGACGAAGTTGCCTTGCTTCGAAATCGGTTGAATGCGTCCAGCTTCGCAATTGTGTACTCGCCTGGAAGGCGCCCCGCAACCAGCCGGACCCATCTTAGCGACAGCCCATAAAATCCGAATTTCTATCCTGACTGGACGTTGCGCGAGGTAAATGTCTGGAGGTGTTGGGGCTACGGGGGGCATGCTAACTCGTTCGCTTGGAGGGGGAATGGATCACAGTCTATTTTTTATCGTGCTTGCTGTATAATCCTAACTCTAAAAATGCAGCCTCGATGACTCACGAAGAGGGCGGTGTTTTTACTTTGGATAGAAACTATCTAGTCGTGTACACTCAGATTGTAGATCATATCATTGCCATATTGAGTGATTGGGAACCCGACCCATTGCGTTCGAAGCGTGAATGCAAGTTGATACAGCCCGAATACCCTCAGTTGAGCCCGAATCATAACCAAATAAATGCAGAAGAAGACAACTTCTAGGGTGCTTAATAAGAGGAGGCTCTTTGCAGTTCTTTCAACATCGTTGAGTGCTGTCATCGATGCGAATGTTGCAAAATACATCCGATTCGGCACGAAGCAACGTAAAAAAAAGCGTCAGGGGGGAGATATCAGCAGGTCGATAAGCAATGTAACAAATCAACGTACCATAGGAGAATGCAGCCACAATAGTAATATATGATCTCAGCAATATGATCTCTGACTGGTGAAGCGCTGTGGTTACAATGCTTCGCGGGTACCTTTCTAAGGCATTTCCACGATAGATATCATCGATGCCGATTTAAGGTTGATCGATTGTAGAACTAGAAGGGACTGCTGGCGCAAAGTACCCTGTGGGCTTTGTTAATTGCTGTCAAATGGTTCTTGGTCAGAGACTTGGCTTGCACTCAACGGAAAAACTGGAGAAAAACATTTTTCTGCTTCTCTTCCGAGTATGAACCTCGTTTGCTTAATATGTAAGCCGGTGACCTTCTTCGCAATGAAGAGTTATGCAAGGTGCTCTTGTACGATTCGACGAAGGAATCTCTACAGTATCCTGGGTATGTTGACAGCAGCGTTGACGGCACTCTAGTTAAACGATAGATTCATCACGAGAAAAATTTAGCACGGCAGATAGGGCGTCATCCAGATCAACATTTACGCGTTCATGGCTCGCGGCTTTCTCTCTTCGTCTAATGCTGCTGCAACCATCACAATATAGCGGCAATTTATTAGCATTTAAACAGTATTATATATTCCAATGAAAACCATAGTTTCATAGACTTTGCATTTTGAAGAATCACACTTGTGTAAAGGATATGGTAAAGATGCCCAGCGCGGCATGCTATGACCTCAACGAGGTCTTGATCATCTTTTAAAAATTGCCAAAGCCAGCGACGAAGCGCAAGTTTGATTACAGGAAGTAGCATGGATAGTCCGAGTTGCTGGTCTGGTGGCAATGCCTGAAGACAGCCGTGAATATAGGATACACGATAATAGCGAGGAACTCCCTTCCTTGTCAATTATCAATCTTGGTACACTTAGCTCGAAATTCGCGGTTTTCGGGCCCCCAGCGCTGGCGGCCTATTATTGCCATCGGTAAGATAGGTGTGAACAAGGAAAATGGTACGCCCGAAGAAAGAGCGATTGCAATGTTGGTGCCGATCGTAACAAGTCCCTGAATCAAGCCAAATATCATAATCGATACCAAGGAGCCAGACGGAAACTCTGTATTCTGCAAGAAGCTTGTAATAAATTGACGGATCTGAGAGTTAAGTGAGTGTCGGAGGCCTGTAGCAGGGTCGGGTAAAGGTATAGCTTCAAGGAGGAGGTTCAGTAGCAGGCATGGCATTGGTGCCATGAAAAGAACTGCTGCCACCTGCCAACGAGACGTCTCACGTTAAAAATGCTTCAATGAGTATAATTTAAGTGACTGTATATTGACCTGGCAGGCGAGTCACGAAGGAGGATAGCCAACTCCAAAGAGAGCTGGAAAGAGAGCTTACGTTTTTCAGGCATACTGCCACGCCCTCATTACTAGGTAAAGGCATAACTACCGTACCGCCGATGGAGAATACGTGGTTCGAAGTCACAATCGATGTCGTTCTGGTGTAAATTAGAATGTCAGCAACCAGAACGAACGAGGACAGATAATCTATTTGGAGCCTTACAACAATATGAACTCTCAAGACGTTGACAAACTGCAAGTTTATGCTGTGCGTTTTGCACGTGCAGCTGCAATGATTTTGCTCTCAATTGACGGGTCTATTAAAGCCGTAGATAGCACCGTGTCCATAGTGCGCGAGTGGAAACCCAAAACTCACAGGTGACAGGGTCACAAGTTTGCCTGGACGGAAATCCATTGTGACTGGAGCACGAAATTTGTGCTCCGGTCACAATGGATTTAATGCTATCTGATAAAACCACGTAGACAAGTCAGCGTTGGATGCGAACGAGGTAGGCAGTTAGAAAAGCCACTTCAAGAGCACAAACAAATAGAATACGTCTTAATGTTATACCAATGCCGCCTACACTTCATGTTGAAGAGAGTGTAAGGAAGTACGCATGGTGGACAATACATGAGTGCACGGCATGTAAATTGCTAAGCGGAAATTTTAAAAAAAATTGGTTAGAAGATTGAGAGGGGAATTAAAGCAGAAAGATAGATTTATCTTACGCACATCGAGGTCGCAAATGTTTGTCTCTTCGAAACACTTCGACTGGAATCTGCCTCGCGAAATATAATGACTATCAGACGTAGACCCCTGGTTTTGAGGCGGTCCTTCAACATTTCCGCGACCATTGACTCGCTCATTAAAGACGTCGTGTCTGTTAACCAAAGATGCCACCTGCATTAAACACTTGTCTTTTACCATGAAATTTGCGCTTTAGTAACCAGCATATGTCGATAGTAGTGCCGAGGGAAGCCTAGAGTACAGACATTACCTTGGGGCATTTTGTCTTAGAGGTAACTCTTTGCTTTTCCCTTTGAAGCTGAATCTTGGTATCATCGAGGGCTATAGCATCTAGTACAGCATAGAATATAGCAGCAGTTCAGGAGCATTAGCTTAAAGTTGAATAGAGCAATGACCGTTAATGCTTCAAAGGACTTTGCATTTTAGAAAATGACATCTGTGAAAAGGATAGGATAAAGGCGACCGACACATCAAATGATGACCCCGACAAGGGCTTCATCATTTTTCGAGACTGGTCGTAGTAATGATATGAATAATTGCTCTTGTGGTGTAAGAGTACACTGAAAATGGTGATCGGTAAAAACTACATCCCTTGTCGGTTGTCGACTTGTGTGCATCTTTCCTGAAATGCTTAATGCTTCGGGTCTTTGCTAAGCTGTCTGTTGCACATTATAGCTCCAGCGACTGCCATAGATATGTGTAAAAAACCTGAATGTCACAGGTAACGCTCCACGTTTGTACTGATAGTCAGTCACCAGTCCTTGAAGGACTCCATAAGCCACAACTGCGATCGGCGAGCCGAGTGGAAATTCTCGAACGCAGTCTTTCTTGACCGATGCCGACAGGATTGTTTGCGCAAAGCAAGTTGCAATTTGTCGGGCTTGAAACTTGAGGAAATGGCTTAAACCCAACACTGGACCTGCAAGAGGTATTGTCTCCAATAAACAGGGCATCGGTGTTAATAAGAGGACCGCCGCTGTTCTTCACCATGACGACTGAGACTGGTATTGGTTAAGTGCGTTGAGTTTCCCCACAGTATATCGCCCTGGCACTGGTACAAAGGCGTACAGCCAAGAAAAAACCTACGCGCTCGTTTTGGCGAAGATTCTGTACCTTTGTAGTCGTGAGGAAACATTTCCACCATCAAGTGTCTAGCGTGTACTACACCAAATCAATTCGCGGTTCTGCCTCAGATAAGGTATGTTCGTGTGAAAAGCGCATCTAACGTCAATTAATGACAAGATTAGCTGCTAATAACAGCGTGCACAAAAGACACATTTATGATGCATCCTGGCGACTGTAATTTTACATTTAGCTATGATTCGGGTGAACCTTGAGCATGGTGTTTGTTGTTTTCCCGACCGAGCGGGTAATTCTGCTTCCTTAAAAATGTGAAAGGGTTGCGAAATCTACTCAGTTCGCATCGTTCTGGGCTGCACTAAGATTGTAAATTATAGTGTTACAGTAGTGGGCGAGCTGGAATCCGAAAATCATGACTGACAGTGTCACAAATATTGCCTGCACAAGAACCCACTGTGACCGAAGTACAAATGCGAGCTGGTATATTCCGCATTATTCCAAGTCGCCGACGAATCAGAGTGAGGTACATACTAGAGAAAGTTATTTCCAAAGCACAAACCAGCATGAGGCGCCGAAGAGGTCTCTCGATTTCGCTTATAGCCGTAACAGACACCAATGTAGCAAAGTAGGGATGGTTTGGCAGAGCGAAGATATAGATTAGGTAGACCACTGCGGTAAGGAAAACATGTTAACAATACGGTACAAATGCATTGGGAAAGAAGTTCACATCTTACCGTAGAATGAAGTTGCGAATACTGTAATATATGAGCGCAATAGGATAATCTCAGTTTGGTGTAGAGCACGAGCAACACTTTGAACGTAGGAAGCTCGAGCTTCTCTCGAATGATGGATACTTCGAGAACTGTTTACTGAGTACTCTGTATAAGTTGACTGCAGCATTTTTGATGAGTGAGGGCGTGCTGCAACCTGGACTACGCGAGTCGTAAGGGGGGAGAGCGCTTTGCGATCATTGTTACCAAGAACAGAGTTTCTAGAAAAGTATAAGGATTTTGTTCAGTCACAACGGTCTGTTAGCCGCAGAAATCTCAGCGCTGGAGAAACAAGGACTGGAAAATACGTTCAGCATGAAGCAGAGCAAGCGGTTTGACATGAAAGTCTACGATGTCGAGTTGCTACACCTGGGCACCTGTACGAAACTTAGTAAAGGTCCTCCCATGTAACCCGGGTACGTTGATACTAGTGTTGCGAGCAATTTCGGCTCGAGACATCTCGATGGAGGATTGGTGCGATTTTACTTCTCACACCACTGCCATATTTGCTAATCAATTTACTTTTAGAAAGTATTCCGTTGGCGGATCCTGACGCGCGGTTTTAAAATTCCTTTACTTTCAGCTACGACAGCTTTTAACGAGCTCCATACAAAACACATTTACGGCGATGTCCAAGAAAAACTACATTCCAGAATTTCCAGTCGACTCGTTCATAATAATGGTGGGCTTCGGTACAGTTCAAGGTCTTGTAACTATTGGCACCAACATGACGATCGCTCTTGCAACTGCCATCTACCCTGTGCCATTTTGCCTATTTACACCAATTATTCCTATGGCTGTTATTGGGTACTTGATGTGCTTCCATCGCCACCTCCGGGGCCCAGAACGGCGGGCTTTCCAGGTCAAATGCTCGCGAGTAGACAACCGTCTTGGGACTGAAATGCTACCAATTATTGTGTATCCGATTTTCAGTGCAGTATTTATGGCACATCATCTCGACAGCAAGTTTGGCTATCGTTGCTGCTACCAATAATAATACTAGCACTACGTCACTGTCTCTGGTTAGCGTCGAAAAACGACGAAGACCTCCTGGGCGCAACCACGTGCTGTGCTGGACATCTCTATCACATCATGTTCACGGATGTGATTCTCCAAAATGTTAAGTCTTACGAGACCTTTGTGTTTATAGGAATATTCAACACTGTCCAGATGCTTCTCAATTGCCGCTCTATCATTGGTGATGCTGCTATTCTCAACAGCGCCAAGGTACAACTTGAGAGGGAACAGGTTGGTCATTCTACGGATGATGTAATAGGTACTACGAGAGTCGCTGGTGGCATCGCCTTTCGCTTACACGCTGAACAACAATGCATCGATTTTACTGACGGTATACTGTCCTGGAACGCGCGATACAAAACGCTTGAGCCAATTGGAAACCGACCTGACCATAGCTGCAACTGCGTTTGTTGGGGGTGCAACTATCATGAGCGCAGAAGGAACGGATGGTTAGTAGTCGCGTAGGATGACTCTTGCTGCCGTGTGCGCGTTGTTTTGTTTGCTTTCACGCGCACACTACGCATGTTCGTGTGTGGACAGAAACTTAGTTAGAGAACCGCACACTTCAGACTTGACGAACTGCGGGAATGAATATTGTTATTTGTAGAACGATCATTTTAGTTTTCTTTTCCTTAAGTTATGAGGACAGGCATAGGATGGATTGTTCGTCGTCTCAGGTTTGTTCACAACCGACGCCAACGAAGTGCATTTAAGTTCGAGTTACCTCATGTCTGACAGAACACTGCATCAATCGTGCCACACCTTTTAACTGGGAGTACCGCCGGGAAACACAAAAAAAGCAAAATGCGGAATTAGTCGAATAACTTTGGTGTTTTGGATCGTTCCTTGCATGGATTTTCAAGGAGAAACGATCTTGGTACAGTCTCGCATTCTCGGATGCATGCAGGAGTACGCTTCACCGCAGCATACTGGTAGTCACGCTGCATAAAGCATTCGTAGAGAATATAGCGGTTTTAGACATTTCAAGAGTGGTACCCCTGCAAGCGGCAAGGTCCAACTTGGAGGTACCCGAGTCCTGGCTCGTAATTCAATGTCACGGTCAATTCGTCGAGGCATGCTGTTGCCCCACTCGTTTCTCGTATTTCATACGAGAAACGAGTGCACCATTTTGGGACCTTCTCTCCCTCCTCTTGGCGGGACATCTTAAGAGATGAATAAAGCACAATTGCAACAACGTTTTACTACAGTTAAGGTTTACTGTACTAGGACAAAAAAAAAAACGGTCGTCCGAATTTCTCGTAAATTACAAGGATAGTAGCTTTGACGATTATCCCTCTTCATGCGTGATATCTATTAGAGCGGCTTAGTAGGTTCTATCCTAGCGTATTCACCGGTCTCAGTAGGCTCTATCCGAGCGTATACACCGGTCTCAACTAATTTTCTATCGAGAGCACAAGGGGCTTCTTCGGCAATTCCTTTAATTGCCCAGTCATCTTTAAGAACTCTTGGTAATACGGGTAGTATTCACTCTTCCTCAAGGCGTTTCTTGACCGGAAATCCAGGTTCAGCATTTTCTGTACATACCAGTTGGGCCTCTTTGCCTCTACCCAAACGTCCAGTTTTATAGCCATCTCCTCAGGGCTGCCTCCATATTTAATCTTAATGTCGATGTCATTATTCTTGTAATAAAAAAATTTGTCATCCTCCATCTTCACGTAACGCACAAACATTTTGTAGTCGTCGTTATCTACACGTTCTGCTGCTGGTATATCCTTCAAGTTCAACTTTTTCCAGACGAGTTGCGAGGGGATTTTGTTCCGCAGCCAAGCATCAAGCTTTCGCCATTCAATAGTCTGACGGAAATGCTCGTAATAAAAGTAGTTCGGGGCGGACTTGAGGGCAGCCCCGGATACATTTTCCAGCCCCAATGCTTTTTTGACATACTCGTCGGTTTTTCCAGTCTCAATCCAATAGTTCGTTCTAGCCCAGGCAACCAGTGACTGAAGTCCTCCTCTATCTTCACTGCTGGTCGAATCGGATTCGATTGTTGCGGCGACTCTAAGTGATCTCTCTCTGTCGGTCTGATAAGTTGGACTATCGTAAGAACTCACCCTAGAAATCTTGGTTGGATGGGCCTTTGCGAAATTGGCGAGAAGAGCAAGCACAATAACTAGTAATACGTTAGCCACGCGCATAGTTCGTGAAGTGGTTGCGAGCACTGCTTTCGACTTGAGGTCTACCAAGTGGATTGCCAATTGATGGTGTTGCGAAGGCTAACTTCTTCGGTAAACTAATCTTGATGATAATCCACATGCGATGCATAGCACGTCCTCCTGCTTACAATTTTCGAGGTTCTTCTTAAGAATCTTAACGACTCAGTATCCGATCACTAGATGGGATGTCTGGTTTTGTAAACTGGCTCATTGTGCACCAGATTTGGATAAGGCAGCTGTATCTTGAATACAATCTAGGATTGGAGTTTACGTCCGATGATCAAGTGTACTGAACGCACTTCTGTACCAGGAGAGCAAAAACAGACAAACTCCAGTGAATGCCAGAGAAATAATCCAGAAAGATGCAAGTTACTCTGCCCTGTCGGATCCAGAGTTGAGCTGGAATATCATCCCATTGCCATTGTGAACGAGCGGAAACCCCATAATCATAACTGGTAGCATCACGAATTTGCCTTGAATAAGGATCCGTTGTGACCAAAGGACGAACGTAAGTTGCTGCATGCCGGAAATGCCTAGCAGGCGGTGCATTAGGATGATATACATGACGATGTATACAATTTCTAGGCTGCATAGTACCAGCAAATGGTAGATAATGATCGTCACCGCCTCGAACGTTGTGATGGTTGCCATGGTTGCGAAGTACTTGCGGTTAGGCAGCCAAAAGAGCAGCGCTTGGTAGATTCCTACGGCAAAACATGCAAGTGAGACTACCTCATAAGTTTTTAGCACTATGGAGCGTTAATACGAACCGTAAAGTGGCAGCACGAAAATGGTGATGTAAGACCGAAGAAGGATAATCTCCGTCTGATGCAGCAGTGATGTGACTTGCCGAACATAATCCTCTCTAAGGCGGGTTTTACCCGAGTGTGGTACATTTACCTGGCGACTTTGTGTGCGTGTTCGATCTTCAGTCTTCCTACTGGGGAGACTACATTGATGAGATTGGTAAGAAGCTCCTGACGCTACTTGACTAGTCATCACATACTCTGCCTTTGGAAGAGAATGAGTAAGCTCAGGGTCGATAGCAGTTCTGGTGCTAATAACTTAGAGTGCGATTTCGTGCTCGGCAAACTGCAACGTCTACTCTTCCCTAGTCGATCAGAGAGCCCTAATTGAGAGTCCGTCGATGAGGGAAGTCATCGAGCTTGTAGTAGCTCTTGATACTTCGTCATGAAGTCTTTGCGTTAACACTCTGGGAATGATGAAAGCAGTCGTGATGGAATTTTGCAGTTAAGCGACCTTGATACTAGTGGGACTAAGTCTAACGTGACGGAGACTAAGTCTCCTGAACCAGCTTCAGAAATTACTCCAAGGTGCTCCTTGATTCTTTGAAGTTTAAACGCGTCCTGAAAAATCTCTCGGCAGTTGAGGAACATCTGAATGATGCTTACTCCTAGGATAGCAGCATACGTTTCAAGCGATTTGGCATTCTGTAGGCACATGAAGACGTGATATAGGTGCCCAACGGTGCACGTGGCAACGGCCACTAAGTCAATCGCATCTCGTACTACAACCCAAAGCACGTAGCGCAAGAAAAGCTTTAGAACAGGAAGAAGCAAAGAAAGCAATAATTGTTGGCTCGACTTGACTACCATGAAAATCGCCGTAAAGATGGGATAAATGAGAATAGGTGCCAAGTCGGTAGCCAGCCATCAATCGATCCTTTGGAGGCGAGCTCTATTAGCCGGTGTTTCCAGGAACCGGCGGTTTATCAATCCTCCGATCACCACCATTGGACCAGAAGGAGCGGAACGGGAAAGACATTCGCAATAACTGCAATAGCTGCGTCTGGTAGTGATGGCAACGCACGCTCGCAAGCGTTAAGCTCACTGCACAAATGGATCTCCACGATCGGGTCGACATTTTGGATATACACGAAGCTTTTGTGGTTGTCAATGTCATCATCGCAATCGTTCCCACCAGAAAAAAAAATTCCTTATCTGAAAGATAAGAGATCTGTAGAATCCCAAGGTAGGGTCAGCTAGCGGGATACTTCTATCGCAAGGTTGACAACTAAGCATATCATCGGGGCTTAAAGCAGAATTGCGGCCATTTGCAAAAAGCTAGTCTTGCATCGAAATTGGTCAAACGCATCCAGCTTTGCAATAGTGTAATCCCCGGGTAAACGTCCTCCAAAGCTTTCTAGGCTTCGAAATGCACCTCTCAAACTCTGAAAAATGGCCGAACAGGTCGTTTGGCCGCTACAATATCTGCTGAGGTTGGTGCTACCGTTGCCATAGCAGTCTGCTGTCTCCTGCTCGCGTGATGCAATGTTAAGCTTGACTATAAAAAGCTAGTAGAGAGGAAGTATATGCGCTTGCTCACATCACTGATTAGCGTTGTTTCGTAGCACAGATCTAGCAGTTTGTATGGGATCATAGGAAATATCGGATACCTTTTTGCTGCAATGCGCGTTATTAATGACTTGGAGTTTGAGTTGGGTCTGAATAACCGGGTACAGTGATGATATCGTCACCAGACTTTCCTACGATTCTAGCAGCACGCCATTGGCATGGCCACATGGAACATCGCTAGCTCCAGCACGACGAGCGGAAGCGTTCGGTGAAAGCGGTCACGTCTACCTGCAGCTCCTCAGCATTGATCAGCGCCAGGTAGTAATGCAGTTTGTGTCTCGTCGGTGCAGTCCGGGCTTCAACTGATCTGCTCCACAAGCTTCTTCACGTGCTCCTTTAGCTCGCCTTCCGTCGTGACTGTGGCCACCTCGACGCCGTCCTTAAACACCGCGAGACTAGCTCACTCGAAGCGGCTTGGACCAGCGTCTGCAATACATCAAGTGTCAGCACCCGTTGAGCCTACGTTTTTGCTAGATAAGTGATTATTATAGCTGTGTTTTGCTGGTTCGAACCCTTACGATCCTGAACTCAGCTGGTAAATAATATAATTGCCGTAGTGGGCAAGCGGGAACACCAAAATCACGAGACTCAGTACCACAAATTTTGCTTGAATGAGAACTTGTTGCGAATACAGAATGAAGGCTAGTTGGTAGATGCCGAGTCAACACGAGATATGTGCTTAAAAATGCTATCTCAAGGCCACACAATAGTAAAAGGCGCCTCGCTGTCGAACCAACGTCAGATATTGTCGATATTGTCACCAGGGTGGCAAAATAAGTGTGATTGGGTAGAGCAAAAATGTATACAAGATAATCGACTATGCATGCAACAATTATCCAGTTAGTAAACGACGGGAAATAAAGCGAGACAGCGTTTACCATAAAATGATGTCGCGAGAATCATTTCAGTCTGATGAAGGGAAGGCACGACACGCTTAATGTAAGCTTCTCTTGCAAAAGTCGAGCAACAGTCTAGAGGAGCCAGTGTCGACAATTCTGGCGCATCGATAGATTGCAGCAAAGTGGTGCGCTTCTGTGTGAAACAGATTTAACTGGACCAGGGGTAGATTCGCGGGCTTGTTGCTTTGATACGATAGGCCCATTCAAAGGTGTATCTGCGCAAGGCCGCTCACTTTATTTGACCAAGAAGCCGATAATGTTCTTAAATTCGTTCGGCTTTGGTCACCGTCCTGCTGAATCCTCTTTAGCAATGTGATACTTAGTCGCCTGATGTGGGCTAGCGAAGGAAAACGAAGGGCCGAACTACCGCGAACTAATTTGTTGTGTCGCTGAACAAAGGCTTTACCGTGATACCCAGGATAGGTTGATAGTAGTGCTGAAGGATTCTTAGCGTGCAATTTGGCCGCAATGGTGTCTTCGTTAGCAAGTTGCAAAGCATTGCTCGTGGTATTAGTTGTAAATGCTCTGACATGTTCTCCCTCAAGAGCCCCATCTAGTGCTGATGCATCGTTCAAAATGTAGCGACAGTTGAGCAGCATTTGTGCCGTGTCAAATATCCCAACCACTGCTAATGTCTCGATCGATTTTGCGTTCTGGAGAATTACGTCTGTAAAGAGGATATGGTACAGATGTCCAGCACCGCAAGTAATAACCCCTACAAGATCTTCATCCGTCCTCGAGACCAACCATAGCCAGCGACGAAGCGCTAGTTTAATCACAGGAAGCAGTAACGACAGCCAAAGCTGCTCGTTTGAAGGCAGACTCATGAAAAGTGCTGTGAAAACGGGGTAAACGACAATAGGTAACATTTCCATTCCAAGGCGATTATCACCTCGACTGCTTTTTGCGCGGAAATCAGGTAACTCGGGACTTCATGTCTATCGTCGATAGCAGATCAATGTTCCAATCATTGCCATGGGTATTGATGGCGTGATATGTGCAAAGGGTACGGGGAAAAACCCAGTGCAAAGAGAGATGATAGCATTGACTCCAACAGCTAAAATCCTTGGATAAGGCCAAAAGCCGCTGTCATCTTCCACGTTCCTGTTGGAAAGTCTGGCACGCAGTTCTTCTTAACCAGAGCGGGGAAAACAGTCTGCACGAAGCTCGCTAAAAGTGTCGGACCTGAAAGGCGTATAAGTTACTGAAAACCCGAAGTCGGGTCTGCCAGCGGAATCGATTCCAAAAGCAGCTTGATCAGCAGACACGGCATTGGTGTCAAGAGAAAGATAGCAACTACTTTTCGCCCCGTTTGTTTGAACGCAAAACTGTTCGAATGCATCTAGCTTGCTGACTGTGTACTGTCCTGGAAGGCGTGCCACAAGAGAATAAAGCCACTTCATTGAAGCGCGTAAATAGCGACATGCTGTTCCCGAGGACTTTAGCTTCGTGGAAGTTGGAACAACGGCGACCATGACTATATGTGAGCCATACGATAGCTTTTCAAGTTAGAGAACGACGAACACGTGACTAGTTCGAGTTCGCCAGCAAGACTTGCAATTATTGATGCTTGTCTATTTGGAGTCAGCAACGGTCAAGACATTCTCTTACTTCTAGAAGTGGATCACTCAATCGTGTTGCTGTTTCCTACTGTTGGTGCTGATTTTGACGAAAAGACGATCGATATCTAAGCAAGCATAAGACCAATCAACCTTCCGCAACGTATATTCTGAGGCGCCAAAATGGTAGTAAGAGCTAGCCTTACTCAAAGGAATGAAAGCGCAAGATACTATCGTTGCCGTTGTGGGTGAGCGGAAATCCTAAGATGACAATCGTTACGTAGAGCTTGGCTTGTACAAGCGCTTTTTGCGACCATAGAACGAATGCAAGTTGATAGATCCCGGAGATCCCGAGTCTTCTCCAAATAAGCGTGAGGTAGACAGCCATGAAGATAATCTCCATAGCGCAAAATAGTAAAAGGCGATGAATTGTTCTGCTTACTGCGTCAATCGTTGTCATGAAGACGAGAGTTGCGAAATAGTGGCGATTACGCAGTCGAAAGACAGTTTGCAAATAGATAACTTGAAATCAAGAAAAAGCATTAGCCTCTAGAAGTAAACAAGTCAAGGGGGTTCACGTACCATAAAATAGTGTCATGCAAACGGTGATGTATGAGCGGAGCAAGATCATTTCGGTTTGGTGAAAAGCTGATGCGACCTCATGAATTACGGCCTCTTGTCTGGCTAAATTACCTTCTTCTCTCTCAGCGTTAGCCCAGGCACTAGGGTCGCTCTTTGATCGTGGGGATTTTACAAACGAAGAGCGAGACTTTAGTTGAATAATCTTGTCAGAGGTTTGACGCGCTGGTTTGCTATCAGCCCATGGCATAATCCGCGACATCCCCGGTGGAGAAGACCCCCCGGACGCTTTGCGCACAGTTATAATCTTGGGCGACCCAGTACTGCTGTGAGGGCCTCGCTTGGCTGCGGTCTTGGGGTTCTTGTAGATAAATGCAGCATTGTATTGCGACGCAGCTAGGAAGAGATCACGGTGGCGCTCCATAAATTCATCACGTCGATATCCGGTATACGTGGATAGAAGCAAAGATGGGGTTCTCCAGTGTAAATTCTGAGCGATACGCTGCTGTTGGGCGAAGGTTAAAGCCGCATGGAGGTTGCTGTTAATCCTAATTTCCTTACCTTCTACTCTCGTTCTCATCTCACTAATGGTATTCGCATCTTTGAGGAGATATCGGCAATTGAATAGCATTTGTCCCGTGCTAAACATGACGACAACAACTAAGGTTTCCGTAGACTTCGCGTTCTGCAGGATCATTGCGGTAAACAGTACGTGGTAGAAGTGCCCCATGCAGCACGTGATAACCCCCACAAGGTCATCATCGTTCTTGGCGACGGACCAGAGCGCTCCCCGAACACCAAGTTTAATCAGAGGAAGTAGTAGAGATAACCAAAGCTGCTGGTAAGGTGTCAGAGCAGTGAATATGGCAGTGAATACCGGGTACACCAGGATTGGCAATGTCTCCATGCCCAACCATTGGTTTACTTTGTTACTCAATGCATGAAACTCGGGGTTATCCGGAAGTTGACGAAAGAAAACGAGTCGGCCACTAAGCGCCATAGGGATGATGACTGTAAACTGACTGAAAGGTACAGGGAAGACACCGGCAGCAAGCGAAATAATTGCGTTGGTGCCTAGACATACGGCGCCTTGAAATAATCCATAAACGGCTAGCGCTCTCGGAGACTTCACAGGGAAACCTGGCACGCAGTCAAGCTTTTGCACTGCTGGTGGAATGCTGGACAATATCGACGTGAAAAACATGCGCAATTGGTAGTATCCTGACCCCCAAAACCCAGTCGCCGGGTCGTTTAGAGGAATGGTTTCCAATAAAAGATTTATGAGCAGCCATGGTATTGGGGTCAGAATGAGTATGACTGCTACCCGCCAAGGTGGTGTCTCCAGCGAAAATCGCTCAAACGCATCGAGCTTACTCACGGAATCCTGCCCCGGTAGCCTTCCAGCAAAGCTTCCAATTCTTCGTGCAATTCTAGCACAACCTGCAATCGCTCGCCCTGGGACATCTCTTTCGGGTGGAGCATTCGCTGGTGACGGCGCTACGGCCGTCATGGGTTATAGTCTACGAGGGTAGAATGTCTTAAATGAAAACGTCCGATGAAAATAGTCAAGCTGGGATAAATCAAAGCTGAGAAATTTAGTACTGGCAACGCTATTTGTGATTCTTCGTTAAGATTTTCACATGTGATAGCCGCTGTGAGCTCTAAATTAGCTATTTCAGCGGTACGCAGCGGCAAATGATGCCATTACTCTGTGTCAAAGGGAATCCCACGATATCGACTGTCAACTGGATTGTTTTTGACTGTACCAGAACCCGCTGCGACCACAGCACAAATGCAAGCTGATAAATGCCTGATACTCCAAGCTGTCGCTTGATAAGCACGAGATAAGATGCCCATAAAAATGAACTCCATTGCACATAGCACGAGTAGTCACGGAGCTGCCTACAGCTGAGCAATTTCCATAATCCAGTACGAGTTGAGACCTACCTACGATTTCCAGTACCAATGCGCTAAGTGCGCAACAATTAAAAACCAGTACAGCATTAGGTTCGCGTAGTCGGAGAGTGTAAGCACTGCTTACTAAGCAGCATCCGTGATCTCCGCCGTCTCCAATTCAGCTTTCACTTAAGAATTTGCAAGAATAAGCGCTAAAAGCACGCAAGAAAAAATTAACCGAAAAGCAGAGTGCATTTTTTACAAGCTGAAGACAAACAAAAACCTGATCCTCCGTGCACGTGATAGCGAAGCATCCAGGCCAAGCGTCATGCCGGCTCAGACAGGCACCGGTCTTTCCATTAGACCCCAGGCTCGCCGTCAAGGGAGTCAGCAGCTTTACGCTGTCGAGCGACTGTATGCCAAGCGCTGGGTGCACCACTTAGAATTCTGCTTGGTTCAATGGGTAGGTTATCACGAACTAACCTGGGAGCCTGCTAAAACCTGCCCTGAAAGCTGAAGATCGACTTCGAGCTGGAGACGATAGACTTCGTGTGGCTCTACCAACCAACACGAGGAAGACGCCGCCCCAAGCCACCAACACGAACCAGTAAACGGATCGCAACGCCGCGCTTAGGAATCCTTACGTGCGCGAAAGCGCTGACAAAAAAGTACGCACTACTGTTTCCAGTACCATTGTTGGCTCTAGGCAGGTCTCAAATCCAGTACTCCAGGACCGCATTATGGAAATTGCTCGCCTACAGCTTCAAACGACGTCAGAGCAGCTTGGGCAGCAAAGTATCGACGATTAGGCAGCCAAAAGACAGCTACAAGGTAAATAAATCACTGCAACCAAGAGACCAAACCGTCAGTTAAACAGTTCGATAGCCAAAAGAGGGATATTAAACTCTTCGTACCATAAAATGAAGCCATCCAAATGGTGATGTAGGACCTCAGTAAAGTGGCGTCAAGAGAAGGGCTGCAATCACCATCGTCCGCGATGCATTGCGCTGAAATGCATCAAATGAGTCCAACTTGCTGATGGTGCATTGCCCTGGTAGTCCATCCAGTAGCTGCCATAACCACCGACCCATCGTTATGACAAGTTGGAACAACTGCCTCGAAGATTGTTTTCGTGGTCTACTGTCTTCTGAACAAGGAAGGGGGAAGCACTTGTCATACCAGGTGCTGGGGCAATTCGCACGATGCCATTCAGACCATGCAGACATTTAGTTTTGCGTATCAAACATTTAGTCCGGACTTGCGATCATGATCCGGTCGACAGTCCTTTCTAACCGTCCTTAGCTCAACCGCGAGTCTTGTCCAGCTTTGTTGTCTGAGTCGGGTATGTAGTACGAGTGAGTGTTGACTCGATTGCAAAGTGCGACGATGCTTCAGCTTTGTCCAGCAACCGTCCTCAATCCAGAATAGCCCTGATAACTTTACAGCTGAATATGGTCAGCAAGAGTTATCGTTTAGTGTTTGTCCGCAAGTTGCAGCGGAAGGAGGCTATCGTTCCCGAAATGCGTTAATGGGAAGGCCAGGATAGTTACTGTCAGTTGGATAAACTGCGCTTGTAGAAATATGCGTTGTGACCATAACACGAATGCTAGTTGATGGACGCCTGATACCCCAAGATGACGCCCTATCAATATACCGTAAATGCTTAAGAAAATGATTTCCATACCACACAGCAGTAGAAGCCGAGAAATAGATCTGCCAACTGCATCGAATGTTGTCATAGCGGCTTGAGTAGCAAAGTACTGGTGATTAGGCAGCCAAAAAACTACAATCAAATAAATCACTGTTACGACGAACAAGCAGTGTTAATTTTTTTAGTAAGAACAATCCAGGATGTTACCGAACTTACGTACCATAGAATGAAGTCATACAGATTGTGACATACGACTTGAGCAGAACAATTTGGCTTTGGTGCATTGCGTATGCAAACTTATTGACGTAAGCTTTCCGTCTACTAGTCGCGCCTTCAGAAGGAGTTGGCACCCAAGCGCGTGGTAACTTCTTTGTTTGATTTTTCCTCAAGCGAGACATAGCCATAACCAAGTAAACAGTGCCATGACTAGCTCGTTGGGGCAACGCACTCCAGGGCACGACACTCGCCAATTTTAGTCGTTTATCTTGTACAGAAGTGACAGGTTTTAGCACACCCTCATAACGCGTCAAAAACTCAAGCCTTCGATACCTCGGGTATGTAGATAAAAGCAACGATGGAACACTGTTGTTGAGCTCATTTGCAACGCATGCATCCTGCGCGATACGAAGTGCAGCGCTGCAATAGTCTTCTCTTTGCTGTATTGCACAATCCAGTTTTATTGTAGCAGCAAATAAATCCTTTGAGTCCGCCAAAATGTAATAACAGTTCAACAGCATTTTCATCACCCCTGCCAAGACAACCACTCCTATAGTGTCCAACGACTTCGAGTTCTGCAAAACCATCGCAATAAATAAAACATGGTACAGATGGCCTACACAAGATGTCATCACGCCGATAAGATCGTGGTCATCCCTAGTAATCCACCAAAGAACACGTCGAATCGCAACTTTTACTAATGGAAGCAAGAACGAAACCCAGAATTGTTGTGTGGATGTAAGCGCCATGAAGGCAACAGTAAAGGCCGGATAGATCAAGACTGGCAAGACCTCGACCGACACCCACAAGTTAACTTTGTTGCTCTGTGCGTGGAATTGGGGATCTTCTGGTAAATGGCGATAGAACAAAAGTCTTCCAACTATCGTCATCGGAATAATGGGTGTGAACTGGCTGAAAGGTACAGGGAAAACGTCTGCTGCAACAGAAATAATAGCATTGGTGATCACTCCAATACATGCTTGAGATGCAGCAAATAGCAGTAGTTCCCGGGGTGACCCCCCGGGAGACCCTGGTACGCAATCAACTTTCTTCAGAGATGGCATCAGGCTGCTGAAGAAGCCCGCCCAGAATAATCTCAGCTGAAAGCAACCAGATGCCCAAAATCCAGCTGATGGTCTGTTCAGTGGAATGCACTCTATCAGTAAATTGATGATCAAACACGGCAGTGGTGTTAGAAGAAGAATCGCAATGACGGCGTAGGGGGATGTGTTAGACTGAAACAAATCAAACGCGTCAAGTTTGCTGACGGTGCATTGTCCTGGTAATCGATCCATGAGCTTATGCAACCATCGAAAAACCACACCAATTAGCTGGGAGCCATATCCTCGTAATTGGCCTGGTAAACTGGTATCTTTTCGGAGTGACGCGACATCTACAAGACTGTGTTTGGGGAACACTTGAGTTATCCCACTTCTAACTCGTAACGTTTTGAGATGTTGTGTTTGACGTTTAGGCCGAATTGCAAACACCATCGAGGCCAACCAGGCTGCAGCTATTGATTGGGTTCTTGTGGTAAGGCAGCTCGACTTCAAATACGTCGATTGACCACACAACTAGATTCACCTTTGGTTGTCACACGCACGACGAAGATAGCCAAACTATTCTGCGTCCGTCAGTTTGATTATGGTTAAGATGCTGAAAGCGTTAGCAAATATCGTTGGGGAGTTGGGGAACACTCCAACTCGTGTTCACTATTCACTCATGGGAGGAGTGAAACTACCTGCCACGTATATTTTTGATGAGAAGCAGCGAGAATAGACGAGCTTCATGTCATTCCGAATCTGGATCAATAGGTTAATAGTGGTGCGTTCACGGGTCTTCGATGCGAAGAAACTTCATGATTATCGTCGCATGGCTGGGATTTGTGTCAGGTATAGCAATTGCACAAAGCAAAGTCGGAAATGATGTGGTAGGTGAAAATAGTGGAGAACAGGCAGCAGTGGCACTTATCGATTGCAGCAAGACTTTGAACTGCGAGTTGGTGCCGCATGATCCAGTATGCGGATCTGATGGAATCACGTACGCCAATGGTTGTGAATTTGCTTCGGCATTTTGTTCTAGTGAACACGATGCAGATACCCTGTTCATCCGAGCCACCGGTGTTTGTTCTTCGGCATCTGACGACAACGACGACCGTGAGGACGCCTCAATCGCATTGTTCTTCGAAAGCCATGGTGAAAACGGATACGATAGAAATGTTGCACTAAAACCAAGCGTCCAGGTAATTACTGAGGTAGACCCCATCACAGTTTTCTGCTCCCTTACGTGCAAATTGACGCCTGACCAAGTTTGCGGGACGGATGGCGTCACGTATATGAATGACTGTCACCTTTTGTCATCGAAGTGCGACCACCCTGAACTGGAAAAAGCTGCTCATGGCGAATGCGCGAAGAGTATTGACGAAATTGAATTGAATGTACTGGAAGCTAGTCAGGCCACCACTACCGAGGCTCTGACAGCAGCACCAGAAAAGTGTAACCCCATGTGTGAACGCGTATACGACCCAATTTGTGGGTCGGATGGAATCACCTATGCCAATTCGTGTCTGCTGGAGTATGCAGAGTGTCGAAATCCCAGTATCAAGCCCTTTGCGGCAGGCAAGTGTCCGCAACACATGCAAGCTGCTCGGGGATCCATCAACCCAACCAGCATCAACAATGACGGTGAATCCTGCATACCTGGACCATGCCCTTACACCTATGCACCTGTCTGTGGATCAGATGGACAGACCCACGAAAACCTCTGTCTTTTCGCAAATGCGAGGTGTCAGCACCCGCAACACGCGCTCGTCATCGTACACGACGGCGAATGTAATGCTGATACTCTGCTTAAGTGTGAAAAGATGGCATGTCCACTACTCACGGAGTGCCGCGAACAAACCGAAATCGATGGAACCATTGTAGCGTATTGTGCTGATGTCTGCTCTCCTGATCGCTGTAGTGAGCGTGAATACTGCGAACTGGTGGACTCGGACTGCTTCACAGCTCCCTGTTCCCCAATTGCTATGTGTATCCCAAAAGTTCAAGATGGCTAGAGTATTGATTCATTGCACAAGCTTAATCTTCGGTCAAATCAATCGTGCCCATATCATTAGCACTACGCGTGGGTATCTCGACATCAAGAATGTTGGGTGCACTTTTCTCCCATGCATGATCAGTCTCCATACTTTCCAAATCCATGCTTGTATCGTCGACATCATCTTCAAACCAACCATCCGAGTTGTAAGATGACGCTGAATCAATGCTGATCGAGTCCCCACCGTTCTCATTGCCTCGCTTACGCACAGCGTTTTCGTTTGTAGACCTCTCTTCCAGCAAATCCTCAGACCCCTTGTCTTCGTTAGATTCAGTTTGACTGCATACTGCCCGGACCTTCTTCTTAGTTTGGTTGCTTTTCCCCGATTTTGTTCGCTTCCTTTTATCTCTATTTGATCCATGGTGCTGCGTTAGCAGTGGCCATTGTACAACCTGCTCACATTGCGGACACTCTCCACTCAGGTTGGGTCCTTGCTCCTCCACACTGTCCAGATCTTTTGTCGAGCGAAAATGATCCACCAGACACGACGTATGGCACCACATCTCACAGTCTTCATGGTAACAGCCCACGACCTGTTCGAAGCTTTTTTCGCTCTCTGACTCCATCTCCTGTTCGGGATACAGCTCACACTCACAAATAAAGCATATCGAGATTGTTGTAGACGCATTCTCTAGTTCGACGCCTGCGAAGGTGTCCAATGCTCTGGTCTCGCAGTTCGCAGCGGAATATCTCGCGCCTAGTGCACGGGCGATGTCGTGCATTTCGTCCGTTGTGAAACTCACCGTGAGATTAAGCCCTTTGAACGGCTCTAGGTTCACCATCTCCAGCATCTCCAGCACTTTCCTCTTGACCGACCGAGGAGCGCCCAAGCCCCTCGACCCGCGCAGAAATTCTAGACGCTGCTTGGTAATTTTACTAACATGAGGGTGCTGCCAGACCCACTCAACTGAAAACAAAAAAGTTAGCACCACAACAAAACACAACAATACTAATCACCCACGGAAACCCACACTGCAGTGCTCGAAACTTGCTCGGGAACCCGTGCACCACCGCGACCATCTGCCTAAGAAATAAAAGAAATAAGAAAAAAAAAAGTTTAAGAAAATAAAAGTAGTAACCTATCTTAGCGCAACTACTTTCCCACCATGGACGGAATTTCCGCGTCCGCTTCGCGCCGTTCGCGATCTCCCCGTTATGCTGGCGGATGCGCCGCGTCGGCGCCACTGTGAAGCCCACGTAGGTGCAGCGCAGCCGCTGCGGGGGCCGCGCCGGCGTCAGCAGGTAGCACGCGAAGAAGCCCATACTGCCGGGGCGTGTTCCGGTGGTCGACCCCGGTTCTTCTGGGTGGCGCACACCACTTCTGCGTGCGCGCACACCACTCTACCTCATTCTACCGGGACGGAGATGGCGCACGTGGAGGCCGAGTACGCGCGCGCGGTGCAGGCCAGGCAGGCGCTGGAGCAGGAAATGGAGGCGCTGGCCGCCGAGCTGACGACGGGCGGCAACCCGGGGCTGCGCGGGCCGCTGGTGGACGCCGACGGCTTCCCGCGCGCCGACGTGGACGTGCTGCGCGTGCGCCAGCTGCGCCACTCGCTGGCGCTCAAGCGCACGGACCACGCCCGCGTGACGCGGCAGATCGAGGCGCTGCTGCCGCAGGTGTTCGCGGCCAGAGGCGCGCAGCCGCGGCGCGCCGCCGAGCCGCCGACGGACGCCGCGGCCGCCGGCCTGCAGAAGCTCGAGGCCGAGTGGCAGCGGACGCTGCGCGTGGTGGCGGAGGGCGAGCGCCAGCTGCAGCCCTTCGCCGAGGTGCAGAGCGTGGAGACGGAGTCGCCCGCCGAGGCCGCCGGCCTGCAGGCGCGCGACCAGGTGCTGCGCTTCGGCTCGGCCGACGCCGCCAACCACCGGCAGCTGGCCGCGGTCAGGGACATCGTGCAGCGCAACGTGGGCAGCGGCGTGCGCGTGCTGGTGCGGCGCGGACAGGAGGTGCTGGCGCTGGAGCTGACGCCGCGCGCGTGGCGAGGGCCCGGCGTGCTGGGCTGCCTGCTGCAGCCCCTGTAGACGACAGCGAAGGAGGAGAGAGAGAGTAATGAACGAGACGCGGGTGCAGCACTTGAGTCCGAGTCAGCAGGCGTGGTTCCATTACAGTCGGGCGGTTAGACTAACTAGCCGCGAGAGAGCAGCGGTGCCAGCAGAACGCGGAGCCCGAGGCGCGCGCGGAGAGCGACAGCTGCCTGCACTTCCCAGCCCAAGAGCAGCTTCTCCAGCAGCGCGCCAGCAGGCCAGTGAGCTCGAGGACGAGTCCGAGGCCCCGATCCGCTCCGTCTGCCTAGAGACGGCGACCGCGGCGACCGCCCTTTCGGCGGGTGCTGTCGGTCGGGATGGGGGTCACGTCCTCGATGCGTCCGATCTTCAGGCCATTGCGAGCAAGCGCGCGAAGGGCCGACTGCGCGCCGGGGCCCGGGGTCTTGGTCCGGTTGCCGCCCGTGGCGCGGATCTTGATGTGCAGAGCGGTGACGCCGACGTCCTTGCACTTGGCAGCGACGTCCTGCGCGGCCAGCATGGCGGCGTAGGGCGAGGCCTCGTCGCGGTCGGCCTTCACCTTCATGCCGCCCGTCACGCGCACGATCGTCTCGCGGCCCGACAGGTCGGTCACGTGCACGAACGTGTCGTTGAACGACGCGAAGATGTGCGCCACGCCGAACACCTGCTCGCCCTCCTTGAGCGTGGGGCCCACGCGCACCACCTCCTCTACTTCCTTCGTCGCGGTTTTCTTCGACTGCACAGCACAAACACACCACGCGTCAGAGGCGGCCCCCACCCGCGCAACGGACGGCGCCACGCACCATGATGGATTCGGACTTGAAACTGGGAATGACTCGGCCGCGCAGCGGGCGCGAGGCCCAGACTCGCCGAAGCCAGTCATTGCGGGATGGCTACCCCTCTCCGACCCGCTATCGGATCTGACGGGGGAGACCACCCCGTACCTGTTTGTGACGACAGCCGGGAAAGGAGTACAGTTCTTGCAGTAAATAGTGTGATGGAACGTTTGAATGTGGCTCTCTCTTCGCTGCGTGGACCTGTCGCCACCGCAGGGCTGCTTCGACGCGAATTCCTCAATAAGCTTGTGACTGACCTAGGACTGATGACTGGCGCATTGGGCCCGCTCTCAGCAACACAGCGCGCTGGAGTGAATCAAACGGACAATCTTGAAGTTGGTGATTTCACATTGAGTCGCGATGCAACGCTCTCATTTCTGAAAAGAGCAAGGAAAGACGGAGACCACCTGCAATTTGACCACCAAGTGCAGCCTTTTTTGTGTATTGTGTTTTTGCTGAGAGCTCGACCAGCGTTTGACTTTTCGGCGAAATAAAAATATATGTTTCCTGGTAAACACAACAACTACAGCATTCAACAAGGATTTATGCCTCATTTTCCGCTCGGAGGCTGCCAATGCTGCAAGTGCTTCCTGCTCCGGAAGCGCGGCCCGACGCAAAGCAGATGCCAACAGTGCGGTGACATTAGGACGCGGGTGGTCGGCTTCCAACGCGGCGTTGAGACGCTCTAGTTCTGCAGCTTGGGCAGTCCTTAGCGCGTTCTTTTCTGCTGCGTGCTGGGCTTGGAGTTGAGCCGTGTTTAGCCCGTTGCGAAAATCATTGCGAAGCCGTGTCTGGAATCTTCTCAGAGTGCTGCGGTGTCTGTTCGCAAGGCGCCTCCGGGTCTGTGTGTGCTGGAGCTGCAACTCTCGTCTCCGTGCCTAAATGGCATGACCACGTTCTCGATCTAAACGCCGAACCGTGTCGGTTGGCGTCGGGGTCTGCCGCGTCCATGGCAGGTTTGGAAAATGATGCCGAGGCCAGCATGCGCACGACGAACCTCGGCGCCAGCGCCAGTTCTGGTGATGCAGCCTGTTATCAGGGACGTTCACTCCTTTCACTTCAACTTGTGGCCCTTCGAGGGAAAACCTCGAACCCAACTGAAATATATGAGTACCATGACTCATGCCAGCACCAACGTTATCCACGTTGTCGGATCGGATTGAAAATATTTGGAGGATCGATTCGAAATACTCCCCCAGGCATCTGGTGTCTGGAGCAGCACAGCACGATGAGACGCACGTTAAAACACCAATTTTCTTGGGCCTTGTACAGCTCAGCATATTTTTGACAGGCGGCCGCAGCTACGACGACAAGTTCCGCGCCAGTGTGGTCAACTCCGTGGACTCGGCGGATTGTGATGGTTTTGAGTACTTTCGAAACTACTTAAACGATTTCCCCTTCATTATTATTTGCAAAATAGTCAAATAGAATGAAGGGCACCACTGCTGGTGCGACCTGCCGTTGTCGCCAATGCTCGCGCCGGTGCTCACCGACGCATCGCCCACCGTGGCCGCCGTCGCAGCTCCCGTCGCCAGGCTGATCAAGCCATCCGAGCCGCCGCTTGCAGAGCGCGTCAGCTGGAGGAGAGCTGCGTCTCGGCGGCGCCTCCTTGTTCGCGCATCTTGGGCCAATGGCGTCCATGCTCACATTCGTGTGGGTGATGCCGTTGTGGACGATGGCAGAGCTGGAAACCTGTTCTCGAGCTTTACCAACTGTGAGAAGGTGTTGTCCGCGCAAGAGGCTCGGCGCGAGTTTGCACGGCGTTCAGGAGTGGCTACTCTTTGCCTCGGTCATTCAGATCGTCCGCAACGGTGGCCTTGTCGGAGACAGCGAGTTCCAGCAGTGTGACGAAGATGACGCCGACGGCGACATCACTGTCGGTGCTCACATGAATGTTGGCATTTACGCCGGCATTCGGTGCCTGGTGGGTCGCACATACAAAAAAAAGGTTTAACCGTTTAATACAGGTACCAGCGTTATGGTACCCAGAGTGTCACATACGCCCGATCAAACACGCAACTCGTAGGTTTTAGTCCTAATTGCCCTCGCTTTACCTCTATTCGTCCCTGATTTAGACTAATTCGGACCCTTTTTTACTAAAACCGCTGAACTGTCGCAGATGTATAAAACAACCTCGGGCAAAACGGACCCTTTTCGGTCAATGAGTGGGCGTTCAACTATGGCTGTAGCATTGACAGAATCCGGACCGTAAGGTATTGGTTGTCTTTTTTATATTACCGTCCGCCTTCTGTCATTTCTGTCCGATTTCTGTAGACACTGACAGCAAACGGATGCAGAGGCGAAAACTTCGTCAGTGTAGCCATGTCCACTTCAACTTGGGCCAGAATTTAGGCGAGCATCCCGCTGGCCGACCCGGCCGCGGGGCTGCGCGGGGCGCTGCCGTTTCTGCTGCGCAACTTGGTGACGGCCACGATCGTTACCATGGTGCCGTACTTCCTCAAGCCCGAGTGCGTGCCGCAGATGCACGTTCCGTCGTGGAAGTTCTCGCTGGTCTCGGGGCTGGTGCTCGGGACCGTCTCGACAGGCACGCTCGTAGCTGTCAGTGCCGCTACGGGCGTGTTCCGGTCCCATTCTCGCAGTTCCTTCCGATGGTCCCCATGAGTGTCGTGGGGAGATGGATAGAATGCCAGGTAGTCAACTCGCCAGAGACCAAAGCCCGGCTGTACAAGATAGACCAATGGCTTGCCATGTTTTGTACCGCCGATTTTGATCTACCCGATCTACATGGCAATTTTTATGACCCTCAAGCCCAGTCTGCAGCTGTGGTTCTCCCTCCTGCTTCCACCTATCAAACAGCTTCTACGATACTTACTGTGGATAGTGGCGAAAGACGATCTCGACGTAGTTGGCACAGTGATGTGCATTATCGGACACTTCTACCACGTGCTCTTTACAGCAATGTGCCTCCAAAACGCCAAATCGGTGGAAACGCTGGTTGCAGTGATGGTTGTGAATATCAGCCACATGCTGCTAAACTGCCGTGAAATTCTGCGGAACACCAAGCAGATCCGCACAGCAAGAGCTCCACATTCAGACTCATCGGGTGATATAGCTCCAGATGTAATCTCTGCTACTCTGACCATTGCCCAGAAAAATCAAGTGTCAAAGTATTTCGATCGAAAAACACCATCGCGATATTTCTCTCAGTTTCCCAAGTACCAAGACGCTGCCTTCATGAAAACACATCATGAACTCGTGCGTCTAAAATCTGTGCTTGCTAACACAGAGCAGCCAGAAAAGCGCAGACATCACAGCACTTTAGGAGAGGAGTTCGCTTCGCCAGCAAGAAAAAGTGCGGAAAGCATTGCTCCATTTCCACGCGAGTTACAAATTGGAGCAATCAAACCGTTCAACTTGGCAATTGAGTTCTACAGCAAGATGCACTCTGTCGCAACTGCTGTTCGGGTCTCGACGTGATGAGGCCCGTCGAGAAGTTGCATTTGTGCAGAATGTCACGTCAACTCTACACCAAACCGAGATCATTCTTCTCAGCTCGTATATCACGTTCTCTGTGATGGCATATTACGGTAAGAACCTCAATACCAAATCGTTACTACCAAAATGTGAATTAACACACTTTGTTTGCATTCACAGGTTTGTATTTGGTTATTGTCTTCTGGTTGCCCAATCGCAAGTACTACGCTACAATGTCGTCCATGGCAACGTTCGACGCCGTTGAAACCATGATAAGCCACTTCTACTTACTTTGTGGTGTCGAAATTATTTATTTCATGATATACTTAGTACTGATTCAGAGATACATTTCTGTTTCAGGTGTCACCCAACTTGCGTTCGTGCTAGAATCACAGCGGGTACTTATCCAGGGAAAGACTGTGATGCTAACAATGACGATTCTTGGTTCCGCTTGAGCATTACGGCAATGGAGCCATCTTTCAGCTGAGTACTGTTTCATGATCAACAAGTCACGTTTCGCATGACTGCAATAGTTCATTCGGGACTGGAGCGAATAGGAATGCATTTAGAAACAGTGTTTTCACTATTCAGTGATATCAACTGAAGTGCTTCATCCAATTCTCTCCACCGGGACTCAATCATCATCGATAGCCAAGCTCAGAGCATTGATAGACTACCGACGCTATTCAACACATACAGGGTGGAGCCTGCTGGCATCACTCACGTAAATTATGTAGCCGAATGCAAGACAATACGATCTAACCATCATTGACATTGCTATAGACGATTTCAGTAGTTGTTATATATCAGCTCAGTCAAACAAACGTTACTATTGCTACGAATTTGTTTTTTTGTTATCCTAACGAGTAAAACAGTTGCCGTTGCACTAAGAAATAAATACCTCATCAAACGATTATGGTCCTTGCGCGTCAAGTAAGTTTCATGTGTCATGGAAATTTAATGGATCAGTGCCACAAGTGGTTTATTTCGAGCAAACGTCCAGCCTGCTATCTCGGGCTGGAATAAATTAATTGTAGCTGGGCCGCAGTTTACCGCTGTTAAGCGTTGATTCCGTGCCATCTTCAATCGTTTGAGAAGCTGCATGACGATCGGAGATGGCTACTGTAGTACCATTTTCGCCTGAAGCGCGGTCTATCGCTTGGCGCGTGCGGCAGACATTAGATTCTGCTGCTCAGTGGCTCTACTCGCTCGTGGCTCGCCTTCCAGGGCAGTACACTGTCAGTAAGCTAGACGCATTTGACAAATATCGGCTAAGGAGCACCCGGTGCCAGATCGCAGCAACTCTTGTACTAACGCCAATCCCAACTCTGCTCGCACATGCACTCATAGAAGCCATCCCGCTAGCAGATCCAGCAACAGGTTATCAAAAGTCGATTGCGTTTCAGGTTCGGTACTTCTTAGCAAGTCTCACGCAGAATATTTTACCCGCTATGGTGAAAAAAGATTGTGTACCAGACTTCCCTACCGGATCATGGAAAATGGTGGCCGCCTTCGGTGTAGTCCAGGCGATGGTTGCAGTTGCCACAAATGCTATTATTTCTTTTTCCACCGGTGTGTTTCCAGTGCCATTACGCAATTTCACGCCAAGCATTCCAATGACAGTCGTTGGAACGTTGATCTGCTATCGTCGACAGGCATGGGGCCCAGAATTACCAGACTTTCGAGCAAAAAGTACGCAGATAGACAATCGACTTGGAATGGAATTACTCGGATTGTTGTGTACCCTATTTTCACGGCATTGTTCATGGCATTGCCGCCACTACAACAACTCTATCTAGCGTTACTACTACCAGTGATAAAGCTCGCACTGCGCCGCTGGCTTTGGCTAGTCGCCAAAGATGATGAGGACTTAGTTGGAGTTATTATCTGTTGTGTCGGTCACCTGTATCACATTCTCTTCACCAGCGTTATTTTCTTAAACAGCCAAAGGCTCCGAGACATTGATCGCTATAGGAATATTCAACATAGTGCAGATGTTATTTAACTGCCGAAATATTGTGTTGGATGCAATAGCCTTAAACCAAGCCAAGATAGAGCTCCAGAGATGGTATCCTACAGAATGTTTCGGTGACAATATTTCTTGCGCGTTGCACTTAGCTGCTCAAGCTGAAATTGCAGCCAAACTACACTCCAAGCAGCCTTCAGCACTGATTTCGACATACTCGGGGTATCACGAACCAGCTTTCGTTAAGATGCACAGCACTTTGATTCGAGGTAGCCCTTCGCTAAGTTTTTCAACACAAGCAAAACTGGACAGAAGAGAATCGTCGGTCAAGGATAAATTACAAGGCGGTTTGCTGTGTAAGGTAGGACAACAAATTCAGGCAAAGACAGGCTCGCCCGTATACCTAAGTTATCGGGTGGGTTTGTACAAGTACTTCCGTGGAGTGGCGACCGCACGCTAAATAAACAACCACAAACTGTTCTTGAGCCTCGAATGACCAAAAGTTCCCACCCCCCACTTTTGCTTCAATCCATCGAGACTCAAGAATCGGCAAAAATATGGTCACACCGGCGCATGGCTCAGTAATCCTAGAGAAACCTACATCCAACCCTTGCGTCTGCGTTGCACCAGACCGAAATGATCCTACTGCGGTCCTACATCACCATTTTCTTTACGTGTTTCTACGGTAAGATGCGATGAGATTTATATCCACGTGTTTATTGAAAAAAAATGTATGCTCTAACGGATCATTTCCATGCGCTTCTACCACAGTCCTTTACTTAGCTTACATTTTTGGCTTACCCAACCGCGCTTACTTCGCTACCTTAGCATCTGTGAAAATTCCGGCAGACATTGGAAAAGCGTCAGAACGTCTTCTACTGTTGTGCGCCTTGGAGGTCATATTCTCCGTGGTCTACATTTATTTGATCAAATACCAGCTCGGTGTTTCAGCTATCTGTCAGCTTGCGTTGTGCTTCGATCACAGTGGGTTCTTGTTCAGGCAAAAGTTGTAATGTTGAGCCTCGTGATTCTTGGTTTTCCTCTCGAGCACTACGGCAATGGCATCATATACCGCATAAACAAGTTATTTTCGAAGAGATATCGAATCCAGTCTTGCAACACAATTGGTTGGCCAGCGGATCCAGATGCGGGGGTGGACACGTTTTGAGTGGGATAGCATCTTTACTCAAGTAACGAGAGTGACGGGCGATCTGACCTGTTGACACCGATGCTACACTTGCTTGGGAGCCTTGGCGACGTGTCTGCTGTTTTCGAGAACGCCACCATTACTCCCTAGTTCCATTGGAAAATGGAAATGAGCTAATGAAAATATTACTTGGAAAGACTGTTGCATAATGTTTGAAAATCGATAAGTATTTTTCCAGTACAACATGGCTACATTGGATGTGCGCCTGTGTCTGCCACTCCATCCCGTGTGTGTGCCACACCCTGGTTTGAGTGGTGTGCAGGACACGGCGCTCCGCCCGCCAGCCGTCACTCTCACTTTCCTTTTTGCCGCCGAGCGCGCAGTCCTCGTAGCCGTAGCCAGAACCTTTGCGTAGCCTAGCCGGGTGGTCCGCGTGACGAACAGCAAACAACACCATCTTTCGACCGAGGGCTCCAACCCTGTGGCGACAATTCCTCTCACCAGATCTGATGGACCCCACCCAGTCAGTCCTTTTAGTGTAGCGCCTGTGTGGCGCCACCTGCACCCGCCAGATGCCGCCGACCAGACCGTCTCCCTCGCTCCTCTACGGCGGCCGGCGCGCTCGCCCATGGCCGCCACTTCAGCAGCCGCAGCATGGCCGACGCCGCGCCGCAGCCGCGCCGCACGCTGAGCCGCGAGGCCTGCGCGCCGCCGCGCGCCTCCGCCTTCGCCGCCTTCCTCTCGGACGGCAGCGACGACGAGGACGAGGACGACGCCGCCTCGCGCGCGCTACTGCGCATGCAGCAGCAGGCGGACGACGGCGCGTTCAGCGAGGCCGCGTTCACGCTGCCGGACAGCGCCGTGCGGCTCACGCTGCAGCAGGACGGCGACGAGCCGGCCAGGCTGGTGCTGCAGCCGCTGCAGCCGCCGCCGCCCGCGGTGGACGTGCAGCAGCTCGTGGAGCTGGTGGAGCGCGCCAGCCGCGTGGTGGACGGCCAGCTGGAGCTGCAGGACGAGCCCCAGCAGACGCAGACGCACGCGCCGTCGCGCAGGAGGAAGACCAGCGGCAGGGAGACGGAAAGCGCCTTCGCCGACTTCCTCTCGGACGAGAGCAATAGCAGCGACGAGGACGAGGACGACGCGGACACACGCGCGCTGCTGCGCATGCAGCAGCAGGCAGACGACCGGACGTATGTGCACACGTCGCTCAAGATGGATCGGCCTCCTGCGACGGCGGACAGCAGCAACAACAGCTTCCGCCTTACGCTGGCCAAGCCGGGCGTCTTTTACGCGCAAGCCGACGACGACAGGAGTGGACCCAGAAAACTGGTGGAGGAAGCCATGCAACGGGAGTCTGCGGCCGGCGATGCTGCCGAGTCCGTTGATGGTGGAGTACGTGGCGTGGCAGATGAGGTGGAATGTCCCCGCAACAGCGATGAGGACGATAGTTTCGTGGATGGACGTCCTAGTTTTAATGATACAAGCAGTTTCTCGGCAGCCACGGGCGAGAGCTTTGTCGGCGCAGACGGAGGTACTAGTGACCAACGGGCTAGCGATCTTCACGAGAGCTTGGCATCCAGACCGCCGAGCTTTGATGACGAAGGTGACAGCTTCTTCAACGAAGGCAGACCTAGCTTCTCGGATGAGCACAGCTTTACTGGAGGAGATAGCTTCACAGCGACAGACAACAGCTTTGTGTACCGGCCTAGTCTACCTGACGACGACAACGAAACTCCGAGCTCAAACATAAAGCAAGCGAGCGTGCCGAGTAACAGTAGTTTCGTCGATAGCAGCTTCGTGTACCGACCGAGCCTCCCCATCAGTACGAACAACACCTTAGCGTCTGCAGATGGCAAAGTGGAACCATCGAGTAACAGAAGTCTCGCCGATAGCAGCTTCATCTATCGGCCAACTCTGCCGAGCAACGATCCAAGCAACGACAAAGAAAACCAACAAGTTAAGACCGTCGTGAACAACGGCCCCACAGCTACTGGTGACACTGTTGGCGATGAACTCAAGCATGACGTGCACAAAAACGACCCTGCTGCGGTAGATAGCAGCTTTGTGTATCGACCGACTTTGCCAGACGACAGCTTCTTAGGGGAAGTAATTCCTAACACGGAGAGAACAGACATTTCATGTACCAAAGACAGCAGCTTCGCGTACCGACCAACTCTACCTGAGAGTCCATGTACGATTACACCAACTGAGATTCAAGATCACGGTCATTCATATTGCGAAAGCGATGCTCCTGAGAACAGCAAGGAAACCCCATTAGGAATTGATGAAGGCCTCAACGGCACAGACGATCGGCGTGAAGATGGAGAGGAAAATCAGTTGTCATTCCTGAGTCAGACAGCGTCAAGCTTCATCCGTTCTAGTGATGAGGTTGCTTTCACGTTTAGCGAAATTGACTCATCCTTCAGACTCGTTGATGAAGAATGTGTAAATACCCATGTGGAGGAAGACAGTTTTAGCAGTGTTCTCACGGATAGCTGTGCGTCCTCGAGAACTCCAGAACTTGGTGTAAGTGCTTCTGACACGGAAGTATGTGTGGCGGAATCTGCTGAAGAAGGCGTGACGAAGTTGACTCCTATTGTTTACACACTGCCGGTGAGCAACCCCTCAGAGTTGCCACGACCCGGAGTTGCTGTTACAAGCGATGATTTTTCCTCTCCAAGAAGGAGCAATATCGTTGGTAATGACCACGTTTCGGATGTAAATGTCTTGCCAGTTGCCAACGGTCTTACTCGGCCTCCGCTGTCGCGGCAGTCGAGTGTTTCGTCTGGACAATCTTGTCAGGATGGTTTTACCCAGCAGCGTCATATGACTGGGACTCGTGAGTCCTGGAGAGTTTCGTCGCTGGATTTTCGAGAGAGCAAGCATGCCTTTGACGAAGAGCGGGGGCCCCTAGCAGACCATCCCGCGTCACCACGAGCATCTGCTGTGGAAGCTGAGCAGCATGGTACTCGTCTCAGTAGTACGTGTGAGGAACGCAGCTCGGTAGCCTCTGTGTCGTCCAGCGTCGCCTCGTTTCATTCACAAGCCGACTTCTTTGTGGACGATATCCAGCAATTTTTTTCGTCAGTGAGCTCATTGTCACTGGACTCCCGGCCTTCAGGGGACGACTCTTTTGCGAATGTTGCCATCCTCGGAGACGACGTGCGTGACCAAAACGAAAGGCGCAGCAGTGACATTATATCACGGGATGCCAGGGAAGTACGGTCGAGTAGTATCTCGGCAGCTTATCCGGTTGCGTCAGAAACCCTAGATCGCAGCTATAGCGACCTCGTGGATGTTGCCGTGGGACTCGATCGCAGTTTCAGCAAACTAGTGGACCGTGATGGATTCTATCCGCACAATGGGGATCGAAGTAGTGCAAGTGACAATGCCCCCGACACGAGCTTAGGAAGCTCTTTGGGATCTTCAGCAGTTTCTCAGTATTCTGCTGCAAGTGACGATCTTCCATTCGCTTCCTTCAGCGTGTCTAAGCCCCCTTCATCGACACTACCAGCCGAACAACAGAATACAAAGCCTCGTTCATCTGCTTCAAGCCCTTCGAGCCCAAAGCGACAGAAGCTTGCTAATGAATCGGAGCAGGTGTTCTACAGGTCCATTGCGCTTACTCGTGGCAACGGCAACAAAGCGACCCAGCCATCTAGGTCCGCCTCGGTGGCGTCTTCAGGGTACTCGAACGTTGGTGCAAGTTTCTCGTCATCAGCTCTGCTGGCTGCTATCAAGACTCGTGATGCCCGTACAGAAACTCGGTCGGAGGAAACGGAAGCAGGTGACGTTGCTCTCGGTGCATTACCTCCCTTAGCGCCCCCACTCAAGATCAACCTAGTTCCTCGAGGTCGGGGATCATTATCATCATCAAGTAGTGGCTTACAAGCTTCTCCGTCTATATCAGCGTCGCCTTTAGCTGTGTCATCGATGGTCCGGTCTTCTCTTGCTTCTTCGACGGGCACAGCTGATCGCCTTGACTTTACCGGTGTTTACCGTGGCTCTGCGAACAGCCTCGAGGCATCGCAAAACAATGATGCTTCTCGTGCTCCGCCGCAGTCTAATTCAGAGAGCAAGCCGGAGCAGACCAAGCAAAGACTACAGGACGAAGTCAAGGAAGCAATTAAGTTTGATGTTATGAGCGTAAAGCTAGCGCGCTCGATAAGTGACAGTCGCATGATGCAGCGTGAATCGCAGCGAAAAGTTGAAGATTTCTTCCGACGTACGTATCAGAAAGATGTGGACGATATTGATGAACGGGAGGTCCATCGGTGGACCAACCGTAAAACTCGGGCGCGTACAACTGTGATTCAATGTGTAGACGACATCGACGAGGAGACGCGGAGTTTTGCTTTTCATGGTAATAAGGCCGCCAAGATTATTGATCTGAAGAATCTTCGTAATGGTGGCAAACGGCCCGGCTGGCACGTAGAAGATGATTTAGAAATTGCACCTCAGCAAGAAGAAAACTCATTTAAGCACGGAACGATGGGGATGACAACTGGGACTACCAGTACGGGAACTACAGCGACACGATCAATGCCGTCAGATGTCATTCCGATGCAGCATAACTATGTAATAAGTCCACAGGCGTCTAACGACTTAAAACGCCCTATACAGAAGGAGAAGGTGACAGAACTGAAAGCTGCAGCTGGTGCAAGTGGGACGAGCAGCCTCTTTTCAATATCTCCGGGAGCTGGAGGTGATGATATCAGTCAATTCGGCGCGATCTCATCGCGTCGTGCTAACAACGTCTCACTGACACCTACACTTCCACGGCTATCGGCTAGTCAATCTCCTGTGCTTTCCCCGTCACCGTTTGTGACATCACTGACGACTCCAAATGAATTTGTAGTGAGTGGTGTTGGCATTGTTAGATCACCAGGGAAGTCTCCAGTGGGGTTTTCGGGTACAGCTAGTGGATTTCTATGGAAGACGGGAAGTGGTTTTAACGGTTTAAAGCAGTCAGCTGGCGCACGACTAAGTGCGTCACAGGCGTCATTTACGCAGAGGCCTATATTAGCTGACCGCGTACAGAGCTTGTCAGCATCACTTGCAAGTACCTTGCGTCGGTTCTTGCATGGAAAAGGCGCCCAACAGCCTGGTGATAACAGGGATGTCACGTCGCCGCAATCGCAGTGCACGGCACCTGCGGCGCTTCCGCGTGCCTATGACCATAATGGCTTCTACGAAGCACCATTTAAAGTGCCGGGCCTGAATAAACCTTTGCTGCATGGCCAGAAAAAAAGACACATTGACAGTGATCGTGCATGGGTTTGTCGATGGCTCGTCCTGGCGACATGTGCCGTGCTCGGGCTCTCTTTAGGCGCTATCCTTGTGCGTGTTGTGGTATTTAACGCTAGCGTGTTCAATCTTTCTGCCGATGAGGCCCGTGAACACCAAGAGATCAACGGCGAGCTGATGTTCGGAGCTGGTGTACGATGGCTGTTGCTGCCGGGACATTTGTTCTTGCGCGCGTGGAGTGCTATAACTACTCCACTGATGTTGTGTTACGTAGCTACAGCACTAGCAGATCTGGTGGGCTGTGCAGACAAATCAGCACTGGTGCTGAGCTTTCGTTCAATTGGGTATGCTCTTCTGCTAGCATCATTAGCAGCGGCTGAAGGAGTATGTGCAATGTGGCTCACGCACAACTTTGGGTGGTTCCGTGGAGACAGCTACACTGCCTCATCCGCAGCTTCAGCATTGTCAGATGCAATAGGTGTAACACCATTGCCTGACGGCGCGGTGGGCTTGCTATGCACCGGTGACGGCGAGTACTTGCAGCGTCTTGGCCACGACGTGTTCGCATGCTCTAACGCGTCATTGACACTGCCACTGTTCGAAGAGGTCAGCTCGAACTCTACAGGGATCACCGACAGTGGTCCATCTGTGTTTGCGCTGAATGAAGTTACAAAAGTGTTAGCTACGCCCTCGACATCTATGCCGTATTATCCGATGTCGCTGGGTTCTGCAGGAAACATGACGAGGTCACTGTTGTCATCGCTAACTCCAGAAAGTGTGGCATCGCAGCTTGCTCAGGTTGAAAGGGATGATATGGTTTCTCATGGTGGCTTGGTCATGTTTGGTCTCCTCCTTGGTTACGTGTGCGGAAAGCGTATACTAAGACTGCGACGTGATGCCCAAGCGGCAATGTTCGAGTCCGTAGGAGTCGATGGCCAAGCTGCTGAGGACCCTCGCAAGTTCCGGCATTATATTGTTGGCATCTTGATGGAGCTGCAGCTAGCTCTCGAGTGGTTAATACACCCTGTGGAGAAGTACTTGGCCCCTCTAGGCTTTTTCTCTCTCTTGCTTGGGCATGTAATTCTTCACCACCGCGAATGGCGTTCGTTTACTTCTCCGATGGCATCACTAATTTTTGGCGTCCTAATTCTGGTTATCGTGCACGCCGTTGCGGTGTTGCCGTGGTTGCTAAAACAGTTATCCAGTCGTCATCGAGGTTTACCTCTGCTTACAACAGCGAGAGCATTTGCGCCGACATTCTTGTTCGTATTCACGACCAACGATGTAGCTCTGTCAGCCCCAGTCACGCTACAATGTTATGCCCGCGTGCTCACAGTGACGCGTTCTTCCGCACAGCTGGCCACAAGTGTAGCAGCAGCCCTCACGCGTAATGCACGTGCGCTGTATTTACCTTTACTGGTGTTGTGGTTGCTGGAGACTTCGACATCTGATGAACTGCAGCTGAGCACGTCTGATTACTTCACCGTAGGGGTTCTATCGTTGCTGAGCAGTTTTTGCGGTGGTAGTACTCGCTTGACCTTAGCGATTGCTCGCACTTTGTGGTCACTCGCCGTGAGCAAGCAGTCTTCGACCGCTTCCATCTTACTGCCTCCTACGATGCCCCTTTTGATCGTGTGCGACGTGGTACTGTCACGAGTAGCCAACGTAGTTACTGTGGTGGACCACCTTGTGCTCGCGGAATTAGCAGCACAGCACTGGGATGAGACAGTCGTTCACAGACCAAGAAGCGGGAGCAACAACTTTCCTAGCCCCAGTCCTCTAGACGATAGCCAGATCGCTCGACCTCCGTCCAGCGCGTTGTTGTCGTCTGTTTATCTGTAATCTGTCCGTGACGCTCGATGGCGTCCAAGTTTTGTTTACGTGAGAATAAATCAAATTCATTTGAGCATGTCATAAACTATTGGTATGCAAAACGTGTGTACGGAGACGGTGTTTGGTGATACACTGAACCAAACCGCTGGTTTGGGTGGTAGTCTTCACGGCCAGGATATGTTCGCGCTAGTAGTTTTGTCTGAGCTCTTATCCTGTACGTGCCGGGCTCCTAGCACCGTATGCCCTTGCCAGCGTCTCAGCTAAAGTCGTTTTCTTGTTCGGGTTCCACGTGTTGAAAAGTTTGATGTAGTGATCACTGTATTCAAGTTTAAGTTTTGGAGTGTTTCGAGCAGTCCCCCTTTAAATATATATAAAATAAATATCGCGACAAAACTTCAGAGTGAGCAGAGACGTATTCAAGCTACTAACTTTTTGAGACGTATTCAAGCTACTAAATATTTAGTAGATTGAATACGTCTCTGCTCACTCTAAAGTTTTGTCGCGATATTTTTTGTGCTTGGAACCTGTTTTGCAGCTTCGAGCATATTGGCCACTGCTCGTCTCCACAGTGAAGCGTAAGTGTTAACCAGCGATGCCCTGCTGGCGGAATTCTGCTTGTTAAGAATCAGTGCGTAGGTAATCCAAATATTGAGCTTCGGGTTGCTGAGGACTGTATTCACGTTTCTATTTAATTCCAGCAGTTTGTACGTATCATCTGCAGTTTTGCGCTACATAACCCAGCCTGCAGCTTCATTTTGCCCATGATATCGTCAAACCGGCTGCGATGACACCCTCTCACCATTGCCGTCAATGACGGGCGACGACCCGTCACCCGTTTGTTTAACACTTAACGCCTTCTGATCCAGCAAATTGCGGCTAGCTTTGAGGTAACGGCTCGCACCGAGAAAGTATGGGCACATACCACAGCCAGTACAACCGCGCAGTAAAATTATATAATGGCTGAAGTCGTTGTAGTCAACCAAGTATTGGAGGAAGAAGACCTGTGGATTGGACGAGAGTGGATGAAACACGAGGGCAGATAAAGCAAGTTTGCCTAGCATTTGATGTACTTGATCTCATTTGACTTTATGACACGGTTTGACGGGACGCTGTGGTGTTCGCAATCATCGAGTTGGTACACTACTCATACTCTGAACTACAGGGTACAGGCTTGGTTCCAATTTTCCTGTTGGCAGCATTTTTGTTCCCTCGCTGACCAAAACCTTAGCCTGTAACTTGACTTCGTTGCTGTAATGCAACGTGAAGTTGCTTCAGGAACTATTGCAAAAGCGCTGCTAACACTCTATTCGTAAGCAGCCCGCGTGACCCGACCTGACATATTATACGCCGTCAACCAGGTTGCTGCGCACGCTGCTGAATTTAGACGAATTTGTAGGAAATCCTTTCATTTGAGTTGTTTATCCAGCTTCCTATTGACATTTGAGCTTTCTCAGCTCACTCGGTCGATGACGTCGTATGCTGATTAATCTCAAGAAAGTCCCAGTGATAATCACTTCGCCAACTCAGATATTGTTTCTTCAAGGCCTCGCGCTCAGCACTAGTTTTGCTCGGGTTGTTCCACGCAGCAACCATCTGCAGCAGAATGCTTGTCTTCACGCTGTCATTAGATTTGCCAGTCTTCGCCTTGACGAAATCTGCGTACTTGGACAGCACACTAAATCTTGGGTCAGTGAGATCAGCTGCTGTGCTTAGACGCAGGTGCATGAACACATCATCCACAGATTTCTCAATCTTTAACCAAGCGTTGAGCCGATCCTTCTGTAGCTTGGTGGCGATAGCTTCCGTACGAGGAACCTTCTTGGCCGCCTCAAGCGTAGTAGCGACGGTGTCTTCCCCGAAAACCCGCATAAGCGTCAGAATCATCGATCCTTTGAAGCTTTCAGATTGCTTGTTGTATTCCTCCAAGTATTCGGTAAAAGCTTTTAACTTAAGGTTCGTAAGAACTGTGTCCACGTTCTCATCAAGCTTCAGCAACGAAAACGCGCATGATGGCGGTTTGTTATCTTTCAGGTACGCTTTGAGCCCTTCTTTTTCTGCCTTCGACAGCCCCGACGACAGCAAGCCTTCGAGACCGGAGAGACTGAACATTCGTTCTTCACCAGTTGAATAATCATTACCATCACGACGAGATCTCAACAGCCTCATGGCGAGGACATTGCTTTGATGAATGCTACGTGACTGAAAACGTAAATCATCTAAACTTCGTTCGCGGTCTCGAGCAGTCCACAGATCGAAAGCAGCACGACTGTCACCACAACGAGGACGAAACCTGGACGCATGGACACCATTTTGCAGTACAGCTTGCGCACGGGGGTCGAATCAAGTTATGCACCGCATTCGCATTAATCGTCTTGACGTCACGAGCTATGCCTTCAGTGAAATAACCGAAGCGAGGAGTGGCTGCGAGGTTGGTATTCCACTCCTTCGTGCTCATGACGATCTCAAGATAATCATTCAGTCGAGAATATGAAACAACGTTGGTTCACGAAGCAATGGCGCTGCAAAACAGCAGGGCTATCAGGATAGGTGAATTGATTAGAGCGGCTTTAGGTCATCAGGCTTTTCGTTAGTGAAGACGCTGGCCATCGACATCGTCGTTATGTGACTCTGGCTATTGCACGTCGTGCACACCTCAAAGAGCTGCTTCTCAATGCATTTTATGAATTATGTAATATGAAAATATTCAGATGGCCGATCTCATCTAACTCGGCCTTGGTCTCGTGGATCCCCGGCCGCCTCGAGGCGGGGCTGCTTTGGTCTCTGCTTCAGCAGCTGTCAGCTCGTCTTCGAGCGTAAACCGAGTAACCGGAGCTGGTGCGACAGAACTCGACGTTGCTGGATGTGCAGCCTCTGGTGGGATACTTGCAGCTACAGCCGCCGCCACCTCGTCCTCGCGAGGAGATGGTACAATGGTTGCTGTGGAAGCAGGAGGTCCCCCATGCTCCGACATCATCTTGCGTCGGATCGGTGACATCGCCAACGTGTCTGTCACTTCCTCTGCTGTGGAAGGTTCTCGCGGCGAGAAGAGCGACCCAACTGGTCGGCCTCGAGGTGGTGCGAGCTGTGGCTTCACCGCTGACCGATTCGTTGGAGAACCAGCAGTCGGAACCACCGTTGCTGACTCGGACGCTCGAGGACCTCGTCGCGCGAGCACCTTCTCACGCATTCGTGCAACCTTCAGCGCGTCATCCGTCGACTGCACACTGCCGGGTAGGGCGCTGGCTGTCGGACTACTACGCGGCGGAGAAGTTCGAGATGATTCGTCTGCGAATTCGATCACTGTGGAGATCGAAGGAGGCGTAGGAGCCTTCTTTGTCTTGCCTGGACTTGGAGGTCCTCGGATAGACTTCTTGTTTAGCTTCGGCACGACAACACTAGGAGGGGCGAACGCACTCATAGACCGCTGCACGGATTGTTGTGCTCGCTGCAGCGCACACTCGTTGGCCAGGTGAGCTTCCATGTCAGCTGCATGCCGCTCCACTCCACACTGTTGACATTTCGTCATCCGGAACGCACACTCGTGGCGTTCATGGGCCTCGCGAAGTGCTGCTCGCATCCGTGCATTGCAACCAGGCAGCCGACAAGCTACAAGTAGCGGTTGAGGCTGCTCTTTTGCGACGGACTTATCAACAGCGTCACAACTGTGCGCAGAACCCTTCATCACTAGTTTGCCACAAGTGCACAGGGTGAGCTGAGACTTCCCCCGCTGGCCACAGTCGCTGGCCAAATGGTCATCCATATCAACCGCAGGCTTCTGGGTCGAACAGCGTGGGCACGACACTAGCCGGAAGTCACAATCGTTTTGCTCGTGACTTTCTCGTTTAGCCTCAAGCATACGAGCAGCACACCCGGGCAATCGGCAGGCGACTAGAACTGGTGGGCCACTAGTAACCGTCTTCGGGGCTGCTGCCGACGCTATCGAAGTACTTCTAGATCCTTTTCGGCTGCATTCGTTGAGCTGGTGAGCCTCCATCGATTCCCTCATGACCATTTTCCCGCAAGCACAGAGCGTAAGTTGAGACTGCCGCCGCTGCGTGCACTCACCACTCACGTGAGTATCCATCTCTCCAGTGGGCTTTTCGATGCCACAACGTGGGCAAGGTACAAGCCTGAACTTGCAATCATGTCGCTCGTGGGCCTCTCGTCTTGATGCCCGCATACTTGCGGCGCATCCGGGCAATTTGCACGGCACAACTGGGTCACGATCCGCAGGAATGGCCCTCGGTGATATCGGTCTCTCGTCTGCAGAAACTCCAGGATCAATAGCTGTGCACTCGTGTAGTCGATGCAGCTCTAGGGACGGTGTCAATACCATCTTCCCGCAGATACACATGATGAGCCGGCAATGACTGCGTTCGTGCGCGTCGCGCCCACGAGCCTGCATTGACAGCCCACAGCCAGCCCGACAAGCCACAATTCGCAGCGAGCAGCGGAGGGTCTGGTGCTCAGTCCACTGAGTTTCCAGCACCCTCTTGCCGCACACACACTCGCGTGTGGGGACCACAGGTGCTACTGCAGTAGATGCTGGTGGACTTTCAACAACCGGCGGCGATGTCGAGACGACACTAGCTCGGATCATCTGCACAGGAGGACCCTTTTTAACTGCAAGCTTGGGAACTTCTTCTCTGAGCGTGCTCGTCCTAGCTGCAGCCTCAGCGAGAACACTGTCCCGCACACCTAAGCGCGTGAGATCCGTGAACGAGTTCTTCCGCTGCTGACGCTCAATATCTCCGTCGCTGCCATCGCTGTCATCTGGGTCTACTCGCCCAACAAGCTCCACTACTTCCACAATGTCGTTCTCACCTTGGATTTGAACAGCGTCTGCCATAACTTCATCATCAGTGGTTGCCACCGGAACTAAGCGTTTCGAGTTTGCTTTGGCAAGTTTGCGCTGGTTCCTACGCTCTCTTCTCTCGGCTCGGTGCTTTGCGATGTAACCTGCCATTCCTCCAGCACCCGCCGCTACTGCGGCAGCGCCTAAAGCCATAGGCTCTGAGCTTAGCGCGGTAAAGAAGCCTGAGTTCGCTAGAATTCCCGCTGCAATGATAGGCATCAACCCCATGCGGAAGAAGAGCTTGAGCGGGTCCGATACGACGTAAGTGAGTGCTAAACCTGAGAGTAGAGAGGTAACCCAGAGCTGGGCTTCAACTTGTCCGATCGTGAAAGCAAACATGAGTACGAAGTAGACGCACCAAGCGCTCCAGACAGCACTCACGGTGTACGACAAGTACACAACCCATTCTGGGAAGAGAGGCTTGGACTGTTGAGCTGGTTGGCGTCGCAGGAATGCGTTGTATAGCAACCGCGATGTACGTCGGATTTTCTTAAGCTGTTCCCTCTCAGTGAGGTACGCTTGTCGTTCGTGTAGCGGCAACGCTGCTATCCGTCGTTCTTCCCGTGCTTCCAAGTACAGGTGCAAGCGCTTCTTGAGCCGCGCAATACCTCGTAGACCTTCCATCAGTTTCTTCTGCTCATGCTTGGCTTCGCGCTTTAGACGGCGTTGCTCTGTTGCAGCTGCTCGCTTGGCTTTCTTGATGGCCTTACGTTTCTCGGCGAGCTCCTCTTTGTTTGCACGCAAAGCAGCTTGTGTTCCCTTTTTGATTGTCACGGTGATGCGGCGTTTGTCCTCTCTCACAGCGGCCTCAGCCTTGAGAGCATTAGTTGGTCGTCGTGAAACGCGCCGCACACTCTGCTTCGTTTTGACGATGAGGTCATTCACGTTCGGACCGTTTAGTTCAAGTGCCATAGCTTCCGAAATGCGCCGATCAAACTGGTTTCCGATAGCCGTGCGAAGCTTCTTCAGTTGCGTCTCCGTACGTTGTAACTCAGCTTGAGCCTTTGCAACAACAACTCGTGCATTGGACTGTTGCGCCTCACAGCACTCATTGCATTTAACCAACCATGCCTGCAATGCGAGAACTGTCTTCGTCTCCTCGTCTTCTCCTCTCGTTTGCGGACGCGACTGCACGCCTTCAACCTGCTCAGTATCATCGTTTTCTTCTTCTTCCTCTTCCTCCTCCTCTTCGAGGACGTCAAGGCGCTCACAAATCTCAGCGATCGCCGCAGACGACGCTGTCGACACCATTAGTGGGTCAAACTTCAGCATGCTGTTGATCAGGGCTTCACCTCCGTGACGCTTTAGCATTGTGCACAATTGGCTCAGCGCTAACGCTTTTTGTGCTGCAGGATCCATGACCTCTTCCTCTTCTTCGTCATTCTCTTCAATACGCAACGGATTAGGAGTTGATCCCACAACAACAGGAGCAGCGGGTGGCATCATCGTGACATTACTATGTGTGTCAGAAGCTGCAATCACTTCTCCATCAACGCTGGCCGACGAATTACGTTTGAAGGGTAGAGCACTCAGCAAGCGGGTACGTCTGTGACCGTCGTCAACAGGGCCCTTCAATTTTTGATCACGAAGATGTGACTTGATTTGGACTAACACACCAGCAAGTGGGTCCTCATTTGCATCTCCCTCATGGTGCTCAGGTGGCTTCACATCCGCGTCACGATTGTACAGCGCTAGGAAGATGCCACGACAAACTTGGCCACTTCGGGTTTCCAGTCTGTCCCTTCTTGATCCATCCTCCCGCTCTATACCAGGTTGCTTTAACTTGTCGTGCACAAGCCGTAAAGAGCTCATGTTTATATTGCGGGCAAGTGCTGCGAGGTCTAATGAGAGCTGCTCAGCCGGTGAGTACTCTTTCGCACGACCATAGGCATCTGTCTCGACCTCCACCACATTTCCAGCATCATCTTCGACCTGGTAGCGGATTAGGTATTTCTGCCTACGCCCGGCCTTCTTGAACATAATCATGAAAACAAAGCCCACTGGTAGCATGCACAGTGTAGTAATGACGGCCGATACAATAGCTGAGCCCACAGTCTTGGGCCCCTTACGTAATTGGTACAGCAAGGCGTTGGTGAACATCTGACTTGCGACGAGTGTAAAAACAATTGTCAGGCGCTGGGCCCGTGTAAAACTCTCGTTGTACTTGAATACGATAGACAGCAACTTGTGGTTCTGCTTCAACCCTCGCCCGAAGCCAATTAGTACAGCGCGCAGTTTGGAGCGCCAATTTTTGGCTTGTAAGTACTCTGGCTCTTGGAAGAGCGATCGTAGCTTCACTTTCTCTGGTGGTGCTGAGCCTCGTTTCATCTGACGCGATGCACGCATTGCTCTGCGACGATCTCTGTAGTCCCAGCGGTTCACGTAGAAGACAGCCACAACGTAGAAAATGAAGAAGCCAGCCATAATGAGAATAAGGAGTAAGTTCTGCTCAATATCTTCGGCAGTCACCTCGTGCGTTACCACGTTCATGAAATGCTCGGTCACAAGACTGAGCGATTGTGTCACTTCTGTCGAGAAATCCGTGAGATGTGTACATTCACATATCGTGTAAAGGCCATCATCTGTAGTTCCTGCAGCCTGACACCCTTCAGACGACCAAGTACCAATTTTCGTGTCCCAATATCTACACGATGGCTGGCGTACAGGACAAGTAGCCTCACCCGCGTAGGCGGAACCGTTGCATTGCACTGTCATCGGCTCCTCGATGTCGGTACAGTTGAAGGACTTGATATCGATGGTACCTTCCAGACAATAAAATGTGTAGCGCTGTGCGCTGCTATTGCTACCGCTCGCACTCGCTGACGCTGACGTGCTCCCATTCGCGGGCAACGTGATAGCAACAAGGTTTCGCATGAACAAGCGGAAGGGTGCATTGAGACCGTTCACAGCAATTTGACCTCCATTTCGACTCACCTTCACAGTCATGACACGTGAGTTCATAGACGTATTGTCAAAAGCGTATGGGTTCTTCGCAAAAACATTTGACTGCACATCGATTACAGGATCGTCGTCATCGCCAGCATCTTCAGACCCGGCAGTACTACCAGACCCGTTAGAACGGTTATTCAGGTAGGCTGCAAATCCGGTCGGAATGGTTGTTGAAGCAGGGGTAAAGTTTGCTGCGATTTGGGCATCAGTGAGAGGTAGCTTAACCTCCCGTCCTTCGAAGTGTGAGGCCGTATCACGCGCGCCCACGAGTCGAAGATTTTTGGTGACCAGCGTTACAGGTGCTTCTCCGGCAATCGCAGAAGAAAGCATTGCTGACTGCAATTTTACGATCGTACTTGCAACCTGGGCCACTCGTGCTTTTTCAGCCGCGAACTCATCAGAACTGCTCGTTGGACTTGATGTGCTTCCTGCACTACCATCAGTAGTAGTTGAATCATCCCCATCACCCACGGTAGGATCGATCACGCTAGAAGAGCCGCTGGAATCCGATGCAAAGCTTCCTTCGTCAGTTCCTAAACGGCGAGTCTTTGTTGTTGCAGTAGGTGTTTTAGTCGTCGCGGTAGGCGTTTTGCTTGTAGACGTACTTTTGCTCTTGCTGCTACCAGAATTGTCGACCTCCAGAAGGTTCGAGATGGTATTCCCGACAGCCGAAGTAGCTGCTGGTGTGAGCACAGGTGCTGCGAGAATGTTATCCATGAAATTGAGAACCAACTTCTGTGAGTTAGAGTCGAGGATGGTGGCACTTTTGGTCAGAGTCACTACACTCGCTGCCTGCTGCTCTAATGCACCCACATCTGTTACATCGACTGATGCCGATGCCTTACTCATAGCACCCAAAAGGCTTCCTAGAGCTGCACTCTTTGCTGCCATCGCCGCCTCGTCCAGCCCACAATTGTCCCCATAGTAGCCATCATTGCACGCGCACGTCACGATGCAATCCAAGTTTGATGCCAAGCATCCCACAGGCTCTCGAATACACTTACCCTTTCCTGCACATTCAATGTAATTAGACGTTGGGCAGCTTTTTAGCGCTGTAGGAGCAGGGGTAGTCACTGTCCCACCAGTAGAAGCCGTCGACTTGTCCTCTTCGCCATTTACCATATCGGCAAGCGCATTAATCGTATTAAGCACCGTGCCCGGGTCTCCGCTTAACGCCTCGGCTAGTACCGCATTAGTCTTGTTGGCTAAATAGGCAGCCTGATCAGCTGCAGCAACTATCATTTGCTTGACCTGAATTTCCTTTGTGACTCGGGTTGTGGCTCCTAGCGCGTCTTGCACGTAGACTACGAGTGTGATGGTATTGTTATCGCCTCCACCCAAGCCCAATTGCGATACAAACAGTGGATCTGGTGTTGACGCTCCCAGCGCGATCTCATTTTCTCTCGAGTATGTCGCACCTTTGATGTACTTGAACGTGTACTTGAGCGGCAAGTCCTCATCAACCCAGTCACTGGCAAGCACAGAGAATTTGTCTTCGAGTGCGTATCCGACAGATGGGATCGCTGTCAATGTCCCGCTGCTAGGAGGTGAGTTCGCAACCACTGTCATAGTGGCTAATCCTATCTGTCCCGATGAATCGGTCGCACTCAGCTGAAATTTATAGGAAACCCCAGGAGTCAATGTACCCTCATTCAGTAGCATTGTAAGGCGCCCAGTACGCGAGATGGCGAAAATTGAGGCCATATCAGCATCTGAGCCTCCCACGATAGACCACTCGGTCTTCTTTACGGGCAACTTTGAAGTAGCTTTGCCCTTGAGAACAACACGGTCATTTACATTAACCTTCGATGTGCTCAGTGGTTCAATAGAGACTTCAGGTGGCGATCCCGGGGTCATTGTAATAAAGACACTGGTCACACTCGATCGCGAGTCTTTTGTTACCGTCACACTGAACTTATACACCACGTTCGGGTTGATCGTATTTGCTGTCACTGTTATCTTAGACTGTGCATTAAGTGTAAGAGCATCTCCAGCTGCGGTGACACAAGGAACATCATACGCCTGTGTCGCCACGCCTAACGTCCAGCAAGTCCAGGCATACTGCATTGGTACCAAGTTTTGAGGGTCATCGGGATCAACAGACGGGGATGCATCAAGTATCAAATCTTGCTCGACGCCTATTGACCGATTTCCAGCCGCAATCATCGCGGACAAGTCTGTTCGTGCTACTCCAATCTGTACATCCGCCGTATTGCTCACCTTGCTATTACTAGCCATTGCCACAAGTAGTCGGAACACGTAATTTACTCCAACGGTTAATGTACGGGCAGGGAGTTTGAGAATACGTGGGTTCGGGCTCGTAGACTTGAACTGCGATGCAGTCAGATCACCTGCTACTTGAATCCACGTAAATGTCATATCTACGCCTGTTGATGTAGAAGCGGTATCTGCCGAGTCAGTTGTCGTAGTTCCAGAACAGGAAGGATAGCTTGCCGAAGCTGTGATAACCAGTTCGTTTGCTCTATAAGCTCCTTGCAACCCACCTCCCTTTATTGACACAGATGGAAGTGCCATGCCCGACTTCTTGATCACAATCTCATTAGAGTTACCCGTTTTTCCAAAGAAGTTCTTCGCCAGCAGAATGAATGAATAGGTTCCAGCTGCTTCCAGCACTGATGCAGCAATCTTTATAGATACACTATTCGCCGTACCTGCTGAAGCAAGCAGAGCTGTGACCGTATCTACTGAGGTGGCAGTGACGCTGGAAGAATTGACAAGCATCCAAGTATACGTCATAGTGCGGCCACCGGAGCCAGTCGAAGCCGAACCATCGAGGAAAAGATCGTCGCACATGCCAAGAGAGGTTGCTCCACTCACCAAAACTTGTGGTTGCGGTGGTTTGTCTGGCGCACTAACTGTAACGCTTGCAGCAGGGGCAGCCAGCTCAGCTGCCGCCGTGGACTTCAATAGATTTCCTCGCAACGCAAGAGTACTTCCCGGTACAATCTTAGCTCCTTGGCCGAAAAGGAACCGGATCGAGAGAGAACCTGTCTGCCAAGTGCATGCTGGAGCTACACCACAGTAGTTTGCTGAATCTGTCGCGGTCGGTAAGTCAAACAGCACGCTACATACAAAATTGTCAGACACTAGTGTTGTACGATCAACAGATCGATCGAAAGTAATTGTCAATCCAACAGCCGTGTCTAAGAACTTGGCATCCAGAATCTTGGGAGGCGGAGTAGTATCCTTCGTCTCGACGATCTTGACACTTAAAGTTCCTATCGTTTTTGCAGCGTACAAGAGATCTGCCGTCGTCACGACGGACGATATGCTGGCCACGCGATCACCGTCCACGGCAAAGTTATCATCTGCTGCAACTGCAATCGCTTTCGGGACATTCCAGTTTGCAGAAGTGAAGGTCATACTCGTAGGTGACACGACGAGGATAGCAAGAGAAGTAGTAAGAGATACCGTGACATCTGCAGTCGGTTGTGCTTGCAGCACAAGATTGTACGTATCTGTGAACACACGCCCTTCAGCAACAACTAAAGCAGGAACAGTTGTTTTTGCTGTTCCTTGGTACACAACAAATCCGGAGGTGTCATCATTTAGAACCTGCACCGTGATTGAGGATATCGGATACCCTGAATACATCGCGTCACTTGACGTAGTCACTCCAGAGATTGTGGCTATTGCATTTGCGTCCTCCAGGAAGTTGTTCACCGCTGTAATTTGAACACTCTTGGCTACGTTCCAATCCGTAGTAGTAAACGTAGCTGATGTCGGTACAGTCACGGCTTTAGCAGGGAGCGCACTTGTAAATGTTACGGTGACAGCACTTAATGGTGCGCTGAGCAGCGTGAGCGAAAGTGACCCAGTTGCACCTTCCGTGAGGCTGAAGCTGGTTGTGGATAGCTGAATTGCTGCAAATGTTGCCGTTGTTACTTGTGACGTACGCTGGGACGTGCTGGAAGCACTGATCGAAGCCACAACTACTATGTCAAAGCTAATGGAGCTCACCCACCTCGCAGTACTCACAGTAAGTGTTGGCTGTTGAAGTGTGGAGGTCGAAGGCAGCCGATAAAGGCCTGAAGTTGATATATCAGCCACATTTTCTAATGACAGCACTTGAGACTGCCACTTCACTTCCATCAAATCACTGGATCGTGGAATTACATACACCGCTAAAGCCGTTGCGCTCAACTTCGCTTCGTTAGGAACTCCTACCGTCACGAGTCCGATTCGTGTCGCTTGACCTAGTTGGCCACGAGTACTTTCCACCACAAGAGTGGGTGTGTCTGCGATCGGAAGCACTGTAAGCATTACGTTGACCGAGGTAGTAGCTTCGTTACCGTTACTCGACTCCCGAGATACCGCAATGATCAGCAGTTGCGTTGAGCCAAACCATGTCGCCACAGAGGTAAATCGGATGAGGAGATTACTTGATGCAGCAGGCAGTGTAGCCAGTACAAAATTGCTGCCGCTGTCTTTCACTAACTGCGCACCACTTACTACTTCAACCGTCTTAAGTGCCAAACCACTCGGATCAGAAATGATAAGGCGGAGTGCTTCTGAGTTGTCGTCATCTGTTAAAGCGATAGAGCTAATCGACAACTCACCAGCAACATTCTGGTTCACACTGATGTCGGATTTGCTAATGCGAAGCACGGGTGAATCTGCAACAGCAATGACAGTCACAGATACACTCCTTGATACCCGATTGCTCTCTCCTGTAGCTCCCTCTATGCTTGTAACCGCAATTTGAATCGTGAAACTACCGGCAAAATTCCGGCGGGGGATAAGGGAGACTATGCGATTCGTAGCAATGGAGATACCACTGCTCCTAGAAATGAGCATCATAGCTCCAGCTGCTGCAGGGGTAGCTACTGCCGCTCCGTTCAATCGAATGCTGTCGAGGTAAAGGGGGTCAAAACTAATCTCCACTTCAATTACTTCTGATCCATCTCGATCAGGTGTCGATGCCTCAACAATCATGAAAGAACCTGCTGTATCCTCCTGCATGGTCACGGTTGTGCTGTTAAGTGCCAGCGCGGGGGTATTTGGAACGGGTGTCACAACCACACGGCACCGCGCTAGCGTAGTGACAGTCGAAAGTGACCCAAACATTGTATCGTTGGCGGAGACTTTTGACACAATCCTCGTGGTAATGTCAAACGTTTGTGCAGCATATTGTCGTGGCGCCACTGTCGTAACACGGTTGAGTAAACATGATGGTTCTGTTCCGGGGCACACAGGGCTATTGCTACCATAAATTTCATACCGCAAATCTCCCAGTCGGATATTTGCCCCCCACTGAGCTTCCGTTTCACCTCCAACCTGAGTCGATCCGACAAACACAGAATCGACAGTATTTTCTGTAATGAAGGCCTGTATACTCACCAAATCAGTCAATTCGCTCATCAATCCGAAGTCTGCCAGACGAAAGTTAACACTTTCGTTATCGCCTACTTGAAACGTCCGGATGGCTTTGCCAAAGCCAAGTGCTCCTCGATCAGCTTCACCCACTAACTGGATTTTACTATTCGAAACATTTGTCAGTATCATCTGCCGAAGGATGTCAGTCGTTTTTGTTGTCATTGTCACTTGCAGTATTCCGGAGTATTCGAGTTTCGCATTCATGGAAAAACGAAGGTGTGTATCACCAGAAATATTACCCGTTGAATAGATGCCATAAGCTCCAATGCCTCGCATAGCCATTCTGCCTACCACCACAGTTCGATTTGATGAAAGGGAATCCACAACACTTCCAGGTGCTAGAGCCAATTGCGTTGTTACCCCTGCTGATATCGGCCGTCCCCAAGCGTCGACTGGAATAACGCTATCAAACGACAGCGCAATTGGTTTTCCTGCTACGGTAACATCTCCGTTTGTAGATGTAACATAGGAAGTGGATGGTAGAACAGGGCGAGGGTGAATTGTCACTGGAATATCCATAAAAGCGATACCATCGCCTGCCCCTTGATACGCAGTTCGATTTGGGGTCGATGCGATATCAAAAGGCACTGTCGTCACGATGGCGAATAACTTCATGTAGCCATACCAATAATCACGGGGGCGCACGCTAATGACGTCCCGTAGTGCATAAGGAATCGCGTAGACATCGACAGCACCAAGTGTAACCGGTACTAACCGCTTAAAACCAGCATAAATATCTGCTACCTGCGTCCTGTTCTCCACGTAAAGCAGAAGATGCTCGCGGCTTAGCACTTCCTGTTGCACGTCCAACCTCTGTACTGGTAATCGCACAAATTCATTCCAGTATGCACGAGATACAGCGCGCACACGAATGACTGGATCTATTGGTGTTACTAGTATCGTTGCCACCACCGACAGCACTTTTGATTCTCCAGTTTCCAATTCCGTTGTCTTGACAGTGACGTTGATCATAAAGAATCCTACAAAATCAGCCCGAGGAACAATGTTAAATGTTTGCTCTACACGAAAGACGGGTTGTGAGTCCGCGCGAGGTAGTATAGCCGTATCAGTGTCCACCAACCAGTTTTCTGAAGAATTTGAACCATAAAGGCTTAGTACCGCTGAACGATTAACCGAAACTTGTGCCATCACCACTTCCGATCCATCAATATCTATCGTAGAACCAACAACGTGGATTGGAATAGCAACAAGAGGCTTAGTCATTGCCGACACTGGGCTCACAACAACGTTTGCCATATGGCAGATCGAACTAATCGTAACTGAAACAGCAACCCGGGATGTTCGAGCTATCGCAACCCTGTTGTTTAACCCACCAGATATATACACTTTCTCCACTGAAGCACTCGAAAGGCTCACATGCAGCTCACCACTGTAGCCCGCCACCAAGCCGATCTCCACACTGCCACGCATCTCCACACGACCGGCACCAGCCGCAACAGCGTGAGACGCTTGGTCGGCAAATACGAGCGCAGGCACCGTGCCGTCAGCCTTCGTGGAGAACGCCACGACAGCCACGTCCGACCGCCACGTGATAGACGTCACGTACTGCTCGTACTCGCCCAACTCCACGACCAAGAACAGCGCCTCCGATCCATCCGCATCCACCAGCGACGCCACCACAGCGTCACACACCACCACGCCGTCTTCCACTGCACTGAACTTCGTCGTTGCGATGGACACGAGAGGTACTGTCGCCTCGGCAATGACCGTCACGCTCAATGGTGTCTCATAAGTATCTTCCGACACAACAGCGCCACTGCGGTCGATAGCATGTGCCACGAGGGTGCAGTCGATCGACCCCGAGAAGTACGTGGGCGGCATCAGCTGCACACTGAGGTCGGCACGTCCGTCGGGTTGGTACACCGCAAGTGGGAGCAGCTCAAAAGTTGTAGTAGACAGAGTATCCGAAGAAGCGTTAGACGAAATTCCGTCGACGGACACCTTTTGCCATGCGGTGTTCGTGCACCGGAGGTGGAGGAACATTCGTTCCGACCCATCAGTATCTCCTAGCGTCCAGTAGCTGACGGTAGTCAACACGTTACTATTCTCTGTCACTGATAGAACGGCTGGAGTCACGACCAGTCTTGGTGCCTCTGCGACTGGCCGAATCACCAGCTCGATGGAATGGGATATCACCGCCATTGACTTCCATCGCGAAGAAGAGAGGCAGTCGAACACGGCCTTCGTGGTCGAGACGCCCAAGTAGCACTCAGACATGAAAAAGCCTGCGTCCATATCCACAGAGGAAGTGACCACCATCACATCCACGCTCAGATTCGCCGAAAGCTTGGAAATTGGTACTACTGACAAAGGTATTGTCGTAGATTTACCTACTCCGTTGCCCTGTTGCGTAGAAAGAGACGATAGCAGGTGCCCTGAAACCCCAGCAGCAGCTGTAGACCAGCTAGCGCTAGAGGTACCATCAGAAATGCCAGCAATATAGCCCGACGGATAAAACACTTGAACGCGATAATACAGCTCTGCTTTCGTCGGCACCACAGTAATATCACCGTGGAATACTCCACCTTCGCTGATTACTGTGCTCTCCATCGTTACAGATAGCTCCGGCTGCTCCGCGACCGTCAAGAACTCGAGCGTCACCGGGATGACCGTCGCGTTGGAACTGCTGAAAGCATACACCGAAGCACGGAGCAACGCTTCCACATATGTCCAGTGTTCCAACCCAGCTGCAATGTAGACAGCCTTCGACTCAACCGGAAGCTGCACCACCGCATAGGACGTGCCGTCCACCGTCTCGTTACGACTCGGGATCACGAGCGACCCGTTCACGGTAACACTCAGGCTGCAGCTCTCGGGCAGCAACACTTCCAGAGAAAGATTCACGTCGGGAGCCAGCCCATCGAGCTCTGACAGCGCCAACTCCGAAATCCACAGCACACCCAACTCGTCTTCGTACACTCTCGAGCTCGTGTTCATGACCGCGAATGCAGGCGCTTGCGCGTGGTTCCATTGCGTGGGCAGCAGACTTTCGACAATGGACGTCGAAAAGACAGTCAGCCACGCGTGCTCCTCGCCGCTTGCGTCGCTGACCGCGTC